>BPLR01016058.1:0-355648 GCA_021605095.1 Caerostris extrusa | reverse complement strand
TTTTGCTCCATACACCACGTAAAAGTGACATAATGTAAATTTGCCGCTGGTAGATATTTGTTCTACTCTGTCCTTTTCGTTCTCACGATATATACAGCAAGGGCTAAGAATATATAAGATGTATAAATAGCTCCACTGCGAATGTTAAAACGAGTAGATCTCCTCTCAATATTCGTTGTCGCGTATCTTTTATAAGGTATTTTTTTTGACTACCCGGTCGGAATTTTTTTTGTTTGGTGGGTCGTGCGATGTTAATCAGTATATTAATGTGACCAAAAATACAAAGGGTTTGTGGTCCATGAACAATATTGCAAAACATGCGTTCAAAATGTTGTATCCTTATTAAAAAATACGTGAGTGGAAAATGCGATGTATTCGATCAACGAAACCTACAGCAGCTAAAATAAATATTAATATTTTCGATATGAAAGTTGGGGATTGAATTAAAAAGTAAAACATATATTTTGTTTGCTTATTTAAATTTGTAAAAGAAATAAACAAGAATTTACTAAGTTTATTTTTATAATACGAAAATTATAGGACAAATTTATTCTTTAATTAAATAACATCCCTTATTGTGTTACTATTTCCCTTAATTCAAAAGAGCGCTCAAATAAAAATGTGTGTGTTTAAACATTATATTATAAATGAAGCTAGAATTCAACTGCAGAACATATTTCCTTATTTTACGTGATTATAATTTAGCAAGAAATGATGTTCTCTACTTTACAGAAGTAATTATTAAACTCTTTTTTATGAACAATTAAGTTGAGTCTGCATCCCACCTATTGTTTACGAACGTACGTCTCTCAAGTAGTTATTGTCAACAGTTACATCTGTAATAGTTATAATAATTATAATAACACTTATTTTTGAATTGCTTCTTTTTTAATTTTTTTGTTTCAATTAGTTTATTTTAATATTTTCATAAAAATAGGGAATTTATTACTCATATTACATCTTAAATGCTTTCATTTTGCATCAATTAGAGGATGCATACTTTTAATTTGCATAAATTTTGAATAATATCTAATAAATGAGTTTCTTTATTTAAATGTGTTAAAGATTTTTTGGATGTAATTTAAAAACTAATTAGTGTCGGCTGTATAGGTATTTAAATATAAAAATATTTATTTGAATTTAATTGTCATTCTAATAATTATTACAAATAATTACAAGCGTGTCATATAATTATACACAATAAAAAGAATAAAAATTTTTTTGTGATGTGTATAGGATTATTTTTTATTCGATTATACATTATTCTTCACTAAATCAAAGATAAAATAAATCACAGAAAAATTAGAAAAGTTTTATGCTTTTTTTTTTTAATCGTGAGTTTGTGTCAATTACGGTCTTGATTTGAAACTTAGAAGGATAGATTTTTTCTAAAATACACTTTATTGAACAGCTAGATTTTTGATTCAGTAATTTATGTGCTTTTTAATTGTCAGAGATTCGAACCGAGATCCTCTCTCCTGTTCAGAAACACCAATATCTATCTAACCAGGACATTCCAGCCACCTATCGTCCTCTTATGCCAAAAACAGGAATGTAAATTTTCATTCTTCCTGGTTTATCAGCTGGTTGGGATACGTGCTTTGCAATCATATTGTTGTTGTTTCTATCCTACTTGGTAGACATCTAGACCAAGACACGAACCGTATAGACTCCTGGTTGAAGGGGAGGGGGGCAGTTTCTGTTGTGATGGAGCACACGTTGGTAGAAGTCTGACTTGGCTCCGTGACGCTCTACAGTTATGAGACCACCACTACACCCCCACCACATCACTGTGTCTAGAGCTGAGTTGCCCTTTTTACAATTTGGGAATGATGTGGGTGAGAAGTCTGATTGGGCTCTGACGCTCGACGGTCCTATGAGACCGGGACCTGTGTCTTAAAGCGGGATTCCGAACCACTACATCCATGTCATCGACAGCCAGAGCGCTAGACACTCGGCCCTTCAGGCCGCTTTTGCAATCATAATTTTTGCCAAAAACACCAATGGATAGCCGATCTAAAATCGTTTGGTTCTTGCCTTTAGTTAAATGAATGTGAAATTCTTTATTTGGTGGCAGTATATAGAGAACATTAACGTCCTTCGACACATTTTTAGAGAATTGCACCTTCATATCTTTGGCACAAGGAATGGAGGTTGGAGGTTTTTAAAAGTAAGAGTAAGGAAGAGGATTTTAAATCACCTTTATTTTTTTTCAAGTAGTCATTCTACATTTAAGAAGATTTTACATTGCGTCATTTCCTTCATGCCAAGATGTGAAATGCGATTCGTGGATGTGGATTATGAATACTGAATCCTTGGTAAGTATTTCAGGAGTATTAGGTGAAAGAAACTGGATCCATCTCTGCCGAGCTCATCGCAATTTTCTCTAATTCACTCACAGCGAACAATTTTTAGTGCACCAAGAAGTCTTCCACTCGTCTCGCTAACTGCGGCAGTTCGGCCTTTTTTACTGCACGGCAAAGCATCGCTCACGTGCCATCATCATTAGAATTGTGCACCGGCGGGGCATTTTTCCTGCAGTAACGAGGGGGTAAGGGGCGCTGTTGTTCTGCCAACTGATTGGTTACTGGAGGGGGTGGTCGTTAGAAGGAGAGGGAGACTTCCTGCCGAGAGCATCCCAAGTTATCTTCCCTCCCAATGACCGCCGTCTTTTTAGCTGCATGTCGGTCGGATTGGACAGATCTTGTTATCATTAAGGTTAAGAGATGTCGCCCACTCGACCCTGCAGTAGGGAGCGTGTCATCGTTTATTTGGCAGCAAAAAAATAACTGCCGCCATAATAGACTTTAGTTACCATTTTAGCAAAAGGGGAAAAAAAAAAAGAAGGCATCGCATTTCTGTGAGGTAATGAAAAGAAAGTAAACTGCTGACGCACAATTAAGGTAATGTCCCCAAGATTAGTGGTGGACGTGCCAGACATTGGGAAAAAAAATATTCATCGGTTTTTGTCTTTTTCGCTGGAGTTAATTATTGCCAAATTGTGCTGACAAGTTAGTCAAAGCAAGCTTGATTGAGAAAATGCTCTTTTAATTGAGGCCGTGTTCAGCCCTTTAATTTCTATTTCATCTTTTCTGCCCAAGTAATAATGACGATACACACATTTCGATCTATTTTTGAAAAAGGTTCTTTTCAACAAATCTCTGAAAAGATTTGTTGTCCGACTTGTGACCTAGTGACAACATGCGCAGCTGGCGTGCAGGCGGGCTCAGGTTCGAATCCATTGGCGGCATTTTTGTAGACATTGCTTTCGGAAACGAAGAGCCTCGATGGCGATTGCGGCGTTTAAAGCATCTCGTATCAACATTTAGGTTCTTGGTAGGAGTTTCCGGAAATTTCGCTTTTGTACGATATGAGAGATCTTTTGAAAATATTTGCCAAAAATAGATCGAAATTTGTGTATCCTCATTATTATTTGGGTAGAAAAGATTAAGTAGAAATTAAATTGTTGAACACGGCATTCACTAAAAAGAAAATTTTACCACTCAGGCTCTCTTTGACTAACTTGCCAGGCACAATTTGGCAAAAATTAAATCCAGCAAAGAAAAAAACAAGCTGATGAATTTTTTTTTCTCCAATATGACACGCAAATCTGGGCAATTACCCCCTTAAAAATCCTTTCGGAATACACAGACCACTCCATATCACCCGTTGGTGGGCTTGTTCGTGAGATACATGAGCCCCATCGATGCTACACGCACACGCACAAACTTTTTGAAACTGAGTTTTGACAACAAATGGAATGTTTGTAATCCCTTGCCCCAAGTCCTTTAAGTGAGTTCACCAGTCTGTGATGCAAAAGTGGTCTTTTGAATTTTATCGTAAACGTTGTTGGATATTAAGAAAAACCAAACTTTGAAGATAAAAAAAATAATCTGATAAAAAACAACCTTAAATTCATATTTCAAATATTATAAACTATATGTGCCTGAATTTTGTACATTAATTTTTAAAATAGGAATTTCAGTATTATTCTACTATAAAAATAAAATTTAATGTTACTGTTTACTTATAAGGTAGTGCAAATATATTGGGGAAAAATTCGGAAGTTGTCATTGTTCTCGTGCCTTAAGAATGTTTGCATCAATGAAATGCTGAAATACATTTAACAGCAAAAAACCCCTTTCTCACACACGTGAACATTGATTTGATAAAATCAATACACAAAGGAAAGAAAGTTTTACGAGATAAGATGAAGTAAATGCAAATAAATTATTTTTTATTATAAAAAAAAAATGTTCTTAGGAGCACTCTTTCTGTGAAGTACTGGTTCTAGCATTAAATCATAGCTTGAAACGGCCTTCTAATTAGTGTGTTGGGTTTCTGTTGACTGGAAAGTTTTTTTTATAGTGATCAGAAGGGGTGGGCGAAAGATGACTTTACTACAAGTATTTGCTTCACGTTTTGATAGAAAAAGAGGCGAAAAAAAAAAGGGGAGGATTTCAAAAGGTAGGACTTAATAACGACGAGCAATAAAAATTGTCCCAATAAAAAATTGTTATGGTGGTAAATGAATGAGTGCTATTTGATGAATATCAATAGCACTCATTCATTTACAGAAAGGTACCACGAATCTTTCGGTAAAAATGTACCCAGAATTCATCTTCTTTGCACCGCACAACTTCAGAGTTCTTGAGAAGGCGAATTGCTCTCTAGAAAACAGGATGAAATTAAAATAATAAAATTAGCTTTTTATTCTTGTTAAGGAAAAAACTTGTTTCATCAAAAGATTGCACAGAGGAATCCTCCTTGTTGATGATCGATGATGTGCAACATCGCACACAGTTATCTGTTGCTTAACCCCCTTTTGATTCATCAGCTACTCCCCCTCCCTGCCCCCTTTTACCAAGATAGGGATCGACTGAGAACAGGAGGGGGGAAAGAAAAAAAACCGGAGAGATGTGTTATCGGTGCCGAATCAGCACGCATCCCTTGATCCCCGTTATAATTTCTGGGATTTGAACAATTATTTATCGCTCAGTGTCATCATTAAATCCTCCGTTTTCAAGCATCCGCGGTAATTGAAGTAATTGAGTGGAAATTATTTCTCTTCTTTTTTCTCCGGCAAGAGGAGATGGTATCGGAGTTCTCGAGGATGCACTCGCGAAAGGAGAGTTTAATGTCTTCTGCCATGGATTGTGTCCTAATGCTCTGCAAGACTGATTCCGTGGTGTTTGCCGATAAGGTCCGAAGAGGCTTTTTTCCTCTGAGATTCGTCGCGATAACATTTCAATGAGATTGCAATAATTGCTGCGAGGTTTTTGCTGAAGAAGCGCATTTCATTAAAAAACAGATTCCATTCGCAATTCCATTCAATCTGAATATTAACTGGCACTTTATCGCTCATATTAAAGATTGACAGTTTCTATGGGAAGATACTGGAGTGCGTCTATACCGTCTATTAAGGGGCAAAATGTCTTTTTTGGAAGTCTTCTGAAAAATTCATCCACATTAATGTAATGCATAAGGGAAAATCGGCTTATGCAATTGGCTTTTATTTAATAAAAAAATCATACTCATTTAGATGTGTTTACCATTTTTAGTGTCGCTAGTTAAACAAAAACTGGGAGCTATTAAGACTTCATCGGAAGAATGGTGACACATATTTTTAACATCTTATGTAGAGATCCAACTGGCGATGTGTAACATAAATTCATGTAGATTACCAACTGATTGTTTACAAAAATTTCATTTCTGCTTCAATTCCAATAAAAGGACTTCTTATAAATTAAGATATAACACTAAATTATTCTAAAAGTTGTGTTTTATCAAGAAACTAACAAAATTATTCATGGACACTTTCAATGTTTCTTAAATACATTTGGAGGTCACAAAATAATAGTAAGTTGCTATTATTTTATTAAAATAAAATACATTTTTAGTCGTTCGACGACCTACAAGGAATGAAACACATGCATGAACAGCGAGTGTTCTCCGTGAATGTGAAAAAAAAGTGACTTAAAACTAACACTGTAATCCATTCATATTAAACCTAAAGTAAAACCATTATGAAAGACGAGAAAGAAGAAAGATTAATAATTGGGGAATTATTTTTTTTCAACGCGGTTATTTAAACTCGTATTTTTCTTCACAGATCAATTGGTAATGCAGTGTGGGCAAGTCTTAAACACTTCGTAAATGTTTTAACATTCTTTGCCGGGAAAAAAATAGAAAATTTATCATTTAAAATAAAGAATCACTTTTAATAAGCGTGTTAACAAGTTATAAGATAAATGACCAGCAATAAAATCATGTCGAATAGGTGGACTATCAAAGTGGTCATTTCCGAAGGGTATACTACTTCTCCTAATCAACACATTAAAAAAATACAAAAAGTGACCACCAATTACGTTCCAAATTCTAAGAAAAAAATCTCGTATAATGACATTTATTCAGCAGAAATACTTCATTCAAGATTCATGGTGCAGAAAAATTCTGAACTAACTGTTTTCAAAAACTGCAAATCACTCGGCGAACAAATCCATTCATGCCACAGCTAACAAGGGTTCGTTTCAGATACGAATCCAAACCACGAAATTGGTTCCTGCTTTAATCTGCCTCCACATCGGATGGTATCGGGCGCGAATTTATCACGGTGACGTTAATTAAGTATGGCGCTAAGAACTCGTCCAATTAAAGCAAAAGATATCGGTTTCCTGGCGGTGACACCACAGAAACAAGGACCCGTAAATCGTGTCAAAATCAGGCGGGGACTTCCCTTTAAACTGTCAATGACTGTGAGACGGGTGCGTCTGTCGTTTTCAAAAGTCCTTCCTTTTTTTTTCATTTTACATTTTTGTCTGTTTGTTAGTATGAAAGGAATTCTTTCCTAGGAGAGCTCTGGGGAAAGCTACATCTACTTTTTGGAATGAGCACCCCTGTAAAACGAGGAATTTTTTATTTAAGACATCATTTGAGCAGTAGGCCAAAATTGGCCCAAAGCATCAATACTCGCCTTTTTGTCAATGAGACCTGCATAGGGTTAGCAATTTCTTTTAAATATTGCCGTTGTTAATTTCAAATTGTGGACAATTTGGCCTAATTTCCTTCCTTACTAGAGCAGCAAATGTATAATAGTTTCAGCATTATCCAGGTTCTGTACAATTATACAGGGTTAATCAAAATGAAGTAAAAGATTTTAAATGTTTATTTGCAATAAAAGGGAACGATGGTCTCCATATTACACATCAATGCATAGATTTGTTTGTCTGCCACTGCACGGTCTTTTTGTGCACACTTTAGACCAATTAGACTGGGACCTACAGTTTAACGTGGATTCCGAAACACTTAGATATTCATGCCACCGTCAGAATTCGAACCTGAAGCCAGACCAGAGCGCTAGGGAATTGCCCATCAGGCCGCTCAATGGAGGAAATTTCAAAGTTAATTCATTGCTTAAAATCAATTTGTGCATTCAACATGAGCACCATTTGTTATGCTGCAAATATAGAATTGTTACATTTGGCTCCTTCATTTTGAATAACCCTATATAATAAGTTAGCATAACCAAAGCTATTTTTACTATATAAAACCGCTGAGATGAGATGTGCAAGTTGATTTTGATAGAAGATATTCTAAATTAAAAAAAAAATTTAAATAAAATTTAAATTAAATGGAAGGTTATTCAAAATGAAGGAGCACTCGTACATATTCTGCGTTTGACAAATGGTGTCCATGTTGAATGCATAAAATAACTTTGAACTTTCCTTTATCCATTGATATGCAATATGTGGACCCTTTCTCCGTTCATTGTAAATAAACATTTAAAATCCTCATTTAGTATAACCCTGTATTACGCAATTACAATTTGAATGAAAAGCCAAAAAGATGTCATTTAGGGAAGGTCTTTACCACCGCCGCTCCGAACTTAATTATCATCATCAGTGTTCGCAACAGCCCCATGATATATCAAGGCCGTCTCCTACTTCGCGACGACACATGTTTTCTTTTTTTACGGGGTAAGGAGTGTCAGTCTTGCTCCGAACGCTATACAGTAATATGAATCCTACGGTTTAAATTGGATTCGAACCACTACAAAAAATCCATGAGACCGGCGGCACTTCAACATGAAACATGTGGTTACCAGACTAGTGATTAGTGCGCTAGCCATTCGGCCATGGGACCCTCCCGAACTTACGCAAAATGCTTTCTGTTCAACACATATTTTCACCTCCTATTTTTTTCGGCTGTCTAGAAATGGTTCGGGTTCAAAAACTGATGCAACTGACGAAACAATTGCAACTGTAGATATGTAGCGGATTTGAAGTTTAATTTTAAAGAAGTTTTGATTTTAAAGGTGCATTATTATCAATCATTCAGTCACTTAAAACAAAAGTGAATACTATTTTCTTTAAATTTCCTTTCAAAATCTCTTGAAGTTGTGTCCACGCAAATTTCGTAAATTTTTTTTTTTAATTCCTCGGGTTTCCTTCATCTTTTCGCTGCTTGATGGCCAATTGACTAGCTCTCTGGCCTTTGGTACCACAGGATTCAGGTACGAATCCTGGCGGTGGCATGTATATATGCTAGTGGTTCGGAATCCACGTTAAACTGTAGTCTAATTAGCCTAACTGTAGGTCTAATTAGCCTAAAGTGTGCACAAAAAGAAGCAGCAAACCAACCAAATTTCATCCTATTCCCTATTCAGCCAATTGCTGCAAGGTTATAAGGGTGAGACGCGTTTTTATAAGTGAGTGCTTAAACTCTCTGAAATTTCTAATTGTCATGTAAATGTAAATATAACGACAACATGAGACTCACTAAATTAAAAATTAAGTAAGGAATATGAGGCTCCACATGTGGTATGGAGAAGACTCAACACAATAAATGGTGCTCATCTTCTACGTCGAGTGGGATTTGCAGAATGCCCCATCTCTGCATCTTCCAAGGTAGAAAAGCGTGAGTGGAAAGTTGAGTTGAATTATTGTCAGCAGCTGCGTTTTATTCCTCTCCGAGATATTTGTCAAATTTTAAGGTTTTATTGCTCGCAGGATACTTTTAACAGCATCTGCCACTGAATGCTCCATCCATAATGGCAACAAAAAAAATGAACCGGATATTTTATGACGATAGATTCTTTGCCTACACGGGGATATGTTATTCTTTTAAATTCTGAAAAATGTTTGCGAAACTTTATCGGGCAGGTTTGATAAATGGCTTTAAAATAGAATAAGGCGATCTTCAAGAGCTTTTTTTTTTGTTCTTAAAATATGTGCAATTATGAATGTTGGAAATTCTTTTTTTTTTAAAGAAAGAAAAAAAAATGCCATATATAATTTTTTTAAAATATCTGAATAATGTTGAACAATTGTATCAACATATACATGTAATTTTCTGTCATTTAGAACAGGATCCCGCGGGCATGCATTTCCGCATGCATCCCGCGGGCCAAGAGTGTTTCGTTAGTATCTAGAATCTGGCTCACATACATAAAATTTTCTAGGCTGCATGAAAGGAATTTTTTTAATAAACAAATGTTTTTATTTCATAAAAAAATCTTTTGGAGGATATTTATTAATTTTTGATACAAAAAAAAGTGGAAGAGTTACTGTTCATGAAGGTCAGTGGTTGTCCATTTGGGGTCCGTGGTCCTCTGGGACCTCAACTTTAAATTTTGGTTTATCTGCGATGGTTCACCACATGCATTTGGTTTTAATTTCCATGTTGAGATTATGTTTTCTAACTGGTGCAGGTTATACTTTCTTACTATGACTTAACTTATTTAATAGGAATTCATTTATAATTAATTACGTCAAATTTTCTTAATACTGGTGATTCTAAAAAATCTTTAGTCATATTGTTGGGTGATGTATTCACCTGAATAAGTGTGTTGTTTTCTGCTTTAGTTAATTAAAAAATTGCATCAAACAATTTTCTTCTGAATTAGAGTTTTTATTTTTCTTAGAAGATATATAATATATTTAAAATTTTATGAATCCAATTCAATATACCCTTACTGTTTATATATTCATCAATGTCTTTGACAACAATGCTAACAGTACCATCTAATTTAATGATAAAAACCCCCTAAATTGGATCACATTGTAAAGTTTATTATTATTGGAATGCCATTTTTATTCAAATGCCTCACAATTAGAGACAACTGGCTTATAATTACAATATATGTTGGTAGCATACATTACACATGCTTTGAAAAACATTGATGATTCAGTTTCAATTTGGACAGTGTCTCACATCGACCATTAGTCAATCTATAGCAAAAAATTCTATAGTTAATCATATTTTAATTATATATCTACTTATTACTACTTTTTTATTATGTTTTTATGAATATTAATATTAATATTATGATAAACAAGGTTACACTTTTAAAAGAATATAAAGACCTTGTTTTAAAGTGAGAAAGAATGCTGCGTTTTAAAAAAAAAAACTAACATTTTTTTCCATGCATTTTACTTAAAATCTTTGAGAAGATTTTTTTCTTGTACACAGATTTCTGCCAATAACAATTTTCTTCTTACTTTTAGAAACTGGAAAGTGGATCAAAAGCATCAGAGTATTTAAAAAATAAAATAAATAAAATGAAGATTAACAATTCTCTTCATAACGAGTATTTTCGGAAACAAATTCCAAGACTGTATTACTATATATCTTCTTAATGTATTATTTTAAATTGTATCAAAATTTCTTAATACTGGTGAATATCAGCAATCTTCAGTAACATTGTTGGGAGATGTATTCAACTGAATAAGTGTATTACTTTCTGTTAGTTTTAACTGATTTAGTTAATTAAAAAATTACATTCAACAATTTTCTTCTGAATTAGAATTTTTATTGTTTAAAGATGATATATCATATACTTAAAGATTTATGAACCCAATTCAATATACACTTGCTCTACGAAGATATTGGAAAAAATTCTGCAGTTAAGTAAATATATAATTAAAATATGCTTATAGCTGCCCTTTTATTCATTAATTTTTTTATAAACATTAATATTATGATAAACAACATTACACTTTTAAACGAATGTAAAGTCTTTGTTTTAAAGTGAGAAAGAATGCGAGTTTTCAAAACAATCAACATTTTTTTCCCAAAGATTTTTTTTTCGTGTACAGAGATTTCTGCTAATCGCGACAATAACAATTTTCTTCTTACTTTTAAAAACTGAAAGGTGAATCAAAAGCATCTCAGTATTTTTAAAAAAATAAATAAATAAAATGATGAGATTAACAATTCTCTTCGTAGCGAGTATTTTCGGTAACAAACTCTCTAAGACTGCATTATCTCTTCTTAATTACTTGGATGATATTGTTTTTTTCTTCTGGAAGCCTCAGAGTTGATCGGGAGCTTTTTATTCCATCATTAAATGTAATTAATAATTCGTTATTTTTAGAAAATGCTGAGGAACCATTTTGTTCGAAAAAAGAAGTCTCCGAGATTAGAAGGAAATTCCCCCGTGTTCGAATATTCGAATAATTTTCTTATTGATTTTTCTGGTTTTCTCGTAAAGTTTCCTTTCTTTTATTCAAGAAAGGTCAAATTTTTTTTATTATTTCTTGGTGAATAAAAGAGTTTGGCAAACTTTCAAAACTTCTTTAAAAAATGCAAAGTTTTCGTTCTTTTTTTCTTCTTCAGTTTTTAACGTCATGTTTAAAAATAAAATTAATGATCTGCCTAACGTTATAAAATAACGCAGAATGTTCGTTATTTTATTTCTTTTTTTTTATTGTAACCTTTTTATTAAATCTTCAGGGATGTCAATTGCCGACTAAGATTCGCGCACTTCCGATAAACGTCTTTCAAGTATCATTAGTCAACATTACCATTTTTTTTTTTTATGAAAGGCTAATATTCCTAAATTGAAATTAATGGAGAAAGAATGGGAACTTAATTAATTTGAAAAATGAATTTCCATGTAAAAAAAAAAAAAACTTATATTTTTCTTCTTTTTAGAGGAAAAAAAAAATTGCTGTGTGTTTGATTTTCTTCCAATTAATGTTTTCCTGCATCATATCCAAATTTGAGGGAAAAAAAAAAAATGAAATTTCAAAAATAATTTTTTTATTAATGTACTTATATTAATGATTGCAAATTTTTTAATTTCTTTATTTTTTAATTTTTTTTTGTTTAAATATTTTTTTTTTTCGGGCAATACATATCACATAATTACTGATTTTGTTTCTTTTAGGGGGTTTTTTTTCTCCATAAATATTTTTTTTTTCAACTTCAAAATTTTATATTTATGGACTACTTATAGCTAATTAATTTTTTATAAAATTGTTAATAATAAAAAAAAATAAATGTTTTATTTTATGTAATGAAATTAATTTTTTGACTGAATATTTATAACTCTCTGATTAAATATATGCCCTCTCTTTGAAGAATTTCACCGTATTTTTGACTTATAACAGATTTTTCAAACTGAATCTAGCAAATCTGTTTACGGGCCTGACGGCCGAGTGTCTAGCACTCGGTACCACAGGTTTCGGGTTCAAATCCCGGCGATGCCATGGATACTTTATTTTATTTTATTGTGTGTACTGTAAACAGAGTGAACCTTCCATCTCCATTGGGCCATCTCAGTTTGTAGCAAGTAATCTCAGGGAATAAGTATCTCCAGATTTCTCTCCAATACAGGACAGCATACGACAGGCTAGCGTCGTCTTTCCATTCCTTGAGGCCAACGAAAGGAACTTCCGATGTACTGGTTTAACGAGGATCATAATAAATCAGTACATCGCAAGTTCCTTTCGCAATTGTAGGTCCCGGTCTAATTAGCACAAAGTGTGCACAAAATGACTGTAGAGCGACAAAAACCAAACCAAAATCCCCTAAAGATTTTGGAAAATTGTAGCCCTCCGTTCGAAAAATCTAACTCGGGGGAACTAAATTCCTATGGGTCTGGATAAAATTACAACACAGGCACTTAAGTATTTATAATGAAGCCAAAAAAACCCCCCAAACATATTTCCGTAGTTTTTTGAACAGCAACTTCACATTAAAATGTGCAGTGAAACAATGAATCATTCGGCCGATTCTCTGTCGATGAATAGGACCTTGATTACAAACTCCTTTGCGGTCATTTCGGCGAAACAAAAACACGGAGAAATAGAGAAGGGAGTGCAGGTCAATTTAAATGGATTGGGGCATTACCATTTGCGCGGTGCGTTTAATGTTGTCGGAGGGAATTATCCAATCACATCGTCCGAGTTGTTTATCGGAAATCTGAATGTCCTGCAGCCAAGTCGCAATTATCCTGCAGGACGGATTATCGGAGGGTCAGGCTTTCAAGTTCCAATCGAATAATGACTCGCCTTCGAATTGAGGTGGCTTTGATCAGAAGGAAGGGACGAGCGACTGTGCTGACATGGCTGGCCATTTTGCTGGGTTTGTTTTCCCTCGTACCAAAGACCCAGATCCCCAGGTAAAAACGCCATTACGATTACACGATTTTTGATTTAGATACTCTTGATACTTTTTCCTTTATACTAACTGAAATTTAGTTTAAGAACAGTTTTGAGATCTTTTTTTAAATGGTTCTGATAGAAGACATCAGTCATTACTACATTCTAAATCAGGGGTGACCTACTCAAATGATCTTGCGGACTACTTTGGCAATGCATCCTAATTATGGGGGCCGGCCTATACAATTATATATCCCCCTATTAGATTTAGACCGAGCATGGTCATTTTTTTGAAGCAAAAAATTGAAACACGATGATTTATTATTGTGTTCACTGTTATTCTTGCATGCAGACATAGATACTATAATAATAATAATGATACTAAAGGCACATTATGAAAGTGTTAAAAGTAAAGAATACGTTCATATGATTAATCCGCATTATTTTGAATTTGAGATTTTATTTATATTTCTGTATGCATATGCAAATCATTTTTGTGTATTCATTATTGATTGAAGAATTTAGTTCCCTCTTTCCATTTGACGAACAGTTATTTAAAAATTAAAAATATTTCAAAGCAGCAATTTGTTGATTATTTACTGCATATTCGGTAATAACGTGAACTAGATTTTATCAAATGAAATAACCAAAAGGATGTATACCTGTAAATTTTGCAAAGGAACAAAAAAATTCTAAGTTAATTTTGAAACATCTCTTAAATAAGCAATAAAATAATTTTTTTTTTACTCGCCTATTAGATTATTTCCTCTCTAGCTGATTTAAGCAGTATTTGAATTTTATTTGAGCAGTGAATGGAGCCAAACCATTTCGGCTAATCACCGATGAAAAATGCAAGAAATCGGTGTCTCGCGTGACTTCTTTGCCAAACGGCGAGAGAACCGAGGACATTTGTCACAAGGACAGTGTGTCCTTTCTTGCGGGGAGGTCTCTTATTTTCCTTCGTCCTGATGTGACGAACCTCCATTTTCCAGGGGTGGCACGCGAACGGGTGATTTGGAGAACTCCCTCGATTCCCGAAGAAGGGGTAGTGCTCGATACATTTTCCAGTAGGGGGTAGGGGAGGGAGCGTGCGAAAAAAAGAAAATAGAATTCACGTGGAAGAACAGGTGCTTCCCAGAAATGGAGGTGAAGTTCCACCGACGTTTTTTCGAATATTCGAAAAGAACTTTCAAAGTGGCACACGTGGACGCATTTTAACTGTTTTAAAATCGGCTCTGCATATAAATAATTTATTTAAAAATCTACATGCAGCTCAGATGGGCATCTTGCTGTAAAACCCTAAATAAAAATTCCCAAAGGATTGCTTAAAATGCAGTTTTAAAAATGATGAATATTTTAGAATTTTTTTTTTGCTAGCATAAAGATTAAGTTTCAATCAATGGATAAAGCCGTGTTAACATTAAATGAGATGGGTGGGGGGGGCTCTTTTCTTTCTATTCTATATTTCTATGTCTGGAAGCCATAAAGAAACAAGCTACAATTTCATAAATCATCCTAAGAACTCATGTTAGCGACTTATCCGAGGAGTTTACACAAATCGCAAGGTAATTAATTAAACTCTAAACATCCCTGAACCACGCGCTCTAGTCATCTAGGGTGAAGATCGATAATTTCATTTCCTTTAAGTCTTTTTTTCAATGCAGAGACAGTAGCTCAGGCCACCAGCACAATTGAAACTGTATCCTTTTGATAACTAACCAGCAACCAATATCACTGTGTTGCAAATAGGTATGTCAACACTAGTTTGTCTCCGTCAGAATTTGAACCTGAGATACCAAAGGCCAGAGCGCTAGCCACCAGCCCGCGTACACGTAAGAATAACAGTAAACACAAAAATGATAGTTCCTAATGTTTCAATTTTTCACACCAAAAAGATGTCTATAGTAAGTCTAAGTCCAATAGAGAGAGATTGAAAATGCATCCTAACTCCGCATATGAAATTTTTTTTATAAGTGGCCCGCAAGATCATTTGGGTTGGCCACCCATGATCTATAACATCACAAACATGAACTTAGTACTTAAACATTACTTGTCCACCTATACTAATTATAGAATAAAAGCAAAAATTAACAATTCTCAAAGTTAATTGTAGATAAAATCAACTTTTCAAAGAAATTTTATAATTTTTAAGTAGTTGTTTTTTAAAGACTATCTGAAAGGATTGTATTTTACGATGTATAGCATTAAAAATTCTTTTAAGATCAATTAAGCATTATTTTTAAGATCAATTAAATAAAGGAGAACTTATCAGTAGAAAAAGTAATTAAGTAACTTGTTCGTGTAATCTTGAAAAATTGTAATGACATAAAAATGTTTTAAAACTAATTTATTCAACTTTTATTTCTTTCTCTAGAATAATTTGTGTTAAGTGATAATAATTTATGAAAAAAAAAAAAATAAACCGGAATTTTGTTCTAAAATAATTACTTAATACACATTCAAACTAATTATTCATCCCACCTTTAAGCTATTATGTTTCTGAAATTATTAAAGAATACTAACTTTTTTTCGTTTTTCTCAAACTTGAATTTTTGACTAAATAAAACCACTACATTAACAAACACCTGATAAAATGCGAATCTTCTTAAAAATGATCACACTTTACCTCAAAAAGGAAAAAAAAATTCTTTCGAAAACATTCTTGGCGGAACAAAAATATTTAATTGTTGAGAAAGAAGCTCCGGTTCGAGATTTAAAACTATTCTGTAAAAATATCTTAAGATTAGTTTGATAAAGAGTATTTTTTTTATTTCTTCTTTGTAGATGATATCGAAGAAACTCATCTCAAAGATTGAACAAAGAATTAAAAAAATCATTTCTTTTTTATTTTTTAATGTTTTAAAGTTCTCAGTAAATTACTTTGGAAGAAAGCAAAAATGAAAAATCTTTTCTGCTTTTCTTTTTCCCTCTTTAACAATTACAGAGAAAAGAATGTGGTGCCATTTATTTGAAAGTTTAACAAATCCACAGTTCTGTTATTTCTTCTTCTGGGCCCGTTCACCAATGGGAATTGAAACCGGGAGTAAATAACAGAACGATGCCACTAAAAAAAAGAACGTTCGATTCGGCTTTTGGAAATAGCTTCAGGTTCTAATTACGCACGTGCTAATTGCCACCGAATTTCGCGCAGAATCTCAATGAAATTATGGAGAATTACAAATGCCTAGCCTTTTACAACCTCTGGGATTCGTTCCTTTTTTATGTCCTTTTCGGTTGTGGCCGGTGGCAACACATTAATGCGAGACGCAGGACAAGTTCTGTGTTTGTTCGACCGAGCTTTAATTGAGTCATGGTAAGGAAGGGGGGTCCTTTTTTTTCTTTGAAGGGGGAATGAGTAAAGGATTCTGGCGAATCATTAAAAGTGTTTCGCTGTTTTCTCACACTCGGACAATGAGATCTCACTCCACTGATTTCTTAGCTCCGCCATCTTTCTCTCCCAGGAAGACGGCATTTAATATTCCTAGAAGACCGAAAGCGGTATTCGATGGCGATTTTTTGCCATTTGGAAGGATTCGTGATTTCCATGCGAATTGTTTTAAATTGCGATATAAATAGAATGAAAATTTCTCAATTTTTATTTTTTTGAATTGCATGAGCAGATAAGTTGACAAATTTTTTTTTTATTCTAAAAGAACGAATCGTAAATTCCCAAAAAAAAAAAAAAAAAAAAATTAAAAGTTTTTCTTTAATGTCTGACAAAATCATTTAAGCACTTTAAACTATTTTGATAACTGTCTATAGTGGGTCTAAATCTGAGATAGAGATATATAATTTTATATGTTTGCCGCGGAGTTAAGATGAGTTTCCAAAGTGGCCTGCAAAAGATCATTTGTGTATCATAACAAACATGAACTTAACACTGAAACATTACTTATCCACGTATACTGATTATAGAAAAAAGTGAAACTTGACAAGAATACTTCAAGCTAATTGTGGATAAATCAACTTTTCAATGGAATTTTATAATTTTCATGTAATTTATTTTTAAAATTTTTCGAGAGGATTGTATTTTGCGATGTATAGCATTGAAATTATTTATTCTTTTAAGATCAATTAAAAAAGAGAAATTATCAGTAGAGAAAAAATTTGTTCATGCAATCTTGAAAATTGTAATGAATTAAAAATGTATTTAAACTAATTTATTCAACTTTTATTTCTCTTTCTAGAAGAATTTGTGTTAAAGTGATAATAATTTAGAACAAAATTCCCATTCATTTTTTTTTTTCATAAAGTAATTACTTAATACACATTCAAACTAATTATTCAACCAACCTTTAAGCTATTATGTTTTTTGTAATTATTAAAGAAGAATTTATTTTTGTTTTCCTCAAACTTGAATTTTTGACTAAATAAAACCGCTACTTTAACAAACACCTGATAAAATGCAAATCTTCTTAAAAATGATCCCACTTTACCGCAAAAAGAAAAAAACCTAATAATAAAGTTCTTTCGAAAACATTCTTGGCGGAACAAAAATATTTAATTGTCAAGAAAGAAGCTCCGGTTCGAGATTTAAAACTATTCTGTAAAAATATCTTAAGAGTAGTTTTATTAGAAAGTATTTTTTTATTTCTTCTTTTGTAGATGATATCGAAGAAACTCATCTCAAAGATTGAACAAAAAATTAAAAATACCTTATTATTTTATTTTTTAATGTTTTAAAGTTCTCGGTAAATTACTTTGGAAGTAAGCAAAAATGAAAAATCTTTCTCGCTTTTCTTTTTCCTTCTTTAACAATTACAGAGAAAAGAATGTGGTGCCATTTATTTGGAAGTTTAACAAATCCACAGTTCTATTATTTCTTCTTCTGGGCCCGTTCACCAATGGGAATTGAAACCGAGAGTAAATAACAGAACGATGCCACCCCCTAAAAAAAAAAAAGAACGTTCGATTCGGCTTTTGGAAATAGCTTCAGGTTCTAATTACGCACGTGCTAATTGCCACCGAATTTCGCGCAAGAATCTCAATGAAATTATGGAGAATTACAAATGCCTAGCCTTTTACAACCTCTGGGATTCGTTCCTTTTTTTTATGTCCTTTTCGGTTGTGGCCGGTGGCAACACATTAATGCGAGACGCAGGACAAGTTCTGTGTTTGTTCGACCGAGCTTTAATTGAGTCATGGTAAGGAAGGTGGGGGTTCTTTTATTCTTTGAAGGAATGGGGGGAATTGAAGGATTCTGGCGAATCATTAAAAGTGTTTCGCTGTTTGCTCACACTCGGACAATGAAATCTCACTCCACTGATTTCCCAGAGCCGCCATCTTTCTCTCCCAGGAAGACCGCATTTAATATTCTTGGAAGATCGAAAGCGGTATTCGATGGCGATCTTCTTGCCATTTGAAAAGAAGCATGCCGAGAGCGTGATTTCCATTCGAATTGTTTTAAGATACGCTATAAACGGAATAAAAATGTTTCAATTTTTGTTTTTTGAATTGCATGAACAGATACATTGAAAATTTTCTGCAATCTAAAAGAATAAATCATAAAACAAGTTTGGTTGCTAAATGCGGTTTACTTGCATAAAAATGTGTCCCAGCCCAATATTACTTCCGTGGTTTTTAAAGTGATTTAATGCTTTTCTTACCACCTTTTTGTTTCAAAATCGTTTTAATGGTTTGGTTTGATTTGTCGCTCTACGGTCATTTTGTGTACAGGAGGGGCTACACAACCAGGACCTACAGTTTAAAGAGGATTCCGTACCTCTCCCAAGCATCTATGCCCCCACTTGAATTCCAACCTGAAAAGTCTGTGATACCAAAGACCAGAGCGCTATCCAATTGACCACCAGGTCGCAAAAATCTTTTAATGTGCCAGTTTAATTAACTGGTACTTCTATTTACGATGAGTAGAGAAGAAGGATAATTTTGTTAATTAAGTCTTATTTCAAACTAAGTCCTGTTTTAAAGGGTAAATACTTTGTGTATTGTACTCATTTAGTTCTTCTTTCAGCCAATATAACACACACACACACACACACACGCACGTGCACGTGTGTGTGTGTATATGCCCGATTCGTGACTCAGTGGCAACGTACGCCGCCGATGAACATTGGGGCGAAGATTCAATCCACTGACGTCTTTGTTGTAAACACTATTTCAAAAAAGAGGTTTGATTTGTCTCTCTACTGTCATTTTGTGCACACTTTGGGCTAATTAGACGGCATCTACAGCTTAAAGTGGATTTCAGAACCACTCGCAAACATCCATGTCACAGCCAGGATTCGAATCTAGAGCGTGTGATACCAAAGGATAGAGTTCTAGCCAACTGGCCACCAGGCCATTCAAAAAAAAGAGCAGACTCGATGGTGTTTGTGATGTTCCGCATCTTGCCTCGTGAGTCGGGCTAACTGGTGGGAGTTTTCCGGGTTATCTCCCATACGATTTGGCGGCTTGATTGCCAATTGGTTAGGCGCTCTGGCCTTTGGCACCGCAGGCTTCGTTTTCGAATTCTGGTGGAGTCATGGATGTTAGGAAGTGGTTCGGAATCCATGTTAAACTGGGGATCGCTATCTAATTAACCTAAAGTGTGCACAAGATGGCCGTAGAGCGACAAACCAAACCAAACCTTCCATGAGGGATACGACATTGACGACGACAAGAACAACTATGTGTGCGTGTGTTGTATGGAATGAATTTTCATCTTCTGTGATAGCGTGGGTGTAGAAAAGATGAGATATTGACAAGTCATTTCAGTCATCCGTTGATATTACTTAAAATGTGGTAACATTTTTTACGTAATCCAAGAAGCACATGCATCAAAGCGTATGTAGATATACGGAGCTGTTATTGATATTCAATTATGCGTTATATAATATTTTTAAATTCATTTTGACTGGATGCATCCATTTGACTGCATCAACATTTAAAATAATTTTTAATATATTTAAGTTGACGTTTGTGTAGAATTCGAAGTGCGAGATTTTCTACATCCTTCTAAACGACTCGTGCACTTTTTGGGGAAAAAAAATCCTTTTCCCGAATGGAGCGGGTGAGAGGGCGTCGTTAAGGAGAAATAATTGCCGCCCCGAATCGCTGTCTTTAGCCTACTTTGCTCCAACTCGCTCCCCAGACGCATTCCGCTTTGTTTTCTCAACGGCTCTCTGCGCTTAGTCTCTATTTGGTTAAACTGGATTTCGGGCCATTTCTCGAATCAGCACCATTACGGCCGAGACTCGCAATTTGCGGTCTCCTAAGTGATGGCTCGGTCACCTTAAAACTTGTCTCACTATCGGAGAGCCAGTCTTTAAGAAAGGAATGATTTTAACAACGACTGCGCAGTGATGTCAGGATATAAGTTCTTTATCCGTTCCATGATGTTCAATTAATACCAAGCAAGACGTACACTGGCTGAATTTTTTTATAGGAAATAAAGAGATTGTTTAAACTGTTCCTGTGGGGAAAACGATATTGGTATTGGCATATTAAACATTTCAATGTACATTATTTGCACAATATGCTCTTTGATCCGACATTAGATCGTATAGCATTTTCTATAATCCGGATACTGATCGAATCCTTCACTTTAAGTTCGGCTTGTCGCTCTAGGGTCATTTTGTGCACACGAGGGCTAAACAGAAGGGAAGTACAGTTTAAAGTGGATTTAGAGCGACAAACCAAATATCAAAACATCTACTAGCATGAAATTTTGGTTGTGTTTGTTTCAAATTGCGATGGCGGAATATATACACAGCAGCAGATTTTCCCCTGAGTAGCAGTGAATCTGCTGCGTATTTGCCAATCTGGAAGTAGATCAAATGATGTCCAGGAAGTGTTTGAGCTTTCCTTTTTAACAACTGAAGGGCCTCACTGTGTGGCCTGCATTGGGGCAGCCAGCTATTCTAGGAAGGTTATTAAATAAGGGAAGATCCTCTCTGTATGTGGGGAAGAATGGAGGGGGTGGATGAAACTAGTCCAGTCTCTGCACCCAGGGAGGCAGACAATCTTAATGCGCTTAATTTCTCGTCTCCGGCCAATGGGAGCGGCCCGTGCTCCGGGCTCTACTCTTGCGTGAACTCCCTCGGAAAGTGGTTATTCATTCGCCCTACACCCACTGACCACCGTCCCGTTGCCAGGGTAACGCTTCTGCCATCACCAGTGGCGTTATTATAACTATCGTCGGCGGCCGTGCGATCTGTATTAAAAGGTGGGCATCAATTATTTTGCCTCGGCGGAGATGCGATTGCTTTCGCTCGTTTTTGTTTTGCCCCGTTGCCATGGTTATTGCGCGGGAGGATGGATGAGGAGGCGTCGGAGCAAAAGTTTTATGAGATCCAATGGGAAATTAGCGTCATTTCGGGAATAAAGGGTGCTGATGGAAAAGCAGCTTTCCGGTGGGCAGATTGAACCCTTCGCCTGGTATTTATTAAGGCTTTTATTCCGTTCTTATAGAATCGGTGGGATTTATTGGGCCTAAAATGATACTAACTAATCGAAACCGAAGCTAAATAAATAAAAGGTAACCCTGTTATACAGGAAAACATAAAAGCTCGAGTAGATTTTACAGTGATTTTCTTAATAATAAGTTTTCTTCAAACTCAATAATATATCTTAATTGGAAGCTCTAAAATCAATTAAAATTCACATCCATCCATTTTTGTTAAGACAGCAAACAAAAAATAACTTAATTTTGTAATGTTGCCTTTTGCCATAAACATTTTCGTTCTAGATTTTAGTTTATGACCGATTGAGATGTTGAAATTTTCTATTAAAATTGTAGCCTTAGATTAATGGAATTAATTTATTTTTCATTTTAATGCGGTTCAATCAGCTGCTTCATCTTTTTTTGATACATCGAATAATGTATGTCTTGCAAAATATCGGTTTAGGGAACCAACCCACCAAAACTTCAGGTTTTTTTAATTTAGTACTCTAACTTCAGTTATAGCTGCACACACAACACTAAACAAAACTGCTAGTGTACAGCAGATAACAGCAATTTGCAAGCAATTTGGTATGCAATGACTGGATGTATAGTTCTAATTATTTACCACAATATACAATTGCTACATTTTTTTAATTAATTTTTCAAGTAATGTTATGACATTAATTTCGTTGCAGGAAACCTGACATTTAGAGAGAACTATTATAACTTCTAGCATAAACTATTATAAAACTAAAACTATTATATAACTAAAAACTATTATAACTTCACATTTTTTCTCTATTTCTATGTATATAGATCATTTAAAAAGTTGCTGCATACCTAAAATTATTGAAATGTTGTTCAAATATCTTATTGGAGTGTTGATCGTAACGAGTTTTTCGAATGCCTAACATTTTAACCTAACACTGCAATGGCAAGTGTGTAGCAGATTCAATATCCGGGGCGACAGGTGAAACAGTGTTTCAAATCTTTCTGTCTGGCCTAGGATGAAGGCAGTTGCGGAGTTTCGTCTCGTAACTGGCCACGATTGCCTGCTGGGCATTTACACCGCATGAATGTAATTGAAAATCTACGCTGCAGACTTTGTAACCTTCGGGAACTTATGAACAGTGCTTACTTTCAACGCTGTAATAAGCTCTCTATCTCATATTTGTGGGAGGCTAGGAGCCGTATGTGTCCATAAACTTCCGGACCATAGGAAATAGCAAATGGCAATGAGTTGCCATTTGCTACTTTCTATTATTTTGTTCTGTTCTGTTTGTTTTGCTCTGCATGGCTCAGTTGCGTCTTTTATAGCCGCCATTGGTAATAATAATAATAATAATAAATATCCAAAGCAACCCCACGGAAGTTTTTTTTTTTTGCTCCATTTTTTCAACATAACCTTCAATGAATCTTTCTATTGATATCCCTGTGCAATTCCTGCCTTTCTTTCCGAGCTACAGATTTATCATAAGCATTTTTGACTTCAACGAGCGTGTCTTTTGATCAGTTCCAGATTCCAAAATCTACAAATATATAATTTGGAGTATAGAAAGGTACTTGCCTTCTTATCAAATAATAACACACAAAAAACTGAGTTAATTTCTCCGTTATAAAATCTTGTTAAAGAATGCCTATTTAATGTGTTCACCATTGAACTTTGAGATATTTAGCGGATTACTAATTACCTGATTATGGTGCACCATGAGGTAGCTGCTATGTTCCACCTGCATTATGATCTGCAATTAAATAATGGGAGTAACATCTGATGCTTGGCACTCTTTTTATCAACTCGAATGGTTGGATATTTATCCTTCTGTTCTTCCTTAAAATCTCTTCAAGTTTGTGTTTTGCACCGCTGACCACCAGGCCGCTACGATACGAACCTGATAGCGGTTTAAAAATCAAACGCATACTGCCTTAATAAATCCCATTACAAATTGGACAAATATGTTTCTTCCGAAACTGGATTTTCCCCGCTTAATTTCCTTATCGGATCTTTGTTCGCGACGTGTCTCGACACGTGTCTCGGGAGCGAGCAGGAAATTAAGCCAGATTTAACGAGACTGGCAAACACCCTAATGGTCGGAAACCCCAGCAGGAAATTTATTAAAATGCTATTACTGCCAAATCTGTCCGCGCATTATTATAAGCAGCAGCCGTGGCTCAGGAACAATAGGCCGAGAAAGTAGTTAAAAGGGACTAGTGGGTCGCTATTAAAATGGGGAGACAATTAAGTCATTGTTGTTGGAGTCTTTATTCATCTTGCGTTCTGTTTGTACACGTCCATGGTCAATTTAAAGAGCATTAAAAGAGGGCGACTGTTTTAAGGATTATTAAAACGCAGATTGACTAATGTAAATGCGATGTCTTTTCACAGTGAAAGCATATCGTATTAATGTACTAACTGGACAATGCAGGGATTCTGTTTTGTTAAATCTGAGTACTGACATAAATTAGTAAATACAAATGCTATTCTCCATCAATTCATATATTCAATTAAATTAAAATGAAACTAGTTGAATTGGGTGTGGCAATTCATTTTTCTACTTGATTTTTCAGCTTGTTAGATTATTGGGTTGCACATGAGAATCTTACTTTGTATTATTTTTTCATTGACTTTTGCACTCAATGTCTTTAAAAAATACTCTTTTAAAAACAATCGAAATGTAAAAAAAAATCCTTTCAAAACAGTAAAAAAAAAAAAAAAAAAAAAGCGTCCCTATAGAATTTCATTCAATCCACTCTAAGCCAGGGGTGGCCAACTCAAATGATCTTGATGGCCACTTTGAAATGCATCTTAACTCCGCGGGCCGCCTATAAAATTATAGATCCCCCCCATAAGATTTAGACAAGCTATAGCCATTTTTTCGAATGAAAAACTAAAATATAATGAGTTATTATTTTTGTGTTTACTATTATTTATACAAGTAAACATAGATACTATAATAATAATGATACTAAACTCCCATTGTAAAGAAATGCGTAACATTAAAAATGAAAAATATATCTCGAATGAATAATGAAAATGTATATCTTGTTATTAGATTTAGACTCACTATAGACATTTTTATATTCATATTAGAATTTGTTATATTAACTGTTACAAAATGCGCGCATATCATGAGTTTACAGAATATAATTTAATCATTCTGGTAACTCATCAATGAAACAGGCAATATTTGTTCTATATTCGCAAGAATATTATTTTTAAATCAAAGTTAATGCTTTCTCATCATTTCCGCGGCTTGTTTTTGAATAGTTGGATGCACACTTAACGTATTTTTGTAATATTCAAGCCGGGTTTCGGATTGGCCACCCCTGAATTAGGATATTCTGATCAATCTTTCAGCTACGGATGTTGGAACTTGCTGATTCCTTTTCGAATTTATTGAAAAGCGTAATTAAATGATATTTGGAAATTTTAATTTTCCTTGTATACAATTATTAGCTCATTGATTATCTCCTTAATTCTTTTTACTCAGAAGAAGAGAACTCTTGAAAATTCTTTTCTAGAGTGTTAAGTCTGGGCTACTTACACCATGCATCACAAGCAACATGAGTTTTTTTTTTGCAATTCCATTTTCCATCCATCCATCCATCCTTCTCCCCGTCTCATTTCTTCCGAAGAGTACATTTAAGCTTCAGAAAATTTCAAAAGCGGTGTGAATCAAAAGCATGTTTTCTTTGCCAAAATACTAAAAATGACAAATATTGAAAGAAACGTGTCTTCAGCAGAAGGGGGCGGGGGCAAGTGAAGGTAGGGGTGGGTGAGGGGACATTATCTTCCGGATGGGCCTGAAAAGTGTCGTCTGCTGGTCTCGGGGAAGGAAGGCCGCATGAAAAAGACATTTTAAAAGAAAAATCCGAGAGTGTGTCGACTTAACGGTTCGGAAGAAATATGTTGCGAAGCGCGCCGTGCTGTCGTCGAAACTCCATTCCACATCATTTGGCGGAATTCTCAGCTTCATCGACTCGATTAGTCCCCGGAAATTGTAGCACAGAGTGCGCCAAACACTGCCATGGCCCACGGAGCAGACCTTCGGACGATTAGCATTAGCATGGCGAGTAATTGCAAACAAATTTTGGAAAGAAGTCTTTAAAATATTCTTAATATAAACTGTGTAAAAGTACCATGGCTACAAATGGAACAAATGTTCGAAAACATTACTAGTTTTTGGAGGGACATAATTCTTATCGGTAAACATCCTTTTTTTCATCGACAGATTTTCATTCCACTTTTGTATGACATGAATGCCAAAAGCATGGGATAGTGAGAGAACATTATTGCCTCCAGATATGTGATTCATATTCAAAATTTGACGCTTTTAATTACTATTCTTCAGTAACTAAGTTTGACGCCAAAGTAGTCAGCCCAAAGGCGCATGGCCAGGAAAGCAGATTAACTTCTGGAAGGACTTGATTCGGAATCCACGTTATACTGTAGGTCCCGGTCTAATCAACCCAATACATCTGTATTGGTGTTTTGAATCCATTTGTGCCAAATGAAATGAAGACACTGTGGAATCTTTTGCGACACAGTTGCAAAGTGTGACTTAAATTTTGATTGTTTTTCTCCATGATAAAAAAAAAAGCATTTTCTCCAGGCATTTGTAAGTTTCAAATTTACTACCAAACTTAATCCATCCTATTTGATACAACTGATTTTTTTTTTTCCTTCTTAGTTATCAAGTTAGTACCCGATTTTTATCCGTTGTCGGCATCTGCTGCTAAAACCGAGGTTTGGTTTTGGCTTGGTTATTGTAAAGTGTGTATGTGTGAGCCTTTTGCATCGGTGCTCAGGCTTGTTGGAGAGTTTTAAGGTTCTTCTCCTACTACATACAAATGGATTATCATTAAATTGTCCTTTAAAAACTACTCCATGATCCTTTGCTAAACAATAGTGAAACTCAAGATCTGCATATGTGCAACAACAATTATACATCAACCCTTCTACTTATCTTGAAATTTTCCCGCCAGGAAAAACATTTTTTACTACATCAGTGGGCTGCTCGTATCATAAATTAGCAGAAAAGGTCTGCCAATGTAGAACAACAACAAAAACAACTTGATCATACCTATTTTTGTAACAAAATAAAATAATTGGATTTCTAACCCATTCTTATAATTAAGAACTCTTTTTTAACACTAAAAGTACAATAACATCTCATTTAACGCGAATTAAAAGGCAGTTAATAACACTTTGCTGAACTACAGCCCTTGTTACCCTTTTGTAAATTGTTCGCAAAGAGCTGACTCTTGACTTGCGTTAATGAGAGGTCTCTGCAACGGCGTGTTTTAAAAATCAATTCGCGCTTGGCCTTTTCCCCCTAGGCCGAAGCTTGACCCTCCTTGCATCAAACAAAGGGACTCGAACTTGAAACCGAGTATCAGCGCTTGCTTTTGTAACAGCAGTGCCTCGGGGGTTTTCGTGGGACCGCTGCCCAATTACAAGCGTAGCGCCGTTGGCTTGAAATTCTGAAAACTCCGATAAACGAGATCTTGCATTAATGGGTTTTAGCTCATCTGCTTTTCCACAAATCTCTCTGCAGAAATGACTTATTCTGCAGCAATTTCGAATCGCTTTCTAATGATTTCTGTGTGGCTAGGCATTGACCACTAGGTCAGTAGGGAGGAGCACTGTGACCTTTGTTTGGCCTTCAAGTGCTTTTAATATTAGTGCAATACAATAGATTTTGTACATTTTTGTGTAAAAGGAATAGTTATTTCTAAGATTTCAAAATGAATTCGCGAGTCACACCAATTTTAAAATATTTATAAATAATCGTCTGGTTTCACGTTATAATAAACTAAAAATAGATTATAATTATATTCTTACAATTGTTTCACAAATAGCTCGTTAGTTTCAAAACTGTGGGAACTAGGGACAAAATCCCTAATGTTAAGCCAAATAAAATTTCTGTGTGAGTGATAGATATGTGAATAATAAATTCATCATCCGTAAAGTCCTCGCCTTGAGTTCTGGGGGCCGAGTGGCTAGCGCTCTGGCGCTGGGTGCCGTAGGTTTCGGGTTCGTGTCCCGGTGACACGGGTGCTTGTTAGTGGTTCGGAATCCATTTTAAACTAAGTCCCGGTCTGTTTAGCCCTCATAAGCACAAGCTGATCGTAGAGCGACAAACCAAACCTTGTGTTCTAGAGGTTTGATGCTGCTTCTGGGGTAATCTAGGGCTGATACAAAGAAATTTAAAAATACAATTGAATGATTTTCCTCAAAAACATAAAACTTTAGGAGGTAATGAGAAGATGGTCATATTATTTAAATTTATTAACGCAAAAATAGGGCCCCTCTTTCATAATACAGAGTCTGCCTATACGAAAGTGTACACTACCTTATCATCAGGATCGTTTTGAAAGTAAATATACAGCTTTAATGAATAAAATTACAAAAAAAAAAAAAAAGGTGTTCCCTATGTGCTTTACGCTACTTTTTGAAAATGCAAACCACACATCCTTGTTTGTGTTACTTCTTTTCCCTTTTCTTTTTACTTAAAAAAAAAAAAAACAGGTTGGTAATATTCGAAAGCATGATACAGTAACCCACCATTATATATATGCTTTTTTCCCCAACAAAATAGTATTCATCCTATTTGGAATATCAGGTTCCAATGACTGAATACCTGTCTTTGTTCGAAAGGGTTCCGCATTTGTCCTTGGCGAATGCCCTGTTTAGAAAGAGGGCGCAGTAATTAATTCGCGAGGATGGCTGTCTTCATGCGAGGGGGGGAGGAGGAGTGCTCTTGAGGAGGGAAAACAGACCTCTCCCCCCTCCCATTCATTCTCTGGACCAGTGAAGCACCAAGAGCTCCTCTGCTCTTTTTCCAAACAGGGAAGTGGACTCCATTAGGCCATGTTTAAATATCTGAACGATTAAGTCCCCTGTCTTTGTCACGCGCATCAAAATCTGTGGCATGGAAATGAATTCAAAACCTCTTCTTCTCATTGCTGCACGAGATGCCATTGCTCAATTCGCAAATAAAGTGGTATCCAGGTCGCGATAACATTTTGTTTGAATTGCATCATTCGGAGGACAATGACTTTTACGAAATCGTTTCTCATAGCACTTGATGAAAGCTGTCTATTCAATGTTTGAAGATTTCAATCTTGGCGAGTATCATTGCTTCCATTATCTTCTTGCAAAATAAGACGATATTCAACCCTTTAGTTTAGTTTTTGATCACATTTTAAGCAAAAAAATTATCATTCGGGACCTCAAACAAATTGCAACGGTAATTGTTAAGTGAAAAAAAAAATGCAACGAAAATGTAGAATCTACCACATACGCTATGCTGTACGACATCTTTGCTTATTAATCCATGTTCAATTTTTTCCAAGTAGAATTTTCCTCAGTTTATTGAAGAGGACAAGTAATATTAACACCTTATGTAAGAAATATATTAGAAAAAGTGTGTCGGTATAAGAGCCGTATTTGATTAAAATATAAACTTTATTAAATGCATCATGCGGAGGACAATGATGTACGAAATCATGTCTCGTAGCACTTGATGCAAGCTGTCTATTCAGTGTTTGAAGATTTCAATCTAAGTGGTTTCATTGTCGCCATTATCTTCTTGGGAAATAAAGCGATGTTCAACCTTTTTTGCTTCCTTTTAATCGCATTTTAAGCAAAAATTCTCGTTCGGGTCAGTCAAACGAAATTGCAACGTGCAAGGAAAGATAACGAAAATATAGAATTTGCTACATCCACTATGCTCTACAATATCTTATGAATCAGTGTTCAATTCCTTTCAAGTAGAATTTTTCTCATTTTATTGCTGAGGTAAAGAAGTATTAACGCCTGATGTAAAAATATAATATCGAAGAGAAATGCATAAGAAAAAGTTTGCTTTTATAAAATCCGTATTTGATAAAAAAATAATTAATGAAATTTTTATTTTTATGTAGTTTGTATCAAAATGCAACTGTAATGATTACATAAAAATCTCACTGGCTTGAGGAAATTTAAATTTTCAGGTTTTAGTTTTAATTTAAAATGATGTTGGAGCCCATGGAATATCTGGTACGTGGGTTGAAGGATATTGATATCTAAACCTGTTTGATTGATTGATGTGTGCAGGTGAAATAATTAACTAACCCTCGTCCAACAAATGATGAAAAATTGGTGGAGACACTGAGCAACTACTCGATGTCAAAAATATATTTTCTATTTCAATAACACGATAAAATTTTGAAATTCACATGGCGAAAAAAAATGTATGTGTCTTCTTGTTGTCAATTGAAGTAGAAGAAAAGTGACCGTAGTCATTTCACGAAAAACTCTAGTTAGTCAGTGGAAAGCAGTCGCAGTATTAACGTGAAGTACGCCAAAAAGATGCCAAACATCATTTAACTCGCCATTATCTTCTGCAGATGAAAATAAAAGTTTTTCTCTGATGGTGGTTTTTTTTTTTTTTTTTTTTTTTTTTTTTTGTCTAATGCAGCTGGTAAATACTTAGACAGTTAAATCTTTACCCTCAGCAAGGGCTGCACCGATGTTATTCATTGAGTACTACACCAAGGGCACGTGTAGCTTGAAGGTAGGCTATGGACAGGGATCCCACTACCCCCGTAACACTCTACGATCCTATTAGACTAGGACCTACGGCTTAAATTGGATTCCAAACCGCTACTAAACATACTTGGCACCACCGGAATTATGCAGTATAGAGCGCCAGAGCACTAGAAATGAAATATAGTTCACAATTTTAAATAGTTTAGCAAATTAACTTACCTATTTAATTTTATTAATTTTATTTCAGTGTCATACATAACTTAAATGATGTCCATATGTGTAATAAAAATATGTATAGTATATTTCCCTAAATTCTAGTCATATAATTAAAGATAGAGCCTAACAAATTAACAACTGCATTTAAAAATTAGAAGAAATTAATTTTTTTTTTTTTTAAGATCATCTAATGATCTTTCTTTTCAGAAGATTTAGAGATATGATTTCTAAACCATTGAGACCCCAATATAAGTTGCAACATTGAGTAGTGGAGGAAAAATAATTTACTTATTTTTATTATTTTTAATTTTATGTAATAATTCCAAAAGAACTTTCATGTAATTGTAAGAAATGCTCCAAGGATGTAAAATTTTACGTCTTTGCATGCTTATTATAAAACACAATTCTGATAAACAAAAGCCAATTGAATTAATCCAAGAGCGGATTATTTGTAAATAAACTTCTCTGAAGTAGCTGAAATAAAGGTAAATGATAATCTTTATTTTTACATGTTAGTATATTTTGTTTAAATTGTGTACACAAGAATAATAAGAAAACAACCACAATCTCTTTGTTATTAAAAATCAACGTTTCGATGCAGATGATTTTCATCATCATGTAACTATTGAGTATTTAAAACATCGTGAATTCTAAATCAAGGACGGAAAGAGAAAAAAAAATATCTAGAACAATTCCATCGATATTAGAAAACGATCGGAAGAAAGGCCCAGGAAATGTCTGGCCCACTTAAAACAATGTGATATTTTAAACTTTTCCCTCTCATTTTATCCTTTTTTGAGAGACCTAATTCTGATTTTTCTTTTGAGGAAGATGGGTATGGTGGCAAGCCTCACTCCAGAAATCATCTCCCCCTGCTCCTATCTCTCCCTTCAACTCATTTGCGAGAACAATGGAACACTCGTCGAAGAGGGGGGGCAACCGGTGCCCACCCCACCCCCACCCCTGTCCTGAAAGCTGATTCAATATTATTATTCCTCCCCGCGGGCTGCTCTCGAGAAAGAGAGAGAGCCCTCTGGTGTTAAGCTTCGATTATCTTCCTAATCAGGGCTTTCTTTTTCGGGGAAGATTATTTTCTTGCTGCTCTCTCCCTCGTTTTTGGGCGAGGGGAGAATCAGGGGGGTTGGGGGTGGAAGGGTTTTCGTTCGAATGTCAGTTTAATGACGCGAAGGGTTTATGGCTCGACACATTGCATCCACCCACACACCACCTTTCCTTCCGCGATGGGAATAAGAGATTCTCGCCTTCCTTTAAACAGACGTTGAAGTTTCTGTGATCTTTCCTGGGAAAATAATTGGGTTATTTTCCATCATGTTTGAACATGATATTGTCTTGAGGTCATGACATCCACAAAATGCTGAGAAAAAAAAAAAAAATATGTGCAAATCTGTCATATACACAGTCCGTCACGTTAATGACACTTAAAAGAAACCAGAATATACACTATTGTATATTCTGTGGTGTGTGGTATTAAGTGGTATTTAAGTGGAATTCTTTATATACACTCCACTGCAATGTGATGCCACCTTCCTTTTTGTGATGGGTTATTTCACGTTGATGTCGAAAATAGGTGGTGGTGGTCACATTAATGTGACTGAGAAGTGTATGTGCATATGTCAAATGTGGACGAATATGTGTGGTTCAAACCCTTGGTGGGGAAAAAAATAATGTCCTAAGGTTGTTGCAATGTTACTGAAAGAAATTGAAAAAAAACAAAATACAACTACAATAATGCTATAGAAAAATTCAATTGCGACAATAATTCAACAAAAAAGAATACAAAAGACACAACTATGTAACAAAATACATATCCAACTCTTATCTTGTTGGTTGAACATGATATCCTAGTATAAGTTTAGGTTTCCTTATAGGAAGGTTTGGTGCACTATTCACATATTATGCCATCCAAATTTAAAAGAATTTTCTCTGAGAAACCCGAATGGGGCACTACTACCTGCAGAGCATCTTAGCAGCATCGGGGTTGCTGACTCGCCAACCTCCCCCACTTTGCTCCGACTCCAACGGCGCTGCAGACCACCTCCCATCTTGCAGTGCACATGACGATGTCGACCACGACGGAAGCTACGAGGGGAGGGCAAATCTTTACTGGCCGGCATGGCGTCGAACTGCCGAGAGGCCCCGGATGGGCGTTGGTTGAAGAAGACATTTTTACTTGTGATGTATTCATTACTGTTAAATTGTTTAATGTCGCTTTAAAAGCCCCTTTTAAGATTTATTTTGTTACTTTTGCAGTATTTAATAGACATTTGTGACTCGCCATTTCAACAAGCATTTTAATTGGGTAATATTTATATATGGGGCCTAATGGCCGAATGACTAACTCTCTGGCGCTCGGTGCCACGGGTTCCGGTTCGAATCCTGGCGGTGCCATGGATGTTTGTTAGTGGTTCGGAATCCACGCTAAATTGTAGGTCCCGGTCTCTTTAGCCTAAAGTGTGCACAAGATGACCCAAACCAAACCAACTAAAATCCTCTAAACAAATCCTTTCTATCTCCATTTTTGATAAGTTTAAATGCAGTTCTTCATACAAATGTCAAAGCAGAATACAGAATATTTCGATCATGATTCACCTAGTGGATACTGATAAGTCCGATAGTGTGAGTAGCCGTTTTGAAAGTGTTTCGAAAGAAGTGGTGACTGATACATCGTTTCGGAAATTTTCCCAGTTTGCTGAAAATATTAATCTGACAGAGCCACGGAGTACTTCACGAGGAAGCAGTAACGTAAAGTAAAAAAAAGTGCGTTTTCATGTTATTGATCGGACGAAATGCGTTGCGGGTGATAAGGGTTCCTTGAACTTGGTGATCTATAGGAAACATAAATCCATCACGTGGCGTCAATGCGAAGTTCGATACCCACCCACGGGGGACCTCGGGGCCTTTTTTCTCTCGGTGTTGGAGAGCCACTATCAATAGCAAACGTGTCCCGAAGACGCAAGTGGAAGTAAAAATGCTTAAAGGTGGCTTGCCACATTTTGGACTGCATTGGGTGTTTTTAAAGTTGAAAAATCATTCCTCGCCACATTTCAGAAAGAAAGTTTCGAGTTGACCATTAAATACACTCATTAAGCAACATTTGTTTAAATCAAGGGTGTCCAACCTTGGAATTTTGGGGATTTGATCAGACAAACTGTAATTTAACGAGATTCTTATAAACTATTTTTTTTTTATTCTGTCATAAAAAATCAATATTTTTAAGCTACACTATTTTAAATTGATAAAATGGGAAAGCTAGAGAATCTTGTGTGGTTGTGTGATGCAACAGAAAAGCATAAAGTTCAGAAAATCTTAATACCAAAGTGAATATAAACAAAGTTCAACCATGTTCAACCACAAACTCTACGAATTCTATGGAAGTCCAAACAAGAGACTCTTCTTTTGGAACTTTGCTGATTTTAGAAATCTTTTAAATTTGGAATTTCTGTAAGGATATCATCTTCAGAAGGTCAGTGTAACTTTCAATGAAACGCTCTACGGACTTGTATAGTTCAGTTTCAAGTTTTTGAACAGATTGCTGAGATCTAAGTTTGCAAACCGATCTGATATATATTCCTTGCCTTCGCAATTTTGGTTGAAACTTTCAATGCCACTCTGACATTAATCTCTTCAGTTTTTGGTCGAAAGTCAGAAATCCTTCAGTCTTCTTAAAGTCAGTTTATTGTCTTCTCTCCGGGTATGATTTTTCCCACCTGACAATTCTCTTTTACTACAGAAATGCCCATCTTTTCACATGTGTCTTTTGCAAATTGCAGTGCTTCCCTTAATAAAATTTCTCCTCAAAGTAGGCCATTAGACTTCTTATCTTGGTAACAGATTTCTCGAAAGCTTATTCCAAGAATCAGAAAATGCTTTTGAACGTATTTTATTTCTTTTATGACATACCGTAAACACAATTTAGAAACAGCACGTTACATCAACAGCATTTGAACTGTTTCGCTGTTTTCCTAATAATCACACAAGCATCGCTTGCACATGTTAAATAGCTTCTCAGTGAGCAATAATTTTTTTTTTTGAAAGTCACTTAACTATTACTTACTAAATTATATTAACAAAGGAGAGAACCCTAATCTAATCGAATCTTAATTTACGTATTTACACGGTACAGCAAAGGCTAAATTGTAAAATTCAAGAGTGAACTCCTGAATGTCATGCATCTATTGTAGAAGCATTATCGTATCTCTTATTCAGCACAATGTCACATTTAAATCACTTCGTTCGGTAACATTCAATATACCTTCCGTTATATCAACTGCTTACTTCCTAATTAGCTAAAAAAATAGACAAAATAGATAGCTAAAAAATAGATCCTTTAATTTAAAGTTTTTATTTTGCTTCTATACATGAACGTAACAAATGACTACATTCATTTGATTTATCAATGTGTGAGATATTAGAAGTACTGTCAAAAATACTAAAATATTTAGCATTTTTAATGTCAGACAAAATGGTTTATTTAACAATGAAACACAGAGTAAAGATAAACTCGTATTGTGTGGAAAAAAAGACAAATAGATTTGCAAAGATTTCTGACTTGTTTCACATGCTGGGTTAAACCAACATCAATGAATTAAAACAATTATTAAAGTATCTCATGCTCAATGCATGTCGCTATGAAAGCAGAAAGAGTATCGGATACAGTTCAGATCCACTAAGAAAAATTCTGAATTTTTTTCAGTCGTTATCGTCTTCTTTGACTTAATTACTTTCTTGCTAATTAAAGCGCATCTAAACCTTTGTTTTGCGGCTCTATAGATTCTGCTGGTTCCCCATTTTCTGAATTCACATGGGACATTTCATGAGTACATTTCCTTTGCTTGGATCAATCATTCTAAGATTTATTCATACTAGTCGCTATTCAAAGCAAGTATCAGATTTAACTATGATCTACAAAATAAGTTTTGAATTTTCTTCATGTTACCGTTTCCTTCTCGGAAATGAATTGCTTTCCTACTATTTAAAGCACATCAAAACTTTAGTTTTGCGGCTCTATAACTCCATCAGATTCCCGTTTTCAGAATTGTCACCGGGACTGTTTTTAATAAGAAACAATCCCATGCTTGCATCAATCCACTTGGAGGATTCTTGCCCCTCTTTGAAAGAAAATAACAGTTTAATTAAAACCTACAAAATAGAATTTTGAATTCTCTCAGAACGTTATCGTCTTTAATTTATTACTTTTCTTGATGCTTAATGCACAACAAAATTTTGTTTGCGGCTCTATATCTTCTGCTGGTTCTCCATTTTTACTAATTTCCGTGGGACCATTTCATGAGTGAATTTCCTTTGCTTGGATCAATCCATTCTAAGGTTTCTTCATACTTGGCGCACTTCAAAGCCAGTATCAGATTTAATTACGATTAATAAAATATATACTGAATTTTCTTCCGTCGTTACAGTCTCCCGTCACGGAAATGAACTGCTTTCAACTATTTATAGCACATCTAAACCTATGTTTTGCAGCTCTATAGCTTCACCTGGTTCCCCATTTTTCGGAATTACCATGGGACCATTTCATGAGTAAATTTTTCTTTGTTTGGATCAATCCATTCTAAGGTTTCATCATACTTGGCTCTTCAAAGCAAGTATCGAGATTTAATTTGGATTAACTAAATATATACTGAATTTTCTTTCGTCGTTACCGTCTCCTTCTTGGAAATGAACTGCTTTCCTACTATTTAAAGAACATCTAAACCTTAGTCCTGGGACTTTTCATAAGAAACATTCCCGCTTGCTTGCATGAAACCACTTGAACGTTTCTTATTATTCATCTTCGAAGCAAGTAACGGATTTCATTATAATCTACAAAATAAATTTTGAGATTCTCTCCAGACGTTATCGTCTTTTTAATTTTATACTTTCTTGATGTTTAATGCTTTTTAACAAAATTTTTTGTTTTGCGGCTCTATATCTTCTGCTGGTTCTAAATTTTTTTGGAATTTCCGTGGGACCATTTCATGAGTGAATTTCCTTTGCTTGGATCAATCCATTCTAAGATTTCTTCATACTAGTCGCTATTCAAAGCAAGTATTGAATGATCTACAAAATAACTTCTGAATTTTCTTCAGGCGTTACCGTTTCCTTCTCGGAAATGAATTGCTTTTTTTTACTATTTAAAAGCATCTAAACCTTGGGTTTGCGGCTCTATAGCTCCTTCAGATTCCCGTTTTCCGGAATTGCCATGGGACTGTTTCATAAGAAACAATCCCATGCTTGCAACAATCCACTTGGAGGATTCTTGCCCCTCTTTGAAGATAAATAACGGATTTATTTAAAATCTACAAAATAAATTTGAATTCTCCGGACGTTATCGTCTTTAATTTAATTACTTTCTTGCGGTTTAATGCGCCACAAAATTTTTTGTTTTGCGGCTCTATATCTCTGTGGTTCTCCATTTTTTTTTTTTGGAATTACCGTGGGACCATTTCATGAGTAAATTTTTCTTTTCTTGGATCAATCCATTCTAAGGTTTTTAATACTTGGTGCTCTTCAAAGCAAGTATCAGATTTAATTAAGATTAATAAAATATATACTGAATTTAATTCCGTCGTTACCGTCTCCGTCATGGAAATGAACTGCTTTCCAAATATTTAAAGCACATCTAAACCTATGTTTTGCGGCTCTATAGATTCTGCTGGTTCCCCATTTTTTAATTACCATGGGACCATTTCATGAGTAAATTTCCTTTGCTTGGATCAATCCATTCTAAGGTTTTCATACTTTGCGCTCTTCAAAGCAAGTATCAGATTTAATTACGATTAATAAAATATATACTGAATTTTCTTCCGTCGTTACCGTCTCCGTCATGGAAATTAACTGCTTTCCAACTATTTAAAGCACATCTAAACCTATGTTTTGCGGCTATATATCTTCTCCTGGTTCCCCATTTTTCTGAATTTCCATGGGACCATTTCATGAGTAAATTTCCTTTGTTTGGATCAATCCATTCTAAGATTTCATCATACTTTGCGCTCTTCAAAGCAAGTATCAGATTTAATTACGATTAATAAAATATATACTGAATTTTCTTCCGTCGTTACCGTCTCCGTCATGGAAATGAACTGCTTTCCAACTATTTAAAGCCCATCTAAACCTATGTTTTGAGGCTCTATAGATTCTGCTGGTTCCCCATTTTCTGGTTACCCTGGGACCATTTCATGAGTAAATTTCCTTTCTTGGATCAATCCATTCTAAGGTTTTTAATACTTGGCGCTCTTCAAAGCAAGTATCAGATTTAATTAGGATCTACAAAATATATTCTGAATTTTCTTCCGTCGTTACCGTCTCCTCATGGAAATGAACTGCTTTCCTACTATTTAAAGAACATCTAAACCTTATTTTTGTGGCTCTTTTTTCTCCACATTCCGTTTTCCAGAATAGTCCTGGGGACTTTCATGTTTCTTTCCCATGCTTGCATCAATCCACTTGGAGGTTTTTGCCCCTCTTTGAAGCAAAATAACGGATTTAATAAAAATCTACAAAATAAATTTTTGAATTCTCTCCAGACGTTATCCGTCATTAATTTAATGACTTTCTTTTCTACTATTTAATGCGCAACAAAATTTTTGTTTTGCGGCTCTATATCTTCTGCTGGTTCTCCATTTTTCGGAATTTCCGTGGGACCATTTCATGAGTGAATTTCCTTTGCTTGGATCAATCCATTCTAGGTTTCTTCATACTTGGCGCTCTTCAAAGCAAGTATCAGATTTAATTACGATTAATAAAATATATACTGAATTTTCTTCCGTCGTTACCGTCTCCTTCTTGGAAATAAACTGCTTTTCGACTATTTAAAACATCTAAACCTTTGTTTTGCGGCTCTATAGATTCTACTGGTTCTCCATTTTTTCGGAATTACCATGGGACCATTTCATGAGTAAATTTCCTTTGCTTGGATCAATCCATTCTAAGATTTCTTCATACTAGTCGCTATTCAAAGCAAGTATCTTTAAACTACAAAATAAGTTTTGAATTTTGCAGGCTTACCGTTTCTAAATGAATTTCTTTCTCTAAACACATTTCTCCACATTCCCATTTTTGGAATAGTCCTGGGACTTTTTCATAAGAAACATTCCCTTGCTTGCATCAAACCACTTGAAAGTTTTATGTTCATCTTTGGAAGCAAATAACGGATTTGATTATAATCTACAAAATAAATTTTGAATTTTCTCCATACGTTATCGTTTAAAGCACATCTAAATTTTGGTTTTTGCTCTCTAAGCCTCCCTTTCCCCATTTTTCAGAATTATGAAAGTAATTTCTCCATTCTTTTTTTAATACTTGGCGCTCTTAAAAGCAAGTATCAAATTTAATTACGATTAACAAAATATATGAATTTTTCGTCGTTACCGTCTCCTTCTTGGAAATAAACTGCTTTTCGTCTGCCAATCTAAACCTTTGTTTTGCGGCTCTATAGGATTCTACTGGTTCCCCATTTTTCTGAATTCCCATGGGATCATTTCATGAGTAAATTTGGTTTGCTTGGATGAATCCATTCTAAGGTTTCTTCATACTTGGCGCTAAAAACAAGTATCAGAATATTTAGTGTCCACAAAATATATTTGAATTTTCTTCCGTTACCGTTTCCTTCATGGAAATGAACTTTCTTTCCTACTATTTAAAGAACATCAAAACCTTTTTAGTTTTGCTGGCTCTACAGTTTCTCCACATTCCGTTCCGGAGTAGCGCTGGGAATATTTCATAAACATTCCCATGCTTGCATCAAACCACTTGAACGTTTCTTATTCATCTTCGAAGCAAGTAACGGATTTCATTATAATCTACAAAATAAATTTTGAATTCTCTCCAGACGTTATCGTCTTTAATTTAATTACTTTCTTGATGTTTAATGCGCATCTAAAAATTTTTGTTTTGCGGCTCTATATCTTCTGCTGGTTCTAAATTTTTTGAATTTCCGTGGGACCATTCATGATGAATTTCCTTTGCTTGGATCAATCCATTCTAAGATTTCTTCATACTAGTCGCTCTTCAAAGCAAGTATTGAATGATCTACAAAATATATATTGAATTTTCTTCAGGCGTTACCGTTTCCTTCTGGAAATGAATTGCTTTTTACTATTTAAAGCACATCTAAACCTTAGGTTTGCGGCTCTATAGCTTCTGCTGGTTCCCCATTTTTCGGAATTACCATGGGACCATTTCATGAGTAAATTTCCTTTGCTTGGATCAATCCATTCTAAGGTTTCATCATACTTTGCGCTCTTCAAAGCAAGTATCAGATTTAATTGCGATTAATAAAAATATATACTGAATTTTCTTCCGTCGTTACCGTCTCCGTCATGGAAATGAACTGCTTTCCAAATATTTAAAGCACATCTAAATTTTAGTTTTGCGGCTCTACAGCTCCTTTAGATTCCGTTTTCCGGAATTGTCACGGTGCTGTTTCATAAGAATTAATCCCATGCTTGCATCAATCCACTTGAGGATTCTTGCCCCTCTTTGAAGAAAATAAAAAGGATTTAATAAAAATCTACAAATAAATTTTGAATTCTCTCGACGTTATCGTCTTTAATTTAATTACTTTCTTGATGTTTAATGCGCAACAAAAATTTTTGTTTTGCGGCTCTATATCTCCTGTGGTTCTCCATTTTTTTCGGAATTACCGTGGGACCATTTCATGAGTAAATTTCCTTTTCTTGGATCAATCCATTCTAAGGTTTCATCATACTTTGCGCTCTTCAAAGCAAGTATCAGATTTAATTACGATTAATAAAATATATACTGAATTTTCTTCCGTCGTTACCGTCTCCATCTGGAAATGAACTGCTTTCCAAATATTTAAAGCACATCTAAACCTATGTTTTGCGGCTCTATAGCTTCTGCTGGTTCCCCATTTTTCGGAATTACCATGGGACCATTTCATGAGTAAATTTCCTTTGCTTGGATCAATACATTCTAAGATTTATTCATACTAGTCGCTATTCAAATCAAGTATCGAAATTAACTATGATCTAATAAAATAACTTCTTTTGAATTTTCTTCAGGCGTTACCGTTTGCTTCTCGGAAATGAATTGCTTTCCTACTATTTAAAGCACATCTAAATTTTAGTTTTTGCGGCTCTACAGTTCCTTTAGATTCCGTTTTCCGAATGTCACGGTGCTGTTTCATAAGAAACAATCCCATGCTTGCATCAATCCACTTGGAGGATTCTTGCCCCTCTTTGAAGAAAATAACGGATTTAATAAAATCTACAAAATAAATTTTGAATTCTCTCCAAACGTTATCGTCATTAATTTAATTACTTTCTTGCTGTTTAATGCGCAACAAAATTTTTTGTTTTGCGGCTCTATATCTTCTGCTGGTTCTCCATTTTTTGGAATTTCCGTGGGACCATTTCATGAGTGAATTTCCTTTGCTTGGATCAATCCATTCTAAGGTTTCTTCATACTAGTCGCTCTTCAAAGCAAGTATTGAATTTAATTATGATCTACAAAATAACTTTTGAATTTTCTTCCCTCGTTACCGTTTGCTTCTATGGAAATGAATTGCTTTCTTACTATTTAAAGCACATCTAAATTTTAGTTTTGCGGCTCTACAGCTCCTTTAGATTCCCGTTTTCCGGAATTGTCACGGTGCTGTTTCATAAGTAAAATCCCATGCTTGCATCAATCCACTTGGTTTTTTAGGATTCTTGCCCTCTCTTTGAAGCAAATAAAAGATTTAATAAAAATCTACAGAATAAATTTTGAATTCTCTCCAGACGTTATCGTCATTAATTTAATTACTTTCTTGCTGTTTAATGCGCAACAAAATTTTTGTTTTGCGGCTCTATACCTTCTGCTGGTTCACCATTTTTGGAATTTCCGTGGGACCATTTCATGAGTGAATTTCCTTTTTTGGATCAATCCATTCTAAGGTTTTTCATACTAGTCGCTATTCAAAGCAAGTATTGAATTTAACTATGATCTACAAAATAACTTTTGAATTTTCTTCAGGCGTTACCGTTTACTTCTCGGAAATGAATTGCTTTCCTACTATTTAAAGCACATCTAAATTTTTAGTTTTGCGGCTCTACAGCTCCTTCAGATTCCCGTTTTCCGGAATTGTCACGGGGCTGTTTCATAAGAAACAATCCCATGCTTGCATCAATCCACTTGGAGGATTCTTGCCCCTCTTTGAAGAAAAAAAATAAAGGATTTAATAAAAATCTACAGAATAAATTTTGAATTCTCTCAGACGTTATCGTCATTAATTTAATTACTTTCTTGCTGATTAATGCGCAACAAAATTTTTGTTTTGCGGCTCTATATCTTCTGCTGGTTCTCCATTTTTGGAATTTCCGTGGGACCATTTCATGAGTGAATTTCCTTTGCTTGGATCAATCCATTCTAAGGTTTCTTCATACTTGGCGCTATTCAAAGCAAGTATTGAATTAACTATGATTACAAAATAACTTTTGAATTTTTTCCGGCGTTACCGTTTGCTCTAGGAAATGAATTGCTTTCCTACTATTTAAAGCACATCTAAACCTATGTTTTGCGGCTATATAGCTTCTCCTGGTTCCCCATTTTTCTGAATTTCCATGGGACCATTTCATGAGTAAATTTCCTTTGTTGGATCAATCCATTCTAAGGTTTCATCATACTTTTGCGCTCTTCAAAGCAAGTATCAGATTTAATTACGATTAATAAAATATATACTGAATTTTCTTCCGTCGTTACCGTCTCCATCATGGAAATGAACTGCTTTCAAATATTTAAAGCACATCTAAACCTATGTTTTGCAGCTCTATAGCTTCTGCTGGTTCCCCATTTTTCAGAATTACCATGGGACCATTTCATGAGTAAATTTCCTTTGCTTGGATCAATACATTCTAAGATTTATTCATACTAGTCGCTATTCAAATCAAGTATCGAATTTAACTATGATCTACAAAATAAATTTTGAATTCTCTTCAGATGTTATCGTCATTAATTTAATTACTTTCTTTGTTGATTAATGCGCAATCTAAATTTTTGTTTTTGCGGCTCTATATCTTCTGCTGGTTCCCCATTTTTTCTGAATTTCCGTGGGACCATTTCATGAGTGAATTTCCTTTGCTTGGATCAATCCATTCTAAGGTTTCTTCATACTAGTCGCTATTCAAAGCAAGTATTGAATTTAACTATGATCTACAAAATAACTTTTGAATTTTCTTCAGGCGTTACCGTTTGCTTCATGGAAATGAATTGCTTTCCTACTATTTAAAGCACATCTAAATTTTAGTTTTGCGGCTCTACAGCTCCTTCAGATTCCCGTTTTCCGGAATTGTCACTGGGCTGTTTCATAAGAAACAATCCCATGCTTGCATCAATCCACTTGGAGGATTCTTGCCCTCTCTGAAGAAAATAACGGATTTAATAAAAATCTACAGAATAAATTTTGAATTCTCTCCAGACGTTATCGTCTTTAATTTAATTACTTTCTTGCTGTTTAATGCGCAACAAAATTTTTTGTTTTGCGGCTCTATATCTTCTGCTGGTTCTCCATTTTTGGAATTTCCGTGGGACCATTTCATGAGTGAATTTCCTTTGCTTGGATCAATCCATTCTAAGGTTTCTTCATACTTGGCGCTCTTCAAAGCAAGTATCAGATTTAATTACGATTAATAAAATATATACTGAATTTTCTTCCGTCATTACCGTCTCCGTCATGGAAATGAACTGCTTTCCAAATATTTAAAGCACATCTAAACCTATGTTTTGCGACTCTATAGCTTCTCCTGGTTCCCCATTTTTCTGAATTTCCATGGGACCATTTCATGAGTAAATTTCCTTTGTTTGGATCAATCCATTCTAAGGTTTTTTCATACTTTGCGCTCTTCAAAGCAAGTATCAGATTTAATTACGATTAATAAAATATATACTGAATTTTCTTCCGTCGTTACCGTCTCCGTAATGGAAATGAACTGCTTTCCAAATATTTAAAGCACATCTAAACCTATGTTTTGCGGCTCTATAGCTTCTGCTGGTTCCCCATTTTTCGGAATTACCATGGGACCATTTCATGAGTAAATTACCTTTGCTTGGATCAATACATTCTAAGATTTATTCATACTAGTCGCTATTCAAAGCAAGTATCGAATTTAACTATGATCTACAAAATAACTTTTGAGTTTTCTTCAGGCGTTACCGTTTGCTTCTCGGAAATGAATTGCTTTCCCTACTATTTAAAGCACATCTAAATTTTAGTTTTGCGGCTCTACAGCTCCTTTAGATTCCCGTTTTCCGGAATTGTCACGGTGCTGTTTCATAAGAAACAATCCCATGCTTGCATCAATCCACTTGGAGGATTCTTGCCCCTCTTTGAAGAAAATAACGGATTTAATAAAAATCTACAAAATAAATTTTGAATTCTCTCCAGACGTTATCGTCATTAATTTAATTACTTTCTTGCTGTTTAATGCGCAACAAAATTTTTGTTTTGCGGCTCTATATCTTCTGCTGGTTCTCCATTTTTTGGAATTTCCGTGGGAACATTTCATGAGTGAATTTCCTTTGCTAGGATCAATCCATTCTAAGGTTTTTTCATACTTGGCGCTCTTCAAAGCAAGTATCATATTTAATTACGATTAATAAAATATATACTGAATTTTCTTTCGTCGTTACCGTCTCCGTCATGGAAATTAACTGCTTTCCAACTATTTAAAGCCCATCTAAACCTTTGTTTTGCGGCTCTATAGCTTCTGCTGGTTCCCCATTTTCTGAATTCCCATGGGACCATTTCATGAGTAAATTTCCTTTTTTGGATGAATCCATTCTAAGGTTTTTAATACTTGGCGCTCTTCAAAGCAAGTATCAGATTTAATTACGATTAATAAAATATATACTGAATTTAATTCCGTCGTTACCGTCTCCGTCATGGAAATGAACTGCTTTCCTACTATTTAAAGAACATCTAAACCTTAGTTTTGTGGCTCTACAGTTTCTCCACATTCCCGTTTTCCGGAATAGTCCTGGGAATATTTCATAAACATTCCCTTGCTTGCATCAAACCACTTGAACGTTTCTTCGTCCTCTTCGAAGCAAATAACGGATTTCATTATAATCTATAAGATAAATTTTGAAGTTTCTCCGTACGTTATCGTCTTTAATTTAAATACTTTCTTGCTGCTTAAATCACATCGAAACCTTTCTTTTACTGCTCTATAGCTTCTGCTGGTTCCCCATTCTTCGGAATTTCCATGGGATCATTTCATTAAATTTCCTTTACTTGGATCAATCCATTCTAATGTTTCTTCATACTTGGCGCTCTTCAAAGCAAGTATCGTATTTGATTATGATCAACAAAATATATTTCCGAATTTTCTTCTGTCGTTACCATCTCCTTCTTGGAAATGAACTGCTTTCCAACTATTTAAAGCACATCTAAACCTCTGTTTTGCGGCTCTATAACTTCTGCTGGTTCACCATTGTTCGGAATTTCCAAGGGATCCATTTCATTAAATTTCCTTTGCTTGCATCAATCCATTCTAATGTTTCTTCATACTAGTCGCTATTCAAAGCAAGTATCGGATTTAATTATGATCATCGAGACCGATTCAGAATTTTGGGCATTCTGAATTTTTCTCACTATTTGAAGAGTTGGCACGTATGAACGATATTCATTTGTTCCCTTACCTGGTCATCATTTACGCAAAAGGTCCTTGCAGCATCACTCTCGGTTCCCTTCCGTTTCATTCATTTCTGGGTCACACAGAAAGAGTGCCAAACGATTCAAAATGCTAAACTTCCCCTGGAGCCTCCCAGCAGACGATCACCTATCTCGCCCAATCAAAACCTAAACTGCTCTGTGTATTTCGATTTCGTTTTTCTGCCCCATCTTTTCCTTCCTCCCCACTGTCTTGCCGCAAGCTGTCCCCGTTGAGAAGCATCAGGCAACGAAAATCCCAGTGTTTGCCGCGACGAATGCATTTCGATTTCTTTCCTGTTCCATTACCTTCCCCCACCCCCTTTTCAAACGATATAAATTCGGAAAAAGGGAGGTGGGTTCGAAAACCTATTTTCCGCTAAGGATACTTATCCCTCTCTCCCCACACTTGAAAGGAGATGGGGAGGATTTCGGCGGAGATTGATTCTAATTATGTAAATTAACCCTTTCTTATCGTTTTGTCCGGGGATCGCAGTTGTTTGGTTTGTGGGAGAAAATATTTTCTTTTCGGAGAAGGATTGTGTAAGAGGGTTGAATGCCCTGACAACAGGACGCCCGTCGACTCATTCTGAAGAGACATTTCAGTACAAATAACCTACTTTTTTTCGTACTAGCTTGCTGTGTGTGTTCCAGTAGTATCCTAGTTCCGTTCCTTTACCAGGGGAGAGCTGGTTCAAATGTAAGGAAAATACTTTGGTTTTTGCATTAGAACAATGAACTTGGATATTCCAGTCATAAACTGATTAGGCCCAACGTCATTGGTATATTTTATAATTTTGCAAGTTAAATTTAGTATTTTAACCATTTATGTTTTGTTTCGTTTTCACTCACCAACGCTTATAAAGTTTTCTCACTTTTAATAAGAAATTAACGAAAAAGTTTACCGTTGGTTGGCGCGATGTGGCCAAATCTGGCTTTTGTGCCGTTCAATGCAACCAACCAATTACTACTTTTAACTGAATTTTATCCTGTTCAGATGCAAATTATTTTACTGCTCTATTGATGATTTTACTTTTTTTTTTTTGCTTTGATCTTCTGACTTTCTAGTGTTTTAACTAATAATTTTTAATTGTTTCCTTTTTACCTCTTTATACACATGACAGTTTTTTTACCTTTATTCTCAAATTCAAAGAAGAATTTCAAAGCACTTTTGTTTGGCGGAGCATGGCCAAATCTGGCCCTTGTGCCATAAAACCCCAACCAACCATCGTCATTGGACATTTTTATTTTGCATGTTGCAAGAATTGCTGTGCTGCTAGTTTAGGCATTTATTTATTTACAGTTTTGATAAGACCTTGGCTGCATAGATTCACAAACTATCTTCCAAATAATATAAATACTACTTACAAGAATCATTATGGGGAACAATGTATATTTAGAAATTACTTACTTTTGATGTACGACCCAATTTCAATTATTAAGCAGAATATATGCATCTCAGATTACCAATAACACTGGTTAACTAATCAGGTTCGAAGGCCTCCAGGGGCCTGTTTAAAGAGAAGGAATGGATACACACGAAACAAAAAGTATCACTTTCATTTGAATGAAATATAATTTAAAAATTACGGAATAGGTAAGAGTTTGTTCTGAATAGGGTGTTCCATTGATATAAAGTTTGCTCTACGAATATTATAAATATCTCAAAACGACAAGTACAACAGATTCTCGATATGCTGTTACAAATAATGACTCATTTGAAAAATCATATATAGTATAATAGGAACGAGTATAAATTATATATATATATAGTATAATATAATATAACGAGTAAAATATTATACCGTAAACAAGTAATATCTAAATGAACAACATTTGATTGGGTCTCAAATGCCCTAGAGAATTACATAATGAGTCGCTTGCATGTATTGATGATCTTCGTGGTGTACTTGGGCAGCTGGGGGATTTTGTGCTCCTTCATGAATAAGCGGCCTGATGGCCAACCGGTTAGCGCTCTGGCCGTTGGTACCGACGGCTTCAGGTTTGAATCCTGGCGTGGCATTTGTTTTGTGGTTTGGAATCCACGTTAAATTGTAGGTCCCGGTCTGTTTAGCCTAAAGTGTGCACAAAATGACCGTAGAACGACAAACCAAACCTCCATGAATAAAGTTCCACGATCCTGTAAGCAACAGGTAGGACGGGGGAGGAGGGGGATGCAATGAGGGGCTGGATGGAATTTCTTTGGCTGTCTGTATGAACATTCGTTTGTTTCCGACACCGAAAGGTCCTTCACGGGGATATTTCTTGCACTGGGGGCTGGCCTCATTCATCGTGATGTCCCACTCTTCTCCGATTGCAGCCTGATGGCCAATTGGCTAGCGCTCTGGCCTTTGGTACCACAGGCTTCAGGCTCGAATGCTGAAGGTGGCACGGATGTTTGTGAGTGTTTCGGAATCCTGGTTAAACTAGAGGTCTTAGTCTAATTAGCCTGGCGTGTGCACAAAATGACCGCATAGCGATGAACCAAATCCAAACTCTCCTTCAACTCTCTCTCTCTCTCTTGCTTATTGTGGTCATTTTTTTTTCGATATTGCCATCACATTTTGTCATAAACATGATTTCTCAAGCTCCGTTCCTTTATTGGCCGAAATTTTATTTAAAAATCCTCCCACTGTTACGGTTTTCCATTGGTGGAAGTGATACCGACACCTAATCAGACCAAAAGCGTGGTTCTTCTTTCATGACGTCAGGGTACAATTTCTACCCCAAGAGTGACATCTACAAAACTTTTCTGTAAACATTGTTTATCAATTATCGCAGTGCAAACTGACCGATTCATTTTCGGCAAGTCAAGAGGACACGACTTCGTATAGGACATACTTATTTTACACATTCACATTTACTTCGCTCAGAGCCTGCTCATACTTGTTGCACGTGGGACACTGTTTTTTCTGTCTGGTCCAATGCCCGAGATTCAAAAGAATACGACTCGGCCTTTTCGGTAGTGAGCATCCAACTTTATTAGACTTACTGGGAGACGCTTCTCATGCAAATATTTTTTTTTTTTCTTGTAAAAATTGGGTTTACGCCTTTTATTTGAACTTTGTTTCGCCATTTTATCTTGTTTTCGTCAGTGTATTTTACTTGCTTTTTAATTGACAATATTTTACAGCATCGATTTTATTACAATTTTTATCAAAATATTAATCTACCATTCCCATGTTTTTACTTAGTACTGTATTTTACCTGTTCTCGCAATTCCATTTTCGACTTTTAACCATTCCATTTTACCAGAATTTCAAAAGCACTGTTGTTTGGTGCAGTATGGCCAAATCTGCCTCTTGTGCCATAAAACACCAACCAACCATTCCGGCAATTCACCCCATCGACAAATAGGCTGCCTGTCATCAATCATCTCCCATCTGCAACACAATTTGTTTTTCCGGCACCTGAATTTTAACATTAGCAAAGCTACCAATTAAAAGATCAAAGGAAGAAGAACAGTTCACACTCTGGTTTTGGTAACAGCATTCCGACCATCTGTGATCACTATCCAAAACAGGAAAAGGACCTGCTTTGGCTTCACTATCGTTTTGCATTCCATGGAGAAGGGAGATTTTGATGAATAAACCATACAAATTTATAATATAATATATATATGTTCTACTTGAAGGCAACTCATCTAAAACCTGGTTGAACTTTATTCTAAACATCCCTGATCAGCCCAGGTTTAAAGCTGTTGCCCTTTTCAGACTCCTGACGGGCCATGATTGTATGGTCAATCATCTTTTTCGGATGAGAATATTTGCAATCCCAAAATGCATGCTCTGCAGTCTTGGAGAGGACATGGATTCATCTCACCTTCCTGTCTGCCCTGCACTTGTTTCTTCTTCTGTGTAGAGTCCAGGGTCCTTATGGGTTAAACATGTCACTATGTGATTTCCTTCGTTTCTCGTTGTTGCTTTCATGTTCCTTGTGTTCTTTTTCATTTTATTACTTTTTGTAGCCTGCCATTGGAAATAAAAATATATATATGTATATAATCACTCTAAAGCACATGATTATATAATATAAACTTCTAAGAATTTTATACCACGCAATACTTTTAAATGCATGTTCACACGATAGAAGATTTTACTTAGGTCATAAATCATGCAATATGGCACATGGAAAGTCCAGCACTGACATCTATGCAGCAAAACCTAAAACTCTTTGGGAGGATCTTTATCCTACAAACATTTGAAAATGATGGCCAACATGAGAATATCAACTGAAAGTATGTCAAAGATTTGAGTTGAATTTTTTGTAAATATTTTTGCATAATTTTTTTGATATAAAAATAGCTAATATACAATTATAAATGTTTAATTGATAAAAATGAAGTTTAGTTCTTATTTTTTGTATTTATTTTAAGAAAAATCTGTGCTTTTTTCAATATGCCCTACACTGGGAAGAGGTATTTGATCCGCTAATTGCACTCTAAAAATGGCATACTAAAATGTTACACAAGAGGGGGGTCTCATATATGTAGACGGGCTCATGAGTAATATTTAATGGGACAGAAACATTTTCAGGGGGACAAAGTTTGTTAATCTGTTCTTCAGAAACTGACTTCACTCGGTCCATTGGAACGCGGGAATGGGACGTTAAATTGTTAAAAGCAGGGTTCTCTATTATTTTTACTGTGCTCTCAAGCTTTGTATCTTTCTTTTTTTTTTCTCTTACAGCTAGCAATACAGAGACGGTCAGTTTTAATGCCATAAGCAAGGGCTGCACCGCTGTTACTCATTGAACACCGCCCGGTTTTTTCTGGTCTCTTCCCTCCATCAAAAAAAAAAAGCTTCTTTTGATATGCACATTAGCGGAATTAAAATGAATGCTGCAAATTGGACATGAAGCTATTTTTTTTAACAAGACAACAACAACTTTGGTCACTTGTGATTGGAAGCATATTGTCTACACATATTTATTAAAGGAAACATTAAAAGACAGACTGATATAGAAAAAATGTGAAATTTTTGCATCATAAGAGAAATTGTGTGGGTTATTATTATGTCTACCGACCATGTCTGCCATTCGATCACTTCAGTTTTTCACCACCCTTCCCCACCATGTAGTGAGGAACTGATGGCCAAGTGGCAAACACTCTGGTCTTTGGTATCCCAGGCTTCAGGTTCGACTCCTGGAGGTAGCATGAATGTTTGTGAGTGGTTCAGGGATCCACTTTAAACTGTAGGTACCTGCCTGTTTAGCCCTCGTGTGACCAAGATGACCGTAGAGCGACAAACCAAAAACTCCACCATGTTGTCGTTCCAATCCTTTGTCGCCCACCTTAGATTTTTACCTAGACATTGCCTATCTGATCACTTCGGGGTTTTATTACCACTTTGTTGACCACATTTTCCCAACTAATCCCTTCAAATTTGTATCACTACTCTTTACCCACCATGTTATCCACCCGATCCTTTGTGTTTATGCAGTCCTGTTACACACACTACGATCAATTCAGATTTTTAATATTTAAGATGGGAAAAAATGTATCATCGGAATAACTTGGCTGTTGAATCAATGTAATGTAATAATATGGAATTTCTAAGAAATGCAACGTATTTCTCAGAGAACATAACGCAGCTGTACGCATGATATATTTATCATTCTTTTGAATCCGTCTTTCTTGAAAAATATTTCGATTCCTAGCAAAAAAAAGAGCTCCGTTTATTTCGATTGTTGAGTTTGGTGGACGCAAAAACGGCTGGAAATAGATGTCGGGTTTTTTCTTCCATCCTGAGAGAGGCAAGAAACGCAATTTTATTAAGACAGTCCCCCCCACCTCCACCAACCCGCGCCCCGTGCTTGCGATGCTACAAATAAAACATAAAGAGAAAGAGAGAGAGAGAGAGAGACCACAAGTCAGAAATTTTGTTCGAATAAAACCCGCGAGATATCATAAAAAGGGATAGAAAACCGTAATATAGTCTGCAGAAAAGGCAGGGGTGGCGAATGGGATTGTGGGGGGTGGGGATGGAAGAACCTTGACAGATTCAATTTCGGAATCGAACTTCCAATTCATTCTATATGGACGTTCTCTCCCGAAGACAGAGGGGGTATTATGATTGCTCAGAAAATGGGCCCAGCCCCGGGTCCCTATTTGTTTTTAGTCATCGGATCTGGCGACAGATCGAGACGTTTTTGCCCGGACTCCCGATTCCAGGGTTTCTGGAAAATGGGAAAAATCGAGACTGGGAATGAACTAATGCCACTTTCCGGATATTTTCTTAATCCTGCAGTGCCATTTATTTTTCTAAGAAAATGGATCCAAAACTCAATGTGTCTCTTTCAAATGTAGTCGAGAGTTTTGCTGCAGATTTTTCTTTCAAATTGCCTTTTTTACATTGATATTTTGTTTTCCTTTTCACTGCAGTTGCACGTTGATGGAAAAAGTGGAGATGCATTTATTCACCTGAATAAAATATTTTTTTTTCTTCAGGTTAGAAATTTCTTGTAAAAGTTGATCCTATGCCTTTTATTTGAATTTTTATTTGTTGCACCATTTTATCTTGCTTTCTTCAGTGTATTTTTTGCTTTCTTTTCAATTGACAATTTTTCATAACAATTTTGATGGATTTTCTATGAAAATTTTAATTTACTTTTTATCTGATTTTACTTCATACTGAAATTTACTTATTCTAGCAAGTGACTTTTTTTATTTTAACCATTTAATTTTTAAGAGAATTTAAAAAGTACTGTCGTTTGGAGCAGCATGGCCAAATCTTGTGCTACAAACGACAGCTCTTGTGCCAAAAAACGCAACCAATCTTCAGAATAAAAATAGTGTTTAAGCAAACAAGACTGGTATCTTTTGCATTTTACTCAATTATATTTCATCCGTTGTTCGCTTTTTTTTAAAACCAAATCTTACTGAGCACTCTTTGAAATATTTCTCCTTCCCCCACAATGCATTTTCAGTCAACATTCGGCTCATTACAGTTGCCAATTTGTTGAAAATTTCAATACTTGGGCAAATTGAATTTATTGAAATTGCCATTTATACGGGGATGTTTTAGATGACTCGCGTAGAGCTATTAGTTTACATTACATCTGTTGAATTTCAGAAGCTCTAAACTTAACTACACCATCGAATAATTGGAGTGCCAGTACAAAGAGCACTTCTACTCAGCTTACAGGAATTTAATGTGATGGAAACAATAATAGACAAGGGGAAGAAGAAGAATAGTAAATCCAGCGGCAATATAAAAAAAATGAATGCTTAAAAGTAAATAAAAACAAGAATGTAAAAATAAATTCTAACAGAGATAATAAAATAAAATAAAATCTCTAATAGTTATCCTTTATTGCAGCTGATTCAGAGTCAATTGGGTGAATTCCCATACATTTATATGGAAGAGGGGAAAGTGGTGATGGTGCTTTTAACGTAAGCCCACGGGCATTGTTTCTCACCCCTCCAGTCCTTTGACAATCTTTAATTTGGGTTGTCGTTCTGTGACAATTATTATTACATATATTTTTATTATAAATGGGCTAATTAGATTCGAACCTACAGTTTAATGTGATTCCGAATCACAAACAAACATCCATGCCACCGCTGGGATTCGAATCTGAAGTTTGCGTTTGGGTATTGGGTACCATTGGTACCAATCTTGAGGTCGTTGGCAGTTTGGGTTGGAGAAGTCTTAATCTTGATCTGAAATTTTGAACTTAAGGGAGGTCCTTTTGTTTCTGTTTGTGCATTTGCTTGTTGAAAAGGGAACTAGAAATTCTCTCTATATAGAAATGGTTAAAAATGTGGTTGGACTATTGGATCACTTTTGAGGTCACTATGGAAATTCCAGGGTTCCTGACATTCCAGGGTGCCCCTGCAATGATTCTTATAATTTTATTTTCCAGGATTTGAAATTTTATTACCATTTTTCATGGTGGCTGTCTGGTTGGTGGTTCAGCATTTCATATCGGTGAACAAATCTAACTATAAGTAGAGGAAAATCATATCTTCAATGGATTCCTGCACATATCAACATTGAGAGCAACGAATACGCTGACTCTTTAGCCAAAGAAGCCAGGGGCAATGATCAAACCAGGACTACCATCACATTTGCAGATGCTAACGCAGTTGCCAAAAGACGACTCATTCCTCCTAACTTTAAAAACCACTAATCACGGGCTTCAACTGCCCTAGGAAGTTGACATTAGTTATTGGCAGACTCGGAACTAATCATTACAGAGGGATGAAGACAAGATCAGGGAACATATCCCCTGCAAAAATTGCCCCAACGCTTTTCTAACACTTAAGCACATTCTAGAGTGCCCAGCACTCACTCCCCATGTTTTTGAAATTGGGTAGGGCGCCAATCGAGGCCAACTTAAGAGAAGTCCTGTATAGTGAAGCGGCCCCGTTGCTAGCGGCTGCTATCGTGAAGACTTTGACAAGCTATTTTCGTCATGGATGATGATCCATATATGTGACAAGACATAAACCATTACAGTTTCCATTCATTCCCACTAATCAGCAGAACCTGGAAGTACGTCTTTTATCAGGTGTTCTATGTTTTCGTCATTCTCTCTTAATAAATTTGTTTGAAGCATCTTATCCTTGGTTTCATTTAATCCACTATCAAATTAATCCACTAATTCAAATTAAGATCGCCTAATTCAGGCTTGATACACGATACTGCCATCCAGATCTTGCCCTATCGAATTTTCCGGGCTTGCATCATTCACGATACTGCCATCCAGGTCTTGCCTCATCGAATCTTTCAGGCTTGCATCATTCACGATACTGCCATCCAGATCTTGCCCTATCGAATCTTCCGGGCTTGCATCATTCACGATACTGCTACCCAGATCTTGCCTCATCGTATCATTCCGGCTTGCATCATTCACGATACTGCCATCCAGATCTTGCCTCATCGAATCTTTCCGGCTTGCATCATTCACGATACTGCCATCCAGATCTTGCCTCAGCGAATCTTCCGGCTTGTTCATTCACGATAAGGCCATCCAGATCTTGCCTCCATCGAATCTTTCCAGGCTTGCATTATTCACGATACTGCCATCCAGATCTTGCACCATCGAATCTTTCAGGCTTGTATCATTCCCGATACTGCTATCCAGATATTGCCTCATCGAATCTTCCAGGCTTGCATCATTCACGATACTGCCGTCATCTTGATCGAATCAATTGCATCATTCACGATACTGCCATCCAGGTCTTGCCCCATCGAATCTTTCAAGCTTGTATTATTCACAATGTCGCTGTTCGGATCTTAAATAATCGAGTTACTGTCACACATTGATCCACGCCTTCCGTTTTCACACACTTAAGAGACATATCAATTTGACCTTTCGTATGGAATTCTGGAACTGCATTTGGCTCTTTAGGCAGATTTAGTTTAATTCTAAAATGGGCACGTAAATCGACTGGAATATAAAATACAGTGGGTAAAAAAAAAGTATTGGCAATTGCCTTAATTTATTCATATTGTCAAATAAATAAAATGTTATGCAATTTTAGCTGTCAAAATTAAATACAAGACATCTTTAGATATATATAAATAGTAAACATTTTATTTTAATTTGAATTTTCTACTATTTTTCTTTCAAAAACGAAAATTTGCATGCCAAAAAGTATTGGCAAAGTTTTAATTGCTATGCAAATTTTGTTACATTGAAGTCACGTGTTTCGACTGATAAGAGACTCTACCGGTATAAAGTCTGCAAAACTACTCCAAAAGTGTGTATGCATTACTTTGCGATTATTGCAGTAAAATGACTTCGAAATCGAAGGAGTTGGACGTTAGTGTTAAAAACCCGATTATTAGGCTTAGAAATAAGGTTTAACTTATCGTGCTATAGGAGTGCAGTTCAATATAAGTTTAATTACTTGTCAGAAGTGATGTAAAAAAAGTTCAAGGAAACAGGATCAACGGAAAATAAGACTAGAAGTGGACGACCTCGAATATTTTCTACAAGAGAAGAACGTGTCATTATTAACAAGGTTAAGAAAACCCTAAAAATAAGTGCACCCCAGATAGCTAGAGATGTTGCTTTCACTTCGCAAAAGACTTTCAGCGTACAGACTGTATGGAATGTTTTACACGAGAGAAGTTATTATGGAAGGGCAGCTAGAAAGAAACCATTCATCTCGGAAATAAATAGGAGAAAGAGGTTAAATTTCGCAAAATCACACGTTGATTTATCTGAAGAGTTTTGGAACACAGTTATTTTTTTCCGACGAATCAAAGTTTAGCATTTTCGGCAGTGATGGACGACGATATGTGTGGAGGAGGCCAAATACTGAATTGGAAAAGCAACATTTAACTGCTACTGTAAAACATGGTGGAGGCAGCGTCTTAGTTTGGGGCTGTATGGCAGCTAATGGAATTGGAAACCTGCATTTTATTGATGGTATTATGACAGCACGTACATACATTGACATTTTGCGCCATAACTTAAAAATCAGTGCCCAAAATCTTGGCTTGGGAACATCATTCGTTTTTCAACAAGACAATGACCTCAAGCATACAGCGAATCTCACCCGTGAATGGCTACTCTACAATGCTCCTCGCCAATTAAAAACCCCAAAACTCAATCGCCTGACATTAATCCAATTGAAAATTTATGGCACCTGCTGGAACTAGAAATCAAACATAAAATTTCAAGTAAAGACGACCTCAAACGTTTACTCTTGCAAGAGTGGCACAAAATTCCCAAAAGTATAACAAAGATCTTAGTTTCCTCTATGAGAAATAGATTACAAGTTGTTATAGATGCAGAAGGTATGCATACAAAGTACTAAACATTTACTGAGTTTGATTTCGTTCATAATTTTGCCAATACTTTTTTTTTTTTTTATCATGTAAATTTTGATTTTCTCGTAGACTTTGACAAAAAAAATTATTAAATGAAAATTTCGTTATATTTGTTTGTCTTTTCTCCTTCTGTAATCGCTATGTTAAAATTAAATTTGTAAAAATACTTTGTTAGCAAATATGATCATTTATAGGCAATTGCCAATACTTTTTTTATCCACTGTATTTCAGACAAGAGCAATTCCTTTTTTTTTCAGAGTTCTTCCACAGTCAGTGTTGTTTTGTTTCATCTGCATTTTCTTCAGACAGATTATTTTCGAACAAATCTAAGTCAAGCACTTTATTTGGAGGGACATCACTCACTTTGAAGTGTATATACACTCTTCTATCCTGTTTTATTAGCCCAACTAGGTCAAAAGCTAAACCCGTCCAAAAAGTACATTTGCCCTCAATGTCCAAAACAGATAAAAATTTAAAAAAACAGAAAGATTCTGCCATCAGAAAAACAAAACAGCTTAAAAAAAAATTGCATCCTAAAACTAAAGATTTTGTACTTGCCGACACTAATCCGATTCTATATCCGTTCGGCAATCCCCCCCCTCCCTCCGTCCATAAATTCAAATCCCCGTCTTGATGAACTGTTCTTTTGACCATCTGGCCCGAAGTTTTCTTATGATCCCTGCCAATTAAATCACTTCCCTGAGATATCCCCGTCACCCGCAGCTGTGGCAAATGAGTTGAAATAAATTAAAAAAATAATGAATAATATTGCTCTGTGTTGCATTGTACCTTTTATATCAAAACAGCAGAGAAATACGGATTACATGCAACAGCAATTTTCCTCGGCGTTTTTAGATAAAACCAGCGCAATTCCTAAATCCAGCAACAAGACATCCGCCATAAATTTTCCAACTTGGGCAATTAAAATAAATATTTGGAGTCCATTTCCATTGAAAATGTCCCCATCCGAGACGAGTGCAGCCTTAACATAAACACGGCGAGAAAACTGATATGTATATATGCGCCAAAACTCTTTAGAAAAGAGGATCGGGTTCTTCCTCAAGTAAACTCACGTGTAAACTTGGGACTAAATGGACCCCATTTCTCGTTTTTTGCTCCCCCCCCGTTCCTTCTATTTACTCTGTGTGTGTGCAACTTCCAAAAATCAATCCAAGAAATCCCTTAAACCTGTTGATAATAGTCCACGGATCGAGTTTAAATCCAGACGTCGCATTAAATAATCTTTCCCTGGACCATCAGGGCTCTGCAAAAATAACTTATTGCAAGTGATTTCTGTGGAAGGCATTCTGTCTTGGGAAAACATAATTGAAATTCGAAGCAAATATTGCTCCAAGTGGGGAATCCTGCCGAAGAAGTTCTGAAGCTTCTGAATGCATCGCCGTGCTCATGTCTCGGCTTATCAAATGTGCAAACTTTGCCAAAAAAAAAATAGATATTTTCTTATGCTGTCATACAAATATCATTTGACACATACACATACCAAAAAAATGTATTTTTTTCTATCAATGGAAGCCAAAAGAATTTGGAAAGTAAATAGAAATCTTGTCGGGAAAGGTAAACAGAATACTTGGTTGATGGATGTTCTTCTTTAATCTGCTTGTGAATGACTTTTTTTTTTTTTTTCATTTCTTAGAGGATTTCGGAATATATTATTCTGTATTTTGCTGGATTGAATATTTTCTTTCTTTTGCGTTGTATTTCGTATTTTGTTAAATGTTCATAATGTTTCCATTCAGATTAACAGAATATGGTTCGTAATTTAAAATACATAAAAATCATAAATGTTACTGATTTGTAATACTTTCATAACAAAATACACGCACAACTGAAAGGACTATAAAATAAAAACATCAATAAAATTTGAATATCATTTTTAATTTTCATTTGCAAATCCGTTTTCACCACTTTTAGTATGTTATTATCCAAATCCAATTCCAATTAAGAATGATGGATTTATAGTGCCCTGAATGCCATTGTTATCTACTTGTTTTTGGTATTGCAATTTTTTTTTTTTTTTTTTGCATTTCAAAAAATACAACATCTAGTCGGATCGCTCATTTATCGATGCGAGATTGTTTGTTGTAACCGTAAATGGGTTTTTTGAATTCTGAAATGTTCTTTAATGCCAGTAATACTTGCCTGCAGGGGAAAAAACCTACGCTCTCTTGAGACAAAGCAAGATGCACTGCTGCTTGACTCGTAGCCCATTGACAATGTGATCAGCCAGCGTGCAAGAGAGCAAAGACCTGAATCTGCTGGCAATTATTTTATAGTTAATGCTTTAAAAAAAAAAAAATCCATGGCGATTATGGCAAAGTATCTCGCATGGATGGTCGATGAAGGTTTTTTGAAACATGAGTGTGAGTCTTCAGAGGTAATTGCCCTACTTTTCTTGCCCGGTTGTGAGTCTTCCAAAGTAATTGTCCCTCATCTGCTGCCTGGTGTTAGTCATCCGAAGGAATTTCCCCCATGTGCTGCCTTTTGTTAATCGTTTGAAGTAATTGCCCCCATGTTCTACTTGGTGTTAGTCATCTGCTGTAATTGCTCCCTCCCCATGTGCTGTCTGGTGTTAGACATCCGAAGTAATTGCCCCCTCCCCATGTGCTTTCTGGTTGTGAGTTTTTGCGTCTTCCAGACGGCACACAAATGTGGGTAGTTACTCCTAAAAATGCTCCCATAAACACCCGTTGTGGAGATTTACTTGTCTATAGGAGGCTTACTGATGTTCCACCTTCCTCTTTTATCTGGTACATGACGAATAGGAAAACAGGAAAAAAAAAAGAAAAAAAACTGCATTAGAGCTGGATTATGTATGTGACGTGCCCAAAAAATAGGGATAGAAAACTTTAGAATAAAATAATATTGCTTTAATTAAGAAAAATGAATTTCGAAGAGAATTTGTCAGTGATTTTAGTATCTTTAGTTATCAAACAGCAATTTCTGAAAAAAAACATTCTCTAGCTGTTTTTTTTTAATGTCTCACATTCAACCTCAACCTCAGAATCAAAACAAAAAAAATAAAGGAATCAACAACAAGGAATCCGCCATGTGGGGAATCCGGCCGCTGGAAAATTTCCAAATCGGGGAAGAGCCCCGCAGAAAGGAAATGAAAAATGAACTTCGGATTGTGTCTGGGCAAATAAACAACAAGAAACATTTCTGAAAGTTCTGATTAAAACGGAACTTTCTAATGAAATCCACTTTTAAGGAGGGCTCCGCAGGATTTCTTTCTTTCGGGCCCTTGTTTATGAAAGCCCCTGGTAACACTTTTAAAAACTCGTTTCTCTGTCTCGCCGTCGTCGTTTCATAATTTATTGTTGTCTGTCGTCGCGGTGATTTTATTATTTTTTTTTTCACGAGCTTTCTTCGTGTTCTTCAAATTGAATGCGACGTGGAGTTTGGGGACGCTTCTTCACGATTCCGAGAACATCAAACGGCCGCCTAAAATGCAAGACACGAGTTTTCGGATTTAATTATTCAAACTTTCTTCCGAGAATTACGAGTGGGGTTGAGGTTTGGCATAGAAAAAAAAATATCATTCTTCAACTTTTCTTGATAAAAAGACAAAAATTAAGAAAAAAAAAATGAAGAAATAAACACTGACTTTTAAAGATTTTCTGAACTTCATTGTTTTTTAGAATCTCGTTAGGCGCAACACAGTTTTGAAGTATTCATTAAACTTACTTGAGTTCCTCTAAAAGAAACAAAATGAAAAAAAATTTTTAAATCTAGAAGTACCTGATTGGGAAGTTGCTGAAATAAATTACTGATTTATAGAAACATACACACACGTGTGAGAGCGCGTTCTCATGCAGGGTGTTTATAATTAAAGTCCACTTTCAAAATGCTGTCAAAAAAGAACCACTCTTAACATTGAGTTGAAATTTGAACTGAAGATAGAGGGAAACGGTACGGCAACAAAAAAAACTTCCAAAGTGTATGAAAATAGAGGGCGCTGTAAGCTGCATAAAGAAAGTGAATTCGGCTGTTAGTGATATTTTGAATCGACATGACAATGTATTTGGCACGATTGCACGTTAAACCAACTGTAGTGTTCATTGTTCTTGATTGTTTCTATGTTTTTAAAGGAAAAAATGACTTCCAAATCATTCAACAGCGGTGACACTGTGAGTGGAAAGTCCATCTACCACGGCAAGGTCGTATCCAATTGATGGGAAAAATCGTGGAACTATTTTTTTGATGACACACCGTTTTCCTCCTCCCATTCTTCAAGTCTCTTCAATTCAAATTTGAACTCATTGTGATGAGTGGTTAGTTTTTTACAGCATTTTGAAAGTGGGACTGTAATTGTAATCACTATATATATATATATATATATATATATTAGTAACAGTGTTTTAGGTGTTCCTTTAAGAGACATTTAAGAAATCAACCTTTGAAAGTAATAAATCTCTTTTAATTCATTTAGAATTTCAGCAATATAATAAATGTTACCTTAACTACACGAACTTAACTTCTCATCTTATTTTTCTGATTAGAGATGCATACATTTAGATTTTTTTTAAATTTATGAACTTGGTAAAATTTATTGAAAAATGTAGTTTAATTCATTTGTAGCATATTTTTGAAATAAATTGAATAATCATATCTATATTATTGATTCTGTGACTAATGGTTATTTAATGATACGCTATAATTGGTCCTTATTCATTTAATAGAAATGTTAAACATAACCTTTTAACTTATTTGTCACGATGCAATCCCCTTTAATGTAACTACTCCATGTATGCCAACCACTATTCTCCCTTGCATTGTCATAAGCCATATTCATGTAGGAGAGTCAGTAAGTTAGATGTAATGGCTACATCGACACGGCAACATTATGAATTGACTGAATGAAACATTGGCTTCGGAAAGCGGATTAATGTTGGACTGCGGACGCGTTTCTCTGGCCTATACCATCTCAGTTTATCGATTCGCAACTGCAACTCGATGTTCGACTGCATTTGACACAAGAGCGCGCCTCGGATTCGCCGCTTTCGTTCAATATTTCCCTTTTTTGTGCTTTCCAGTTTTATCTTGACTAAGCTTCAATAATAAAAAATTTTTAAAATTATATTTCAAAGAAAAAAAAAGGTTTATAATCGCCCTTTCTTCCTAAAACCTTTTTCGATTCCTTCTATTAGCTCACACTCTCCCTATATATATCTTGTTCACATTTTCAATCGTTCCTGAAATACTTTTTATTCATCCATTCGAGTTCAAATAAAAAATTTTTGAACTTGTAGTGGATGACACTGGATGTTAATAATACATTTCAAATATTAATTCAATAATTAAATTAATGAATTTTAGTTTTTTTTAGATTTAAGTTGCATATATCTACCCATAGAGGGCGCCAGATAAACTTAAAAAATGAATGAAAATTATTTATAAAGGACTTTCTGCAATAGAGTGGGGAAAAAAGTAGGAATGTACTTTATCTTGACTTAGATTCAATAATAAAAATAATAATAATAATAAAGAATTTTCAATTTATAATTTAAAAGGAAAAAAAGCTTTTAGAATAATCATTTTTTCCCAAATCCTTTTTTTTTCCTGGTTTTACAGTAGTTAAGCCAATTCTATACTTTTTTAGTTATGCTAATCGTGTTTCAAAACATGTATATTTTTTTCCCAACATCGTACTATATTGTTTAAAAATTTCTCTGATCCAATTTTTTAAATTTTTTTTTTTATGTTGTTCATTTCTATTTTTCTTATCTATTTCTTCTGTTGTCTTCTTTCCTTCTTTAAAAGAAACAAACTTTTTTTAAGTCTTTTATAAAATACAAACAAAAGAAGTAACGCTTCATTGCGTGCAGTTATACTTCTTTATCTTAATACGTTTAACTTTTATCTTGGAAAAAGTATTATTTTTAAAAGGAAAAAGAACTGTTATTTAAAAATAAAAATTAAAAAAGCCTATATTACGAAAAATATATTTTTGTTCTTACTTCATTAATGCATGATATATTGTTAGACTATTATATGTAACGAACCTTAATAGAGAGATTTGAATAAATTGATATTAATTATATATATAAAGATACTGATTGTATAGTATATTGAAATATATTGTTTAAATAAATTGATATTAATTATATATTGAAGCCTTTTATGTACTTTTTAAAAAAATATACTTGACAATTTACTATATCAAAATACATAAAATGACCTTTTGTATTATTTGAAAAGGAATAAGTTAAAAATTCTTCGAAACATTTATATTTGTTCTAATGCAGCTAGCAATACAGAGATAGTTAATCCATAAGCAAGGGCTGCACCGCTATTTGAGCACCACCCAGGAGTCACGTGTTGCTTGAAGACAGGCTACCGACTCGAATAATATCACCCACAACATTCTATGATCCTTTTAGACCGGGGCCTAAGATTTAAAAAGTGGATTCGGAACCACTACAGACATCCTATTGCCACCGCAGGAGATTGAATCCGAAACCTGTGGCACCGAAAGCTATAATAAAATCTCCCAACTTTGTAAATGGTGGGAATGGTAATGTCTAAAGAATGCCCGCTTGGAAGAATTCTCGCCCCATATAAGAAGAATGTGGAAAATTCCCATCAGAAAATCTGACAATTCGAGACACTTTCAAACATTGGTATCGAATCTCCTTTTTTCTGATGTAGTAACTGCAACGGATGTCATCGCCGGATTCAAACTTGATTAGTGCCTGCTGGATGAGTATTTATCATCCGGCCAGAAGTCGGAGGATGTCTAGTTTATATGCATTTCTGGATTCTTATTTTGATATTAACTTTTAACAACTATTTACACCAAATCAGAATTTTTCCTTTTACTGAAATATTTGTCTTTCACTTACTACACTCATGTCCATAAATTAAGGATAATTCAGAATTACACAGAAATTGAACTCTAAAAATAAAAAATTTAACCTGTAGAATTGTCACACACATCTTGAAGAAGAATATGCAAATTACAGGAAACCACCAGATGGCGCGGATAGTACGTCACAATGACAAGAGTGTAAGAGTGGGGTATAGAAGGAATGGTGGCAAAGAAGTAAAATTGTTCACAAGCGCTTTAAAAGCCTTTCAGTGCAATAACCGCATAGTTATGGCACAAAGGAAGCATTTGGAGGATTTTTTACGTGGTAAAATTATCGGACGACTGGAATGTGGGCGTGCCCAGCTGGAAGTATCCGAGGAACTTGGAATCGCCCAGAGTGTCATCTCCAGGCTTTGGCAACGATTCCAGGATGATGGTAATGTGAGTAGATGCTACAGCACATGTCGCCCCCGAGTTACAACGCCGAATGAGGACCGGTATTTAGCAGTTACTGCCAAAAGAAACAGACGGAGCACAGCATCAGACCTGTCTCGTCAGCTCTCTTCAGCTAGCGGTACGACAGTTTCAAGGCAGACCGTGTACAGACGCTTAGGGCACATTAATCTTATATGCTCGTAGGCCTGTCAGATGTGTTCCACTTACCGCAACTCACTGTCGCCTGCGATTAACCTGGAGTAGAGAGCATGCATTGTGGACACCGCCACAGTGGTCTTGTGTGATGTTTTCCGACGAGTCCAGGTTTAGTTTGCAGTCTGATTCTCGCCGGACTTTCATATGGAGAGCGCCAGGTACCCGTTACCACCAAGAGAACACCATTGAACGACATCGTTACGGTGGTGCAGGATGGCTCGTTTGGGGAGGAATTATTCTTGGTTCCAGAACTGACCTGCATGTTCAGAGTGTAACGATGACAGGCCACATCTATCGGGATGTCATTCTGGAACAACATGTACGTTTGTTTCGGGGCGCCATGGGTGCTGAATTTCTGTTTATGGATGACAACGCCCGTCCTCACCGTGCAAACATTGTAGACGAATGCCTTCAATTGGAGGATATCACCCGTATGGATTGGCCAGCATACTCACCGGACTTGAATCCAATAGAGCATGTGTGGGATATGCTTGGCCGACGAATTGCAGCCCGTCAACCCTTCCCACCTTTCAACTGGTACTTCGGAGTGCATTGCTTGATGAGTGGTGTAATATTCCCCAAGATGAAATTGATAATTTGATACTCAGCATGCCTAGGCGTTGTAAGGCCTGTATTGCATCGTCCGGGAGACATACTCCATATTAACCATCATACTAACCATGTTATACTGTTTTTTGTAAATAGGTTCTTTTTGAAATTTGCTCCAGGGAGTAAAAATCGCAATTTTTATTAATTATGTCACACATATAGCATCTTTTTTGCTCTTTACCTTTTGTTTAATAAATAGACTTTACAAATAAGTCAAATTTGTTTTGCTTCTGTCACTTTCTTTGCCTGAACTTCATTATCCTTAATTTATGAACATGAGTATATTATATGAAGGTCCATTAGGCCAGTTATATTTTATTTTGAACATTTTTATTTAAACTCTAAAATTATTATCGGAGGTAACTTATTCATATCCCATTAGATATTTTAGAGTTTTATTGATAGATTGTTCTTGGAATGTGTCACATTTTGAGGCAATTGGAGAGCCAAATAGACTACCAATATTCCAAACAGTTTGGAGTCTTTTAATAATAAAACGTGACAAAGAGATAGTGGACAAATTTTGATAATCCAATAATGAAATGCCATTGTCAAAATGAACACTTTAAAGAGATGGTGTGCTTCCAATTAATATATTTGTTTGCAATACCAATATTAATTGAATTTACCTTCTGGTTTAGCAAGAAAGCAATTGGATCCTAATTATTGTAATGAGAATCTTTAAAGAATGATTCAGTGATTTTCATGCACTCTTGGTTTACTTCTTGTTTTGGATTTTGCTTTGTAATTGTCTCTTATGACATAAAACAGTTGAAACTTTTTTCTAATACTTTTAATGAATTGAATAATGGCATTATTCATTTAGTTATGAAAAATATTAGAAATAAATAGTTGATATTCTATCGAGGAAAAATCCATTTAATTGATTGAAATACTGCAAAGAAAAATTTTTTAGATCTCATTGGTTTGTATCTGATTAAATTATCTTTAGAATTGATTCTTTGGATACACTAGCAGAAATTTGTTCATATCTTAATGAATCTTACTAATCTTTTAATTAAATTCAATTACACTTTGTACAAAATAATTCATTTCCAGCATTCCAACAACATATTCCAACATATACAATGCTCTTGTAAAAACTAATTCTTATTTTATTGTTCCACCTCAACATTTTAAAGTCTACTGATGAGCTGAAAAGAAGTCTAAACTTTCCTGCATGTTAGAGGTTCAACTAATTGACTTGTCTTTCAAAATGGCTAATTTCCTTTACTGCTTTTTGTCTCCCAACTATTTTTGGCACTTCTTGTTCCTCTCGATATAAAAATTTCTACTCGCATTCCTAAGAAGATTGACGTTACGAGGATTAAACATAATTTTATCTTAGCTTATTATTATTTCATTATAATATATAATAAAAGCTAAATTAAAATTATTATATATAATAATAATTTATGCAAAAAAAGGTGATTTTCACAAACTTTTTACATTTTCTCTTTTTTGTCTTCACTTATCTGCAAGAGATTGATTTTTAAATAAATGAAGGCCAGACGAAAGCATGTTGGGTAATTACCCTAATTTTTTTTCTTTCAAGAACATTTTGGTTTGCTGCCTTTTATGTGTCAACTTAATTTTTAGACATTTTAATGCCTCATAACTAATACTTTATTGCTTGAAATAGTCCACTATTTTGTACCCAAACAAATGTTGACTTGGACAAGATTCTTTATTTCGTTTTCTATAAGGAGGTAAAACTACTTTTATTTTTTTAATTTAATCTTTCATGATGGATTTTTCTTGGATTCAGATTTTCTCATCTACATTTCTGGGCGTTTCTTGTATATTAGCATAAATGCTTCGTAGCATTTCTAATAATCTAGGCATATTTTTTATGCCTTTTTAAAACTGCTCACCAAATTCAAAAACTCAAAGAAATACTTGGAAACTTGAATCAGTTGGATTGCTCCAAATTTTAGCATCACAACTGTCAATTTGCGACAATCTCTTAGTGCTCAGTGTCTGAAATGAACGCAATTAGCCGTAATCGAATCTTTGCCCTTCAGCTAATCTCGCATTAACCACTGTTCCAGTTGTGAGGTAACGACAACATTATTGAAACGAATAGAAACTCGGTCGGTATCCCTGACAGCAAGAACAAAAGAACTTTTAAAGACAGTTAAGTGGCATTTTCATCAGTGGTAGGGGAAGTCAAGTTCGTTCCTGTTTTTTAAGTTCGTGTCTTCCATGTCCTCCGGAAAGAATGTCAAGGGGCGAAGAAGGTAAGGGGGAAGGGTGCGCATTATGTGAATTAAGTGCCTGCGATTATGTCCTCAGATCGGGGACATCATTAGCCCGATCAGGTGACAAGCACACGCGTCGCCATCGATCCGGCCTGATATTTCGGCAGGAGAAAAATTTGGAAGGAATGTTTTAGGAGACTCAGGACCGTCCAATGCCATTTTTATGAAAGCTAACCCAAGACTAGGCCTGGTATATACCCAAGACAAAAAAAAATCTAAAATTATATTTTAGCAAATATTTGATGAATCTTTAACTTTTTTAATAAATGTTACTTAATGTTAAACAGTTTTTCTTGATCAATTTCTACCATTTCTTCCACTTCTTCAATTATTTTTTTTAAATACAGGGTGATTATAATTAAAGTCCGACTTTCAAAATGCTGTCAAAAAAGAACCACTCGTCACATTGAGTTCAAATTTGAATTGAAGGTACTGGAAGAAGGGGGAAACGGTATGGCATCGAGAATAGTTCCCCCGATTTTCCTATCCAATTTGGTATGTCCTTGCCGTGGTGGATGGGCTATCCACTCACAGTGTCACAACTGTTGAATGACTTAGAAGTCGTTTTTTCCATCCAAAAACCAAAACCCTCAAGCACATTGCATACTGCAGTTGGTTTCATGTGCAACTCATGCCAATATATGCTGTCATTTCCATTCAAACTATCACTGGCTGCCGAATTTAGTTTCTTTAGGCCACTTTCAAGGCCTCTATTCATACACTTTGGAACTGTTTTTGATGCCGTACCGTTTTCCCCTTGTTCAAGTATCTTCAGTTCAAATGTGAACTCATTGTGATGAGGGTTTTTTACAACATTTTAAAAGGGGGACTTTAATTATAATCACCTTGTATAACTGACCAACAGTGCAAATTGGTAAATATTTAACCTACTCTTTTCCATCCTTTAGTGTCTTTGTTGTCGAATAATTAAGAGTATTGATTGTTTGTTTTTCAAGAGTTCTATCTTTTGCTGTATTTGCTTACAAATAATTCGTGTGCTCAGTTTTCACACAGTTCGTTAATATAATTTTCGGTATAATTCGGTTAATCGGTATAATTTCAGATTTTACAAAGTTCGTACGTTTCACATAATTTAAACCGGTCCTTAAATTATGTTCTAATGAACGATTGGAAAATTGTATCATTTGTATTTCTTTGTCGGTATAATTTGTTATCTCGCCTTTAATTTAAATGTATTCACCAATTATAGATAGACTGCCATTTATCAGTACGAATTAAGACAACACAAAACTGCAAAAGTAAATGAAAGAAAGCTAAAACAAACGCAGTAGAAAGCACCATGTATATAAGATTAGAACTTTCCTTTAATGTAAACATTAAAATGATAATATTTCGGGAAAAAAAGGCATTTCGACGAATGTTTACCAAATTATTACGTTCCTGTAAGACTATAACATAGTCAAAATATATTTCTCATCATAATAGCTTTTATAAATATATATTTCCTCAATAAGACTGGAAATTCAAGATTTCCAACAAATTTTCAAAATAAAAACTAAGAAACAGGTCATCAAGTAAAAACTCGCGCGTAGGAGAAGCGATTCATGCTGATGAAATTGGCCTTTGAAGCATAAAAGTCAACCAAGTCAGCCAACCATTCTGATTGATTCAACTGGATGAACTACGTACATATATGTTTAACAAACAAAGCTCATTCTCAGAAAGGGACACTTCTTTGAATTTCCAATTGAAATGGGAACATATAGTACTCTGATATATTTTCAAGTAGTAGGCAAAACTAATAAAATCTTATTCTATCCTTACTCACTAATTTCCATTCATCTAAGGTGTTCCCTCTCTGTATTAATTGAATGCTTTTTCACCCTGCCAGCCATGAGCATAACATTATTAAGAAGAGCAAATTACGTAATTAATTGTTTGCAATGCTTAACCAATTATTTGTCATTGCTACAAAATATACAATGTAGACATATATAATTAGTCCAACATATCTTTCCTTAGCTGTTTAATTTTCTAAAAAGGGCATCAACGAAAACGGAGGAAGTCTAGAATGTATGTCTCTTATTATTTTATGGATAATTTAGGGTCTGCCATAAATTATTAATTTACTTTCATTCTTTAATACGTGCTAGCAATATTTTTTCTTTATAGTTTCATATTCAATTTGACATTCAGCTCTATCTCTTCAATCATAAATGGTCGCGCTTAATTATATATGAAACTAAAATGATGAAATTGTGGTTATTTCAATATTTTTTGATTTCCTTTGGGGTCCGGGGGGAGGATTTCAGGTGACTTGTGAATTCGTATTAAAAAAGTGTTTTCATTAGTTACCGAGAATTAACTTAGTAGAACATTGAGTAGACCAATATTCAGTAAAAGAGTTTCATGTCACTATAAATATTTTGGAACGAATCAAGATACTGATGGATCATAACCAGATTAGCTAACAAACTAATTTGATATCTTGAAAATATTTCAAGAAACTCGTCGAGTAATTTGAATAGTCATTCTTGTTTTCGTTGCCTAGTGACTACATTACTCTCTATTATTCTCTAATTAATGCACGTAAATTATAGCGTCGTGTTATTTTTGTTGTACAGAGTGATTATAATTAAAGTCCCACTTTCAAAATGCTGTAAAAAAGAACCCCTCGTCACAAGGAGTTCAAACTTGAACTGAAGATACTTGAAGAAAGGGAAGCGGTATGTCATCACAAAAAATATCTAATGATTTTTCCCATCCAATTTCGTATGACCTTACCGTGGTGAATGGGCTTATGACTCACAATGTCACAACTGTTGAATGACTTGGAAGTCATTTTTTCCGTCAAAAAATCGAAACAATCAAGCCCATTGGAGGTTTAATGTGCAACTCGTATCAAATGCGTTGTCCTTTCGATTCAAACTATCACTGGCAGACGAATCCACTTTTTTTATGCCGCTTACAGCGCCCTCTATTCATACACTTTGGAATTTTTTTAATGCCGTACCGTTTTCCCCTTCAAGTATCTTCAGTTCAAATTGGAACACTTTTTGACAGCATTTTAAAGTGGGACTTTCATTATTATCATCCTGTATTTTGAGCATAACTGTTTTATTTGTAATTTGATTAAATTTATTTAAAAACAAGAGGAACAGTGACTTTCACTTTACTAACAAAATAATGGGGTAGTCTACAAGTTACAGGGAAAAATATTAAATGTCTTTATTTTGCCGGGCTTTTTATAACTAGCTGAACAAATTCCTAAGTTTGACAACGTATTTCTTCTGGCAGATTGAATTTTTTTCGCATTTCACTGAAAAATAAAAGGGAATATTCTTTTAAAATAAAGAAGTCTTATTTCTGTAAAGGACATATACATAATAAAAATTCCATATTGTAAAATATGGGTAATCTTCTATTCTGAGAAAGTCATATATGTTTTGCAATGCTTGTAATATGTTATTTTATATATTCTTAGAAAGGATGCAGACATTTTTAGTATACATCTCACATATAAAAGTTTTATTTAAAAAAATAAAACTTTTCAAGTATTCGATACATCCTTTACAGTTATTTATAGTTTAATATAACTTTTTATAGTTACCTCTGATACTGAAACTGTTTCAAAAGTCTTCTTAAACGACGCCAAGAAATAATTTTTCTTTAAAAAGAGATGAATAAAAAAGCATTATAGCTCTTTTAATAGATTACAAATCAATATCGCCCACCAAGACTGACATAGATGGAAATACAATGACGGGTATTTTATTATAATAAATTTATCTGCCATATTTTCACACAATTTCTTCTTTTAAAAAAAAAATGGAGTGACTGCTGTGTAAGAATGTATTCCGGAAAAAAAAAAAAAAAAAAAAAAAAAAAAAGGAATCGGAATTTGAAGTCTGTTGAAGTGTAGAATTTTTGATTTCTTGCTGAATAAATTCTTTATAGTATAATATATGTTTTATTTTTAAAAAGAAAGGAAAATTTTTTTTTTGTTCCCATTTAGTAAAGTATCAATATTAAATATAACAATTTGAGTAAAAATAAAGGCCAAACGAACTTTATTGGAATTTTCATGGTATAGCACAGATAAATTGTGAATATTTTTTTTCTTATTTGTATGTGCCAATGCAAAATAATAAATGAATAGGATTAATTAGTTTCAATATATTTATTTGTATAATTATACTTTTAGATTGTTTCAACTTTCTTAAATGATGTTTATTTTTGATATCAAACGTATATGTAGAAAATTCAAGATGAGTACGGCCTGTATATTAATGACATTAAGCACAGAATAAAATAGAGAATTGCTTAATAATAATAATAAGTAATTCGCTGTTGCATACTATGTTATGAAGATTATATAACTTTTGGGTGATTAGACCGGGGTCTACGGCTTAACGTGGTTCTAGTCATGACTTCTAGTCACTCGACCAACAGGCCCCGAAAGAATAAATACTGAGTAATAAAGTGGTTTTACCTTTATATGAACTAATAAAGTGGTTTTGAAAAATTTTGTGATTTATTATACTAACTTCTCAAAATTCTTCAATTAAAAATTTATTTAGTAATATAATCTACATCGAAGTTTCTTGCAAATAAAAACAAATAACTATGTTGAATATAAAAATATGTGCAGTTAGATGTTACTTGACCTATTGGATACGAACATTTAAAAAGTCGATTGTTTAAATATTTTAACTTTATATTTTTATATCTATGAAAATATTATTTATATTTATTCTGAATATTTTTAAAATTTGTATAAAATTTATTTTATAAAACTGATATTTATTTTTAAATACTCTTTTTATACTGTTTTAAATATGTTGGAAACTGGAATAACATTTTCTTGAAACATGCGCATAGAAAAGGCTCTGTAACTCTTCTGTCTCTAAGAGGAGGGAAAATTACAACCTCCCTCGCCTAATTTCTTTCTAAGTGGTTATTGAAAGAAGCTGCAAGAAAATTAATGAATGAATGAATGATTAAATAAATCAATGAACGGGGCCTGACGGTCGAGTGGCGAGTGCTCTGGCGCTCGGTACCACAGGTTTCGGGTTCAAGTCCCGACGGTGCCATGGATGTTCGTGTAGTGGTTCGGAATCCACTTTAAGCCGTAGGTCCCGGTCTAATAGGATTGTAGAGTGTTGTGGGGGCAGTGTGACTCGCGTCCGTAGCCAGTCTTCAAGCTACAAGTGTACCCCTGGGTAATGCTCAATGAGTAACAGGGGTGCAGCCGTTGCTTATAGCATAAAGATAACTATCTCTGCATTGCTATCTGCATTAGAACACATGGTAAAGGAATGAATAATCTATAAAATAATACATGAACTAAATATATTATACAGGAAATAAAAAATGATACACATAAATAATAATAATTAACACCTAATTTTTTTAATGATATTATGGTAGTTTAAAGATAACTCCTTTAAATAATTATATGGAGTCGCATTCTATGTTAATATACTACTGTTGCATTGAAAATTGGTAATTATAATAGTAAGACAATACATTAGTAAGTGTTTGATTAATTATAATAATTAATGTATTCTGTTGATTACTAGATATATTATTTATAATATATCTACAGGGTTTAAAATACATTTTGTAACATAACCGAGTTATCTTGAATGATATGTTATAACCTATAGCTTTTTGCAAATACAAGAACGTTGCCATTATTCCGGAAGTGGAGTTTTTGCAAAGTGGGAAAAATTTCAATTTTAATATATATATTCTTAGAAAAGTCGTCAGAGTTTCGAAAGAAGCTCGATTCGTTGAGCTCTGTCTCTCGTTAGTTCGTAGCCGACATTTTTCTGTTCCTTTTACTTAAATTTTCGTCTCCCAAGAATGAAGGCGATCAGCAGAAATGCGATAAGAAGGCGCAAATGAACTCGCGAACTTCTCCGAGAGCGAGCTTTTAACGCAAAAATTACAGCTGCCTTATTTTTTTAGCTGTCGGGCAATTTATTAAATACATTCTTAATAGTAGATAACGCTCGAATGCTGTTTGAGATAATTTATGATAAATAGTTTAGAGTTGAGATAATGTGTGACATAAAACATGGTTCTAGTTTTCTAGTCATATTTTAAACAAATTGTATCATAGATTTTGGCACATAAATTATAAAAAAAAAAGTAAGATTGTCTGGATGTTTTTAAACCCGCAGTAATGAGTTACTTCAATTAATAATCAACTAGATGTTTATTTTACTTATAATGCAGAATCACAGCTGTGAAAATAACAATGCCAAGTACAAAGGACTCCAATTAAACAGAAATGGTATATGTTATTTGCAAAAAAATTATATATTTTTTCCGAATAAGCTCTTGACAAACTGTAAGTTTCAACCAACGAATTTACAACATATGTGTCATTTCAAAAATAGATGAATTTTAAATAACCACCATTTAAATTGTTTTAACACAACCAGGGATTTAAAATATCCCAAGTTTACAATCTTAACTCATAACATACACAATTTGTATTCTTATTACTATTTAAATTCGAGATTAGGACTAGGTGAAAAAAAGAAACCACTCGTCACAATGAGTTCAAATTTGAACTAAAGATACTTGAAGGAGGGCGACAGTATGGCATCAAAAAAAAAAAGTTCGTTCCACCGATTTTCCCATCCAATTGGGTATGACCTTGCTGTGGTGGATGGGCTTTCCACTCACAGTGCCACAACTGTTGAATGACTTGGAAGAACCACGACAAGATTATGTTGTTCAATAGGGGCGAGGGTTTGGTGTGTCGCTCTGCTATCATTTTGTGCACACTTTGGGCTAATTAGGCCGAGACCTACAGTTTTAAGTGGATTCCGAAAAACTCGCAAATATCCCTGCCACCGCCAGGACTCTAACCCGAAGCCTGTGATACGAAAGGCCAGAGCGCTATCAATTGGCCATCAAGCGGTTATAGGGGCAATGGGTTTTTGAAATGGGGGTACTACAGGTGGATAACCATAGCAACAGAATAAACAATTGTTCCAAGTTTTTATTAAAGTAGATGCTAAATCGGAAGCTTGAGGATTCAATGTCGATAGGGGTGTTACGCCTCGTGTTAATGGCCGTGACAGCCCATTTATCGCCGCAGAAATGACGCCTCGTCTTCATTAGAGGCGAATCTAATCCTGGCGAGGAATTTGTTTTCGCGCCAAATGCTTTAATGAGGGTCGGATTAGGGGGCGAAAGAAAGTTCTTTACGAGCAATAAAACCTTAATGAATCTCTTCCGTCCGCGCGCCAACCAATTGGCGGAAGCACTCATTAACGCCGAATTTATGCCGCCTTAAATCCGCCGCAAACTCATAACATTTTGAGGCGCTATTTTTATTTTCACCGCAGCCAAGGCAGCGACTTCCAACAGAAATCCGTCGGTCGGAGTTCATTTAATTGCGTTTTCTAATGGACTCGCAGCTGCAAATAAAAACTTGTTCGCGCGCCCATTACTCATGGTTTCATTTTCTGATTTAAACAGAAATACAAGTATCCGTATCTGATAATTATGCGGGAAGCAAAATATTTAATTGAATTTTTAAATTATTGCTATCGCGGCAAGAAATGCATCAAAACTGGATAAGTTCTTCGATAATTATTTCCACAAGTAATGGCGCTCGCGAAATTGCGCATGAATCATCACAGCCACCTTCTGACAGCTGGGGAATGAGAAAATGTGAAGAACAAAATTGCTTTAATCAGTATTTGAATCCTATCTAATTTTGTTTTGCTTGTCAAATTACCCTGCACTCATAAATTGAAGCCAAAACGCTTGGGACTCAATGGTAATCAGCTAACGTATAAGTCAGATATATAGTTTCTAAAAACTTTTCAATTTATATATTTAATTAATATTGTTTGTAATAGCTTAATTTTTATAAAATCATAAATAATCTCACAAAATACAGTCTGTTTTTATATAAGTTTTATATTTGATCTGATCCAGATTTCAACTGCCCTAGGAAGTTGACATCGGTTATTAACAACTCGGAATTAATCATTACAGAGGGATGAAGACAAGACCAGGGAATGCATCCTCTGCAGAAATTGCCCCGACGGCTTCCTAACACCTAAGCACATTCTAGCGTGCCCAGCACTCACTCCCCATGTTTTTGCTATTGGGTAGGGTGCCAATCGAGGCCAACTTAAGAGAAGCCCTGTATAGTGAAGCGGCGCCGTTGCTAGCGGCCGCTATCGTGAAGACCTTTGACGTGATCTAACTTTAATAATAATATTTTAAATCCATGGACACGATAACAACAACAACATTTGATCTGTTGCGAAAGTATTATTGTTTCTTAATTTGTTTTCTTTTATTTCCAATGGCAAAGCAATACAAAAAAAAGGGAAAAGGCAAAATAAAGAAGAAAATGCACACACAAGAGTTCAACAAAGTTGACCGAAAGTCATTGCCTTAAGAGTTCTCTAGCTTACCAGCATCTCGCCGTCTTGGATTTTCCTTGAAGTTGCCAAGCAACGAGGAAAATGAGCTCTGTTCATTAGTTCTGCCAAATCACAAAAAATGGAGTTCAGTTCGTCAAAAATACCAATGCAATGCAGATGTTCATTAGATCAGTTCTCTTTGATTGAGACAAGCCACCAGCATTCCATTGCCATCATGCCGAAAACTGTAGACCACTTATCCGTATAGAGTGTTGCCCAAGGTGCACAACTAGGATGTAGGTCTACATTGCACACCTGTTTCTTAAATGTTACCAATTATGTATTGCATTTGCTGATTTTAAAATATCGCCAAGGTGTCATTCAAAAAAAAAATGGCGAAATTTCTGAAAATCGCCTACTTTAACTGGAAAATAAAAACTTTTAAAATATTTCAAAGACTCAGAGTTTTTGCAAATGCATGCTTTAGAACAATAAAATTGTCTTTGAAATATGAATTTCAATGATTTTTTTTAAAGAATTTCCTATACATTTATAATTCATGGTTAACAACAAGATTCAAAATTCAATTATTTAGAAAAATTCATTTTATAGTGTTAAAAATAACTAAAAAGTTGAAGAATCAGTGAGATATCATAAATTTCTTTTAATCGAAATATTTTTCATTATAAATATTCTTGTAGATTTAAAATTTATATATACATAGTATTTAATTTCAATTACCTAAAATATTGAAATGAAAAATCATTGTATAATTTTACGGAAACTAAAATGCTTTAATAGATTTAAAAGAAATATATCCTGAATAAAAATAAATTTTCGATTATGAAATGGGGAAAGAAAAAAATTGACAGCAAATGCAAAAATCTTCTGAGCAAATTTGCTCTTTAGTTTTTTTTTTTTTTTTTTTTTTATATTTTTGCCTTTGAAGATAACATTTTTAAAAATGAAAGAGAAAATGGATTAAAAAAAAAGCTCCCACCATCATAATAAATTAATTTTTTTTTTTTCCTCCGTGCAAAATGACAGTTAAAATAAAATAACAGCATGAAAGAATTCAGGGTGGCATGAAAAAAAAAAAAAGGTGAATTCATTTCGCCAATAATTCACATTTCTTTCATTTGCATACCTTACCTCATTTCCGATTTTATTATCTTTGCAAAGTTATTGTTATTTTAGTGTTATTTTAACCGACATCGTAGTTTTATTTTTTTTTTTTTACTTTAGCTTTTGCATTTTTTTTGTTAGTGTTCTTTTTTCTTTTTTTTGTCCCTTCACAAATTGGCACTATTCGAAAGAGCCCAAAGACTTGTTCGGGAAATTATGGTTTTATTATTTTTTGTATTTTTGCGGTTGTCAATATCTGTCTCGTGCTGCCATTAGCGACGAAGGGGCCGCCATAAACTTGGACAGGGAATGAAATAATTTTAATAAATGCCTTCGAAGCTTCAAGCCCAAAAAGCAGTAATCGCTTTTTTTCTTCTTCCTTTTATGACTTCGCTTTAAAGAGTTCCCTTACTTGCGGTGAAAAATGCACCCTTGCGAGGAAATTTGTCACTCTGAAATGGGGAGTCGCATCCGCAGTTTGGAACATGTGTTCTTCCACTTTGGAACGTTCCTAATTCTAAAATGTCTTTTTCTTTTTTTCGGAAATGATTCTCTTATTATTGGTTACATCCACGAAATGGAGTGGTTCGCCTTTCTTCTTAATAATCATAACCTTCGAAACCTGAAATGACTTCTTCCTTTCTCTATTGCCGGTGGATTTGCACTAAAAACGCATAGGGTCGTTTCAATTGCCCTGGATTCATAGTTCCTCGTTTTTGTTTATTACATGGTTTTCATCTTCTTTCAAATTTCAAAGCCAACAGCGATATTCGATTCATTTTATGTCTTACAAGTAAATGCATAATCTTGAAACACTTCTTGACTCGCTTGAAAAGTTGCTGATATTTTTAATTCTATTGTAGGCATATTTATTTTCTTTTTTTTTCTAAAATTATCCATGCACATCCACTAAGGTTTAAGCGTTTTATCCTTAAGATAGAACCTTTTAATCATTTATTTACAATAATGACGTGAAAGTTTTTGCCAATGCCAGCTTCCGTTATTGTGTCAAGGAGTGATTGTAACATACTTCCTTAACGTTATAATATAATCCTTCACTGATGCTTCAAGTTCGCCCATATAACACATTTTCTTCTCTTTAGAACCTTCTACTATACTATTTTTAAATTGCATAGAGTATATAGTTCTCATTAAATGTTGGCCCGCAGTAGTACGGTTTCTCCAATATTAAATACCTAGTACATTTGATTAGTTTTTATTTTTAATAAAAGGTTTCGTTCCTGCAAAAGGGCACTAACATTGGATTTGAACAACATTGGGTTACTGGACCATGGTTTATTACATCCATTGAACTACCAAGATCTCGTATGTGAAATATACTTATTTAACCAATCAACCACGGAAGAAATAGTTTAGAAGAAAATAGGTAGCAATACATTACGGAAGAGCTTTCGAGGGTAACTGTCCCACATTTTATTCGAAGTCACCATGCAGTTCGTTTGCCTTACACATACTACCACAATCTCCCCTGAATCTCCTTGTTTGTAATGAAGGTCATGCAAAGTTATTGTAACGGATGCCGAAATGGATTAAATGGGTACACGTTTTTTTTTTCTGGTCTTGCCATAGATATGGTGATATTTGATATCAATGGCTTTTTAGTTGGGTTTCTTTCCGTTTAGATATTTTATTAGGTCTTACTGTATTTCTTACAAATTGATTACACAAAATGCAAAATTCTGAAAGGTTAAAAAATAATCCTACTTACTATTCCCAAATACAAAAATCAATGCTAGCGTTGCCTAGGAAGTTCAGGTGGGACATGTTTTCATTTATCCATAAGATGTGGTTTAAATAATGTTTCTACAGTACTTATTTTAGGAATTTAGCATTGTTTCAGAAGAAACCAGAAAATTGCAACCCAACCGAAAGTTTACTTTTTTAATAACAATCTCTATCTACAATATGTTTGTATTATTTATTAATAATCGCTACTTTGAAAACTAAAATAACTTTTTGCTGAAATGAATCGGTGTTTCTAGATGCTTACGGTAATCAATATAACATTTCTTCTATCAGTTAATGCATTATTTGTTTTTCATAAATATATTTCAAAATGTTGTTTTCTTTTAAATATGAATCTAAATGGCAGATCTCTAGACCAACACATCTAGAGACTGTTCATCTTTAGACAAGGATTTAGAAATTGTGTGCTTATTTACTTTATAAATGGTAAAATCAAACATTATATGTTTGCAGAAAAAGTAATGAAAATTTTTCCTAACTGTGCTAAAAACCATATTTTATTTAAAATTAAAAAAAAAATCTACACAAATATTTACGAAGATTTATATGAAACTTCAATATTTTAAAATGTAGAGGGAATCCTACTTTTCCAACTACCAAAAACTTCCAATACCAGAACATTTTAACGAATTTTTGTATAATCTTTTTAAAAGTGTATTACTTAATTTCATGAAAATATTTTTCTGAAAATAATCCCTTCAAAAAACCTATTTCATAAACTTTTGTATAAGAATTAATTTATTACTTTTTGTTTATAGCTGTTCCAATATATGAACATAACTCGATGCAAAACATCATGCATTTTTAATAAAAGTTATTAAACTCCATTGGATTCCTTTTCTTAAACCTGCAATGTATTCGAAAAAATTTAATCTTGGGGACACAAAAAAAAAGAAAAAAATTAATTCCAAAGAGGACACATTTGAATGCCCGATATCATTTACTAATATAACAAATCGATCCTAAGAAATGAGAAAAAATATTTTAATATGGCGTGTTATTTAAAACAAGCCAAATGATAAACATTTCGAATTTTGGACTGAAAGAGACAACTCCAAAAGCTCGAGTAGAAAAATTCCTTTTTATTTCTTTTGATCGCGTTCAATTTCTTCCAAACAAAAAAGAACGCCATTTTTTTTTTTCCTTCCGCATTCAATGAAAGAGCCATTAAAGCAGCAGATGGGCTCAGCGTCAAAGAATATCGACGCACACAAGGAGAAAAATTCATTCCGAATTTCGAATATTAATTTTATTTCCCGCCCGTCATTAGACGCTCGTTTTCGCGACAGTGAAAAATAAAGTCCCGACTTTTGAAAAAGAGGCGCCCGCCATGTTGACATTTTGCCTTATTATGAGACTTTCATCACCGCCCCGGTTAATTATTCACTTTTTTTTCCTTTCTTGCTTAATAAACTGGTAAATAAATGCGTGCCGTTCCTTTAAGAAAAAGCAAGTGTGAAATGGATATAAGGACAGTTTTAAATGTTCGTTTTCTTGGTATATATACATCTTTAAAGATATATAAACTAAAATTGAAGGTAACATAAAGAACTTTTTAATCAAAAACAAAATAGCTAAAGAAAAATACCCCGCTATTTATTTATACTATGTATTATTATTTTTCTAAAACACGTAAAAAGTTCGTAGATTAATATACTTGGGAGATAGATAGATTAATCGTAGATTCTTAATCGTAGATCGTAGAACATGAACACACAGTCCAGTCACATTAATGTGACCGCCACCTACTTTCGACGTCTACGTGAAATAACCCACCCCAAAAGGCAGTGGCAGTGTATATATAAGGATGTATTAAGATATAAGATGCATTTGCCAGAGTGGTCTCGCAGCGGTCCGCTCTGCCAAAGGTGGTTATTCTGGCTTTTGACAGGTGGTCACATTGATTTTCGGTGTATTTTAAATGAACTTAAGAAAAATTATATTTCTATGTAAAATATTTAAAATAACTTTGCTAAATAAAATAGTAAACAATGTTTTAATAATTTTACATCACATTCTATGGAAACTAGGCTCTAATGTAATTCTTTTTAAGCTGAAAAAGTTACTTTTAATTTATTAATTTGTAATCTTTCTTTTCTTCCTTTTCGTCTTCAGTCAACTGTAAAATTTAAACTAAAACAATATATATATATATATATATATATGAATTAAAATTTAAAGTAATACATGAGAATTTTTAATCAAAAAATGCTAAGGAAAAATTCCAAGCTATTTATTTATACTATGCATTATTTTTATTTTCATCAAACACATGATTAAGTATTTTCATTTTCATGTTATTTCTTTTAAATATTAGATAAGTTTATTGCTTAATATTTTACGATACTATTGATCGTCTAAGAATAAAAACACATAACATAATAGTGGACTGTAAAATAACTCATCTCTTTTATTCGACAACCAAATGCCCTGGTTGCATTTCTTAATCTTTCCTCCAACTTACGCCTGCGCAGACCAGGATGTTCATATCATTTGGGTATAAATATTTTGAATGTTAAGAAAAATAAATTTATGTTTAAAATATTTAAAATAACTTTGCTAAATAAAATAGCAAACAATGTTTTAATAATTTTACATCCCAGTCTATGAAAACAAGGTTAGCATGTAATTATTTTTAAGCTAAAAATAGTAACATTTTTGTTTACTAAATTGAAATTTTTCTTTTTCTTCCTTTTAATCTTTCAATTAGCTTTAAATTTATATATATAATATGAATTTAAAGTTCAATAAGAAATTTTTAATCAACGAAATGCTAAAAAAAAAAAAAAAAATATGCCACGCTATTTATTTATATTATGTATTATTTTTATTTTCTTAATATACATAATTAAGTATTTTCATGTTATTTTTTTAAATATTTTATAACTTCAAGTATTAATATTTTAAAATACTAATTTGCATATTGAATACATCTTAAAAATATGAATAATTTAAGAAATATTATAATTATATTTAAAATAACGTTGCTAAATAAAATAGTAAAAAAATTTTTAATAATTTTATATCGCATTCTATGAAAACAAGGTTCTCATTTATTTTTAAGCTAAAAATATTATTTTTTTGTTCACTTATTTGCAATATTTTTTTTTTTCTTTTTCATCTTCAATTAGCTTTAAAATATATATATGAATTAAAATTGAAAATAACATAAGAACTTTTTGAATTGGAAAAAAAATGCTAAAGAAAAATACCACGCTATTTATTTGTACTACGTATTATTTTTATTTTCATAAAACCCATGATTAATTATTTTGAATGTCATATTTTTTTAAAATATTTATTTTATGCATATAAACTTCATAGATTAATATTTAAGGATACTAATTTGCATATTGAATATGTCTTACAAATATGAATATTTTAAACGAACTTAAGAACAATTAGATTTATGTTTAAAATATTGAAAGTAATGTTGCGAAATAAAATAGTAAACAATTTTTTAATAATTTTACATCACATTCTATGAAAACAAGGTTCTCGTGTAATTCTTATTAGGCTAAAAATGTTACTTTTTAAGTTACTAATTTGTAATACTTTTCTTCTTTTTTTTTTTTTTTTTTTTACCTTATGCCAGTTTTAAAATTCAAGTGTTATTATTAAATGGTTTGGATTTTGAATTCAAAACTTTAATTTCCATTTATCAGGAATGTTATTCAGGTATCTTCATGCTGCTATCAAAATGTTTAATATAAGGTTCAAATATATTAATTATTCTATAAACAAGATGCAAAACTATTTCTTAATCAAAATAAATAACAATGTCATTTTTATATATAAATTTGTTTTTACAAAACTTGCTTAATTATACTTGTCTGTTTCTAGCTACAGACTTTCCAGTCATAAATTAGAAATATTTTAAGTTTAATAATAACCATTTTAAATATTTAGAAAATGTATCACTTATATATAATTTTGAGAACAATAAAAATTTAGATGTTTTTACTAAATATGTTAATCGTGATAATTTTCTATCACGAAAGAGTCCCATTGTATCTGACTTAAAGAACTTTTTTATAGCTTGTAAATATAATAGTTCTTCAAGGCTTTCTTTGCTTAATTTAATCACAGTAAAATAATTTTAAAAGAAACTCATGATTTCATATTATTATGCTCCTGAATTTCTTATCCGGGATTTTTGAGAATTTCTCTCCAAAATTTCTCTATCTAGGTTGTTCTTGAAGGTTGATTTAATGAATAATCTTACATTGCTGAAGGGGACTTGGTCATCAAAAGTTTGAATGGTCGCTTTTATTGCCAGCAGGTCAGCTTTTTCCTCTATGCCGCAGTGGGTTGGTATCCACTGCAGGCAAACTACTTATACCACTTTATTTTGGCAAGACCTCATAATAGATTGCCAGTTCTGAACAGCTTCAGAATCAGGAGCCATTGCAGAATCAATCGCCTTCAAGGTGGCTTTTGAGTCGGATAAAATGACAACTTTAGAAAAATTATTTATGGGACACTGGAGTTAAGAAAGGGCAGTGGCATCGATCTCACCATCGAAAGCAGTTCTAAGTTTTCCCACTGAGGAGTAGAAAGCAAACAAGTCACTGTAAACCCCTGATCCAGAACTAGTACAACTTTACATAAGACAGCCGTCAGTATATATATATATATAGCTAATCCTTTTCAGCATATAACGTGTCAATTTAAAGGTGTAAATATTATATATACAGTGTCAACATGAATAATTGATATAGAAAAAAATTGTATAATAACTTTTCTGCTTTCCCACATAGAATTTGAGGCCCGATGGCCGAGTGCCTAGCGCTCTAACGCACGGTACCACAGATTTCAAATTCGAATCCTGGCGATAGCCTGCATGCATGGATGTTTGTGAGTGGTTCGAATCCACTTTAAACTGTAGGTGTCGGTCTGTTTAGCCCTCGTGTGCACAAGATGACGGTAGGAATCAAACTTCAAAGAATCTTTATGAGCTCTTTCTTGAATGAACATTGCAGGGATCGTCTCCATGCACTTATCTTCTTTTTTTTTGCATGACTTTTTGTTGTTTATCAATATGAATTTGCCAAACACGTTAATTTAATTAATAAAAGTAACTTTTTGCTACTTACTGTTTTAAATTCTTAAAATTAGACTGCGATTTATGATAAATGTGTGCATGTCAGATTTGTTTCATTATTTTTCTCGTAAAAAAAAATAATCCAAAAGAAACATTGCTTATTTCCCATTTTTTTTCTCGATGTTGAACAGTTATCGAATATTTTTAAAAACATTTTAAACTTCTCTGGATGCATTTTTTTCTCTCAAAATGAAAATCTGTACTCGAACACATTTTACACGGATCCAAACCTGCTGTTTTCTTCTTTCCATTATAAACGAAATGCAGGACATCGAGAAAAAAAAAAAAAAAGGGGGATACGCCTACTTGCATTCCAATCGCAAATAGCTCTCTCTCTGGGAAAGAGGAAAAAGGTTTTCGCCATGAAGTGGGAGGGCGTAGGGTGTAGGGAGCGAGATAAACTTTCAATGAAATATTAATATTAAAATATCTCGGATCACAAAAGCACGCCGAGGAATGTCGGGCAACGACATTACGTCGTTAGCATGTCGTAGGGTGTAGGGGAGGGAATGTTGATCAATGAAATCAATACCTCCTTCGCACCCCTAATTCGGTTAGGGCGCACTTTCCATACCGAAATTGATTTCACCCTTTCCATACATGTGCCTTTTAAGAAGAAAAAAAGAAAGCTTGTGCACAACAGAAAGAGAGAAAAAAATTGTTTTGCTTTTCCTCAATTTTTTTTTTTCGTAACATTTATTTATAATAATATTATCCAAGGCCCTGCTGTAATTTTTTTTTTTTTTTTTTTTTTTCTGGTTCTTGTTGGATTTGTCCCGATTAGATTTGAAGTGGTTTGGGGGATCCAAAATTCATTTCCGCAGCTCTAAATTGGATTTGATTGGGAAATCTGCACCCGAATCGTGGGGTTGGGGAGGGGGGCACCTGGAGAGAAGGATGAAAATCGGATGGAGCGCAAAAGATGCGTTCTTTTGTGGATGGAACAGCAACCAGAAAACGAGAAGGTTTTTCTTTTTTTAAACGCGTGGAGCCTCGAGTGCCTTGCAGTGGTTGCGAACTTGGCACTGATTGAAACGTTCTATCAAAACGGAACTTTCAGAAATGATGTTTCACTATCAGAAATGAAGAAAACTTTAACAAAAACAGTTACCGTCAAGGGTTCGGTGCAAAAAAAAAAAACATGATGAAAGTAACATTTCCATATTTCAAACCATATATGGGATACTGACAATATTTCTAGAGTTCATAACATTTACCAGTGATATACAACGCCATACAACGCATACTGACGCCATGCAATATACAACAAACTGACGCCATGCAATATACAACATACTGACGCCATGCAATATACAACATACTGACGTCGTACAATATAAAACATACTGACGCCGTACAATATAAAACATACTGACGCCGTACAATATAAAACATACACGCCGTACATACCAACACCATACAATATAAAACATACCGACGCCATATGACATACCAATGCTATACAAAATACAGCATACCAACGAAATACAATATATCTCCTTGACTTTATTGCATTGCTATTTTTTTTGTAACTATTTGTATTTCTGTGTCTTTTCATCTTTTATATAATTACATAATAAGGGCAATGACTTTCTATAAAACACAAACTCCGATATGCAATTAAAATTTCGCATAGAGGAGGAAAAAAAATTTATTATACGCTGTACAATATTGGGCCAGTGAATGGATCAGCCAGGTTCGAAATCACTGTCGGCGTCCTTTTCAGTCACTGCTTTCAGAATCGAAAACAGACAATGGGTTTAAGTTTCCTGTATCTACCTGTTGGGTGTTTTCTGGGTATTATCTCGTATGACATGAAAACGAGATCCAATACCTTCTTTGTATTGCTCATTTGTCGACTATTCGTGATGTCCAAAAAAAAAAAAAAAATGTATAAAACACAGTCTTGATGTATAAAACACTTGTTGCTTACTGTACTTAGTATGCAAAGAAACGTCGTTTTTTATTTTGTATGGAAATATACATTGATTATATCTGAGTTATGAAGAAAAACAAACACTATTGGTGAATTTAATTTAAAACAATGTTTTTAAAAATATAATAAGTACTATGAAATTTGAAGATAACAAAATATCAAATTTTTATACCTTATTTAGATGTAATTTAAAAAATATTTCAAAACTCTAGTTACTAAATTAAAAAATTAAGAATAAAATGTAGTTTAAGGAATAATAATTGAATTAATTGTAGATTGTTTCTTACCATCAATTTCAAATACATAATAATTTTGTAATCGCCTTATATCCTAACTTCATTTTATAAGTATTACAATGTTTAAGTATTTTTAATATTTGTTGGTAGAATATGCTAAAATACAAGATTCAGAAAATTTGACAGTATAATACCTTAAAAGTGTTCATCTAACCAAAATGGCAACTGAAAATACTCAAACACGGATACAATGTTTCGTTCTATAAAAAGAAAAAAGGATGTTATTCCAAATTTTTCGCAGAAGTTCTTATAACACAAAATATATTTAAGGTTTCTAGTGAAGCTTTCAGTTCTTTTTGAGTAGTTCATGTTTCGATTCTTTTTTTTTTTTCACTACACACTTTTTCAATTTTAAAATTCACTACAAAAAAATATTTTTTTCATAAGGGGAATGCGAAATTCCATTTTACTTCTTGTCGTTCCCTCAACCGACATTTTATTTTTTTTTTTTTTTTTTTTTTGGAAATCTTTTCTTCGCTGCAAATACGATGAATACGTTTTGAAATTTTTTTAAGCTTCTTAAAACAACATTTTGCTATTGGTAAAGTTAGGAAAGAAGATGTATATGCATTTTAAATTTTGGTAAACAAAAAGTTAAATATTTTGTAACCAGAAAAACACTTTCGTTTTCATAGAATTTTGTTTTACAGAAAAAAATCTCATCAATCATTTATTTCGAAAATTAGTTCCAATTAAAAGCCATTACACTTTTAATTTTTTTTTAATATTATCTGCACATTTTATGAAAATTACACCTATACTGTTATTTTACAATTATTTAGTAAATGGTACTATACAACTACGTAAACACCTAATTATGTAATTCGTTTCCCAGAGATTTTAAACCATTAGATTATTTTAGGATTATTTTATTACCATTAGATTATTTTGGTGTTATTCTACCAAACAATTATGACGATATATTTTTTGTAATATGAGATTATTTGTCAATGTGGACTAATATGAATTTCAAAAGAGCGAATGTCCCTCAAAGTGAGTAATTGCAGAAATAAAATATTACTAGCGATTAAAAAAATTTATTTCTTTGTTATATACTAGTTAACAAAAATAAGAACACACGGTCATTTGATAGAAAATTGTTCCTTTATTTATGTTTTTACACGTCTACATTAGTTTGAAGTTTAAATTTTTTTAATCTCATCTATATGACTGCAATTCGTATTATATACAGGATGATTATAATTAAAGTCCCAAATACAAAATGTTGTAAAAAAAAAGAAACACTCCTCACAATGAGTTCAAATTTGAACTGAAGATGCTTGAAGAATGGCGAAACGGTACGGCATCCCAAAAAAATTCCACCGATTTTTCTCATCCAATTGGGTATATGCCCTTTCCGTGGTGGATGGGCTTTCCACTCACAGTGTCACAACTGTCGAATGACTTGGAAGTCGTTTTTCCTGTGAAAAATACCGATACAATCAAGTACATTGAACACTACAGTGGGTTTCCTGTGCAACTCAGGCCAAATACGTTGCCAAACTATCACTGGCAGCCGAATTCCTTTCCTTTAGGGCGCTTACAGCGTCATCTATTAATACATTTTCACATGAATATATATTTTTTGATGCCGCACCGTTCCCCATCTTCTTCAAGTATCTTCAGTTCAAATTTGAACTCATTGTGACGAGTGTTTCTTTTTTTTTTTTTTACAGCATTTTGAAAGTTGGGACTTTAATTATAATCACCCTGTATATTCAATAATTATTTTCATAGTTTAAAGGTTTGAAATCTATAACTATGGATACTAAAAATTTAAGCTTCAAAAATATTTTTTTTATTCTTTTAGGAACTTTTCATGTAGTTAGAATAAATATTGCATAAAAAGTGCAAATTTTAATTTAATAAAATGTTATCAGACATAAAAAAGCAAAAACAAATGCATTTTTCATGATCAAATAAAAACAATGCTTTATTTTAATTTTGTTAATAATAATAAATTATCATATTATAGTAATAGTTTATATGCTTATAAGAAACAGATAACAGAGTAAGTAAATAAATTATTCGAATTTTTAAAAAGTTTTACTCTATCAGTAAAGTGCTACAATTTTATTTCTGATCATAAAAGAAAATTTCAGCTGTGAAATTATTTCATAATAAATTCTATTCAAAGTATTTTAAACATGAGGAATATAAATGATCATTAAAAGCTCATCCAATTCAGAAACATATTACTTTACATGTAAAAGAAGGACAAAAAATGAAGTTACATTCTATATATCCATTAGGAATGAGAAAGTAAAAACTATTCTTCAACAAATTTATTCAGAATAATACAGTGAGTAAAGACTTACTGTTTCAAGTTTTAAAATTGTCCTCCAAATCGATAGAGTAAAATGCTGCAGTTTTTTTTTTTTCTGCATAAAAAGCGTCGATCATTCTCCTTGTAATAGTTTTTCAATATCTAGAAAGCATTTATCGGCTTTTATTTCTTCAACAGTCCCATGAACCCCTTTTATCCTGCATGTCTGGCAACACACGATTTTTACTTTTTATCTAAAATGAAAATCAGAATTGCCCTGGAAGCAATACAGATCTCTCTCTCTCTCTCTGAACGGGTTAAAAAAAAATGTTCTTTTTTTGTGCGTCTGGAATTGAATTTGAATTTCGAAACACTTCTGCGTTGTTACCATCGTTTTATTGTTCCGCCGTTTCTCTTAAATGCAGTTTATAAATTGAACTGACCCAGATTCAATTCCCAAACTCAGAAACCTGATACTCGACTATAAACGTACTGAGAAAAAAAAAAAGCCTACAAGATTCAACGATTATATGTTCATCAAAGATTATATGTTCCATAAGCAAACTTATCTAATGGATAATGCCTTAGTTTTCAAGCTAATTTTACGCATTATATATATAAATAAATTATAAAGAAGGCCTTTATTAAATTATTCTGTATCTATTTATAATATTTTTCAATAGATATTGTCTCTCGTGTATTTTTAGATCGCAATAAGTATATAAATATTGGTTTCATTATAAAAAAAAAATCCCCTGCCCAATACTTAGTTTCTTATCATGTTTATTAATAAATTTATACACCTAGTGATTCCTTCCTTGTCGAAGAGGCTAAGATAAATCTGTCCAATGCAATTGCTTCTGGCAGGGAGATTATTTATCGGTGGATTCCCAACGATTGCGGGGTGTCTGGAAATGAAAAGGCCGACCTCTTGGCTAAAAATAGTTGTAAGTTATCACAGCCACAATTTTTTTTATCCTTTCATCCATTTACTTCTGAGGTAAAGAAAATTTTGACAGATCTTTAAAACAAACTTAAAAACTAACTTCAATTGATAAAACGTACTTATACTTGTTGAACGTAAATATACTTGTTTCATCGCCCATCGCAATGGACTTGCCCGTGCAGTTTTTACAGCACATTTTCGACTCTCGACAGGACACGAGTTTCTTAATAAACACTTGGACCGCATGGGTGTATCTACTCATGATGTCATGATGTCTATTCTCTGTGCTCGTTGGGTGAAGACATGAACTTTTTACATTTGACGGCATGCACTGCACTTGATTTTATGGCTTTTAATTCTGACAACTTTACCAAGCCTTTTATTTTATTGGGCTGATAGAGTTCTTAGGGTGGGTGTCACTACAGTTTGATGTAGGGAATAAAGTTAACAAATCTATAATTTTTTTCGAATGGCCTTCTTTTTCTTAAGGCCATCTATTCAGCTATTTTTCTGGTACGGAGTCTTTTGACCAGATTTTTTTTTTTCAGTGGACATTGCTGTAGTAGAAAACGAGTCCTTTTTTGCAGTGGATCGTTTACTTGTTTTTGTAAGTCATGTAACTTTACACCATTTATAAATTGATTTTTTGAAACTATTTCACCTTGTACATTTTACTTTAAGCGATTAGCAGTCGTTTGTTGGAAAAAAACTATTTATCACTATCTTCAACATAATTTCTGTTTTCAAATGGGCAACACTCATGCGAATGATCAAAATGTCATGCAGATGACATGAAATTCTGGAATATAAATATGTTGTTGTTACTAATCCCCCTAGTGCAGGGAATCCTACACCAGGCCCGATGAACACTGTCGCAGGAGACGTCCATGGCTAAGGGTCAAATGCAGCTATAGGCTTTGGAAGCGCGTCACACTACTCCTACAAAGCTCTACGATCCTATTAGACCAGTACCTACGATTTAAAGTGGATTCCAAACCACTAAAAACATCCATGATACTGCCGGAACTCGATCTCGAAACCTGTGGTACCGAGCGCCAGAACGCTAGCCACTCGGCAGTCCGAATTCTATATCTTAATAGGTGATGAAACAGCAGTACTTCAACTTCTAATGACTTTAGCAACAAATTAAAAACAGTTTACGAAAGCTAAATGGCAGTCTATTTTTCCCACGAAAGTTGTGATCGATTGCCTGAAAACAGCAAGGACATCCATCAGTGCCTATGATACTTTAGACTGAAATAACCCTTTGGACTGGAGTGTCCGAAAGCATTAGCAGGCCCCCAATTGAAAGTGCTTATAAGCATTCAGTATTTTAATAGGGGATGAAACAGCCGGACTTCTAATGACTTTAGCAACAAATTCAAAACTATTTTCAAAAGCTCAATATCTACTTTCCCCCCTCGAAAATCGTGATCGATTGCCTGAAAACAGCAAGGACATCCATCAGCACCGATGATACGTCAGAATGAAATAACCCGCCGGACTGGAATGTCCGAAAGCATTAACAGGTCCCCAATGAACGAATCGCCAAACCGAATTCGAGAATCAAATCAAAAGCAATCTTTTGCTTTCGAACCATCTCCCAACAAAGAGGGTGACAATCCGATTTTTTTCATCGATACATACTTACAGATAGCATCGATTGTTATCGGAATCGTGAACGCCGGAGAATAAATAAAAGAACGGTATTTGATTGCAAACGTTTTTCGTCCGGGACAACAATCGGAGATTTCGAGAACAGATATCCTCCTGCACCCCCATCCTTTGCAGAAGTATTTTCTAATCGATAGGCTCGTCCGCTCTCGAAATTGCGAACGGAAAAATAAATAAAAAAAAAAAAAAGGAGTCTTCGCAAGGAAACCGGAGAGCACGTTGGTTGGTTTGGCCGGATAGCGTCATTATAGTCGAATCAGAAGGCTTCCTCCAATTTGAGATTTTTCTTGCCTGCCGAAAAAAATAGAAAAGCGAAGAAAATACAAGGAAGGGGGAGGGGGGCTTTAAAAATATCTTTTGCTTCATATTATCTAGAATTCCTCAACTCAACTCTACCGTGGGGGTCGCTGGTGCCGAAACATTCTGCAAATGAGCATAAATTTCGTTCCAAACCGAGTTTTATGCCATTGGAAATCGTTCTTTTTTTTTTACTTTCCAGAATTCGTGTCCCATATCAAATATTCATCTGTCAAAAACCTATATTTTCTTCTTGCTTCGCTATTACTATGCATGAAATTCCTCGATATTTCTTTCCGGTACCGAATGCTTGCATAGATAAATAAAAAGGAAGGGATTTCTTACAAAAATTTCTCCGGGTTTTCGTTAAAATTCCCTTTTAAGTGGGTCTCGCAATAAAGGCATCTTTCGGCCATTTATTGTTAATTTTTTCTCTCTGCTTTTTCGAGTGACGGAATCAGAAATGAAATGAATTTACATTTTCTGACAGGGTGGTTTTTAAAATCGTTTAAATGAGAAAATAAAATATGGCGGAATAAGTCACATGGAAATTTAATTCAATTGACATTTCTTCTGGAAAGCACTGTAAAAGCTTTATTGCTATCAATTTTTGTTATGGATTGTTCCTCAATTTTGAAAAGATCAATTTAGTGGAAGAAATCCATCCGAATATTTAAATTTTGCTTGTATTTAGAAAATAAATATTTTCATAACGTTGCTTTATAAATAGTTTTAAATCGATTTAGAACATACATTCAAACATTTATTTAATTAGGATAGATAATATTGAATTCAGGATAAGTTATTGACATTTTGTTAGTTGTTTAATTTTAAATGTTTAAGTAGGAATTCGATTTATTTAAAATTTTCTGTAATACTAATAATCATTTATTTACTATTAATTTATTCTCTAGTAATATTATGAAGAAAAAACAAATTTAAAAAATAATATTATTCCTTTTACTTTGTCTGTTTAAATAAAATGTTAGGAAATTTATGGAAAAAAAAAACACCCTTTATATAAATGTTGTATTCAAGTAAAAATATACATTTGAAAATAATATATTTCATATTATATTAGATTTATAATGCACTTGAGCTTTTTAATGTAAATACGAACATTAGTTTAAATTTTAAGTAATTAATTTACCTCGATAAATATTCTTTTATATTATTTTACTTGAATAAGTTTAATCTACATAGCTTACTAAGTATGATTTAGAGCAGGGATGGGCAAACTACGGCCCGCCAGAAGGTTCTATGTTGCCCGCGGATAGAATTTTAATTTGCCGGTCTGAGGCAAATTAAAAGAAATGTATATTTATACATTATATATCCATCTCCTTTTCTACTTTGATTAAATATTTTTCCTCCTTTTTTTCGAAGGACTAGTAATCTTTTATTTTCTCTATTTGGATATTTTTTACCATGCCTTTCAACGTAAATTGTGAAACAATGAGGGTCAGATTTTCAGGTTGAATTAATTAAGTTGCAATCTAACAAATCATCTCAAGCAGTTATTTCTACATATGCCAAAGTTAGAGTTTTACAAATCATTATCTAAAGTCAGTTTCCCAAATTTATTATCTCACACCCATAAAATCAGTGCTATGTTTACTTCACCTTATATATGTAAACAAATGTTTTCGACTATGAGCCTTAGATGTAGACTGACACATGAGCATTCAGCCTCGTTCTTTTAGAATCGGTCCATCTCACTTCAAACCTCAATACAAGGAACTTTTAAAAAAATGAAATCGTAATTTCCTTCCTCTCATTAACATATTTGTATTATAATACTTGTATATTATTTTTAAAGTTTTAGAAAAATTTATCTTGGCCCGCCAAACTTTTTTCGATTTTTGGCCCGCAACCGAAAAAAGTTTTGCCCATCCCTGATTTAGAGTATAAATAAATTACATAAATTATTTTTAAGCAAAAAAAAATATTAAGAAATCTTTTGATTGAATATAGGTTTATAGAATCCAGAAGGATGTGAAAGATTATCTTTTAGTGATTCGTAACCTTAATTAAACACATTATGAATATATTAATTGAAAAGAATCGAATTAATTTCATAAAATGAGTATATCACTGCGAAGTGGATAGCATTTGGATTGTTTCGATTAATTTATTTATGATTTATTTGTCGGATGAATGGATATCAAATTCTATAAGTACTGCTAAAGGATTTCTGAATTTTTTTTTTTAATAAAAGCTCCGCCCAAAATCACTATTGTCTTTTATTTACGCAAATGGATTATAACATTTTTATTTAGTTTAAAAATATTATAATTTTTTTTTTTGTAAAATTGTTAAAGTTTGTAGAATTTAAATATTGTTTGAAGTAAAAAGTATTTCATCAACGTTAGAAAATACACTAATTTATGATATGATATGTTTTCATAAAAATATTTTTCCATGTTCTATATACTTCAATAAATTCTTCAAAAGATTATTTATCTTAATATTTAACTTTCATATTTTAGATGTTAATTGTTTAACTAATCTTAACTTACTATCATACACGGACAAAAAATAACACTGGCTTACAGTTAAATAGAAGTAAATGTTTTCTTTTTTTTTTATAACATGATCCCTGATTTTTATTGATGTAACATAGACCAAATTCGATCAGCCTTGTTTTAAACAATTTTTCTCAAGTAATCACTCTTTTTTTCTATGAAAGTAAAATATTGTGGCTAGTACTGGATGCGAGCAGTAGTGAATGTGGCTGCTATATGGGATGCGAGTAATAGCGAATGTGGCTGATATGTGGGAAGGGAGTAATAGCGAATGTGGTTGCTATATGGGATGAGAGTAAAATTAAATGTATCTTAAAAATATTTAATGATCCGTGATATCGTGTGCAGTAACTGTCTTAATGAGATTTGATAGCGACTTTACTGTATATAATCGTCTCGCATCAACATACATACAGATGAATCTGGTGAGAATTTTCAATGTTTCTTTCCGTGATCATAATTGATTTTATGAATTAATTACTGTTATCATTTAAGTTTTTAATTGTTGCCGTCTTTTGGTACAGTATAGTCAAATTGGCCCTTAAAACTACATTAGTCAAACCTCTTCCGTACCACACATACACTCTGAAGCACCATCAAAAGATACTCCTGGAAGATATTATACATCCCCTTTATCAACTGTGGGATGGTAGTCGATATTGCATTGAGAAATATTACGTATGAACTCTAGATTTTCAATATTTAATATTAAAAAGCTGAAAAGATAAGTAATATTTCGGGATTAAAGCCTTTATCAACAAAACATCAATCAAATCTCTTTACCAAAACAACCCAACTCGTGGATTAACGTCACACGAAAATACATCCGGACTGACATTCCCTGCATGTTGCAAGCTTAAAACATGTATTCTAAACAATTCACAATAAATAATATTGACTGCATTCAATGAAATGTTGTTTTGTTTACAAAGGATCGTATCTCCGATGTCATATACTACGCTTCTTAAATGAAATTGAATGCTAATGTGCATTTGGATAAATCAAATCTGTAACATAGCTTAAAGAGAAACGATTTACGTTTATTTAATTTCGCTTATTTTATTCGAACATCTAAAATCATTTTTATAAACTCCTGTCTTCCTATTGTTCCCTTTTTTTTACTTTGTCAGATTTCAAAGGAGATGTTATAATTTACTTTGTGAATCTTTTTTTTCGCACCCTATGCAAATAATGGGAAATCTATTGTGGAGATAAATCTTTCGCTTTGAGTCGATGTTGCATTCGATTTCGATATCACCCGCGTGCTTCTTCTTCAATGCTGATAAAAAAAAATGTTGAAAATCTGAAAGGCATTACACCGCCTCTCAAAAGGAAATGGAAACAAAATTTATTTGTTGAGCATAAGAAAAACTGAATGTCATCTTTTACACAAGCTGATGTTTGAATGGGCTTTTCTCAATAAAACCAATATCGCGGCTTTGCATTTTTAATACGTCTGGGATCTAATAAAGATGGAGTCGTACGAGAATAAACTAAAATCTATTTGGAGCATATTTGCATATTTAGGTGAATTATGTGCTCCATGGAGTAGGATCCGATTTTCTAATGCAAATCGCGCTGCATTCGAGACGTTGTTTACAATCCGACTTTGTTGTGCTCTCTTAAGTTATCCGCTGAAAGGACAACAGCTCCTCAAAGACTTCAACTTGGATATTAAATTATTTTCTTTTTTTTATTCTTTTTTTATTTAATAAAGTTGACCGAAATCATTGCCTCAAGAGTTCTCTAGTTTTCCACATCTCGCCGTCTAGGATTCGCCATGAATTGTCAAATAACGATAAAGATGATCTCGTTTCATTAGTTAGCCAAATCAAAAAGTGAGCAGTTTGGTGGGTCTAAAATCCCAGTGATATATAAATTTTCACCCAGACAATCGTGACCTGTTAAAAGGCGGAACTGAGCAATAGCTACACGACGTGGGCAGTTTGAAACAGAGACAAGATTCTAACTTTTCATCGTTTTGTCTGTATTTGGTCAAGCAACTATAATTTATAATTTCTAGCTATAATCTGTTTGATATACGGCTTTAAAGAATAATATGGTAATGTTGAATATCTTGATTGGAGCAATCTCGAACGCTTTCTTGAAAGGAAATTAACCTTTTCGTCCCCAAAACTCCACAATGTCCAGGTATCCACTGAAGTACAACGTACCTCTTCCCTAAACGAGCATTTGCAAGTAATTTCCACACTGAAAGACTTCATGTGGGGATTAAATCAGCTTTTTGATTGAGACAAGCCATCAACATTCCATTGCAAGACATGCATGCCAAATATGAAATTAGATAATTTGGATAATTATAAAGAGATTTCATTGACATAATTTTAAAATGTCGCACTTTTTTCGAGTTAAATTAATAGAAATTTAGAAGTTTCAAAGTAACTTGTAAACGTGTGTACAAATTCATAAGCAGAAAAAATAATTTTGATAAATGTGTGTTTAAGTGTATTGTAAATCAGTTTAAAACTTTATACTAAAAGATTTATTTTCTGTATCCACATAATTTCATTATGTTATTGTAATTTTATAATGCTATGCGCAGTGATCTTGCACTATTATAAAAACAAGAATGTAGTAAATTCAGAGTTACCATGAGTGACTTGCTAAGCTAAACCATTTTCCCACCAATCAATTATCCTCTTCGATTTGTTCAGATGGACTTTTCACCTACAAATTTATCATAAGTTTATTACAAGTATCAATATGCGGACTTGTAGTTAAATATCACTTGTATGGTTTCAAACTCAACTCTCTGTTGCCACCACATAATTAATTATATGATATAATCTCGACAAAAAAATTATACTTTTATATAAAAATACCCAATTATCAACATGAAAACTGTTATCCTATAAGCATGGTAATAATGGTGCCACGAGGCGTGTGTGAAAAATATCAAACATAAAATGTTTTGAAATATCAAATGCAAGCTGCCACGAGATGATCTATCGCTTGTATACTGGTAGCGTGAGCTTGCTTCATTGCTTGTTTGAATAATTGCACAGCTTTTAGATATCGACCGATAAGGTTCTGTGATCATCTCATTAACCTTGAGTTTACTTTACCGTTACTTTTCCGCTAATCCCTCGCGTTAAATATGTGTGATTGGCATGTTAAGAAAAGCAGTGGAATTTGTAGTGAAATTCAGTGTTAACGTCATTGTAATTGTATGTAGCAACCTTGGCCTTTTACCGTGTGATCCAAAAGTCAATATGCATATCAGTTTATTAATAGCATTTTGATGAATGAAATGAATGTATACTTGTTGGTGCGTAAAATACAGTTCATGTTTTATAATATGGAAAAAAAAAGTAAATGGTTAGAAATTGAATAGTTCGTTTGTTTTCATACATCAACTCATGAACAAACATTGGCCAAAACAAGTTTCAGCATGTCTTGTATGGTCTTCATTTCCTATGGAATGTTATCCAGAAATTCACCAATTGTGTGGACAGCATTTTACGTATAGACGCTTTTTTATAGAACTCCAAGAAGACATATGCCAAATCCTAGACATATGCCAGATCCACTGGCATCCTAGATCTGTTGATCTAGGATGCCAGTATCCTGCTGAAACCCTCATGTCCGTTCCAGATACTTGGTATGTCAGAAATAAAGGGAAGATGATGACTCTACTCCCATTAAAAAATCCTGTTGTAATGGGAAAACAAAGTACACATTGTATTATATATTGATAGGATTGAATAAAATAATTTTAACATTGCTTCATACTAAAATGCGTAAATCCAAAAGCTATTACATAATTGTAATTACATTTTTAAAACTTTCATTTATGTAATGAAATTTTTTTAATTACTGAATTTCAAATAAATTTTATGAAAAAATTCCAAATGATTTTTCCTTAAATTCCAAATTGAATTACAGTTTGGCCATCCAGACAAAGTTACAAAGGCTTGTTTCAGATTTTCTGGGTACTTCTCTGCAATGTTTTGGACGTCCCTCCGTTTAACAAATATTTAGAGCAGGGGTGGCCAAACCAAGGCCCGCCTTGAACATTTTTCCGGACAGTGAGATGTATCACACTTTTACAGAATATATTTATTTTAGGATGACCAAAGGAGTGAAAACCATTGCGTTAAAAAATACATTATGTGAGCCTCCATATATTCAAAAATAAATTATCGAAATTATGAGAAAATTAACTTTGATTTTAAAGAAATATTCTTGCGAATATAGGACAGTATTGCATGTTTTATTTATGAGTTCGCAGAATAATTCAATTATTTTCTGCAAACTCATGATACGCGTGCATTGATTTGCAAAAGCTAAATGAAAGAGAGAGAAAAAGATACTGCCCTAATAAAATAAATAATTTTTAATGATTGCATTTTTCCTTATATATTTATATGTATTTTAATATTTCATTTTTAATGTTCTATATTTCTTTACAAAGTGCGTTTAGTTTTATTATTAATATATTATCTATGTTTACATGTAAACATAATAGTAAACACAATAATAACTCATCATGCTTCAATTTATCACTTCAAAAAAAATGTCTACAGTGGGTCTAAACCTAATGATGCATTTCCAAAGTGGCCCGCAAGATATTGGGTTGGCCCTCCCTGAGTTAAACGTACGGGAGTCATATTTTAAATAAAGTCGTATAACAAATATAGTTTTACCAATAGGCCCATAAAGGACGTATATCAGGCATTATAATTCCAAAGAGGACGTACTTTATCGATGTACCGCTAAAGGGGTTTTCATCGAAATAATTTCATAGTTCTATCGATTTTTGACCCTATTATATGTTTCCCTTATTTCCGATACATTCTTTATATGTAAAGCATAAAAGGAGAATGGTTCGGTATAAAATAACATTAAAAAGTAAAGTAACTATAGTTACATTTTTTTTTTATGAAAAAGGATACCACTGTAAGGAAAAAAAAGATTTTACACACATACCAGATTTTTTAAAAAGACATTTTTTTTTTTTTTTTTGGGTCCTAAGCGGAAACAAAGGCGAGAAAACCCGTTTCATATTGATGATTGCATCTCGATTGCTTTCTGGAACCGTCGCTTTTAAGGATCTTCTTGGAAGACACTTTTTTTCCCCCCTTCCGTTCCTAAAAAGAAAAAGAAAGAAAAAAAAAGAAGAAAAAAAAAAAAAAAAAAAAAGAAATCCGGTTATCCTTTGCGCCGGGCTTTTATTTGTATTCCTCGCGGGAGCACCCTCTCACAAGGCCTTTGCAGGAAGGGGGAGGGGAAGAAAAAGTGCAATGAAGAAAATATCCGGGTATTTTACGGATAAATGCGAGCCGTAAAAAGAAGTCTCGAATTTATGCAAATACTTGACATCGGGGGAGGTTTTCTTACGCCTCGGATCTTCCTCCACAAGATTTGTTTCGATTCATCCCTGCGGAACGGCTTTGCAAAAGAAGAAAAAAAACCTCTATCGGTGCTTGTTTCATCCCTACAATGTCGTCTTTAAGATGGGAAACGGTATTCATGCGGGAATTGTGGCTTTTACATGACTCCATTCAACGAATCCATATGAAGCTGGTGTTACTATGTGGAGGAACCTTTTTTTTTCTTTCATACTTATTAATACATTCTTTGAAGATCAACCGTTGTCTCCATACTTTTTTAAACATTATTGTGACATACAAAGTTAAAATTGGTATCTCTGCGTTCTGATGCATATGTTTTATGACACTTTCAGACAGACAAATCACTGAAAGTAATTTGTGATGCCTGTCAGCAGCAGGAGTACTAACTGTTATCTTCAAAACTGCAAGATCCGTAAAACTATCATTATAAGATTATTTCCGCAAGTCGTCGTCTTTAAGATGTAAAATGGTATTCATGTGGGAATTGCGGGCTTTACATAGCACCAACCTGATATGGATTCGTTGAATGGAATTACTGCATGGGAGAATTTTTTTTTTTCATACTTTACTAGTACATTCTTTGAAGATGAACCGGTGTCTCCACATTTGTTTTAAACATTATTGCGATATAAATTCATTGGTATCTCTGAATTATGATGCATATGCTGTATATGACCCTTTTGAGACAGACAAAAACCTTCTTATTCTTTAAAACTGCAAGATCTGTAAAGCCATGATTAAAAGGTTATTTCCATAAGCCTTCCATTTATGTCTGTTCTGTCCGGAGGGCAAGAGAAAGCTGTATCGATTCCATCATAGGCTTAGTTAAGTGTTTTTAAAAGTATGTTCAGTCGACATTGGGACACATTTTTCCAACTAGGGACCCACAAGTGTACAAGCGTGGAAGACGACGAAACCCTGAATCTGACATCCTTTACAGTCCCTTTGCACGAAATCCATGGTTTCATGACAAGCAAGTAGGTTCAGTGGAGATTGACGCCTTTCTTCAACTAGTGGGCCAGTTATAACACAAATGCACAAGCGTGTATTGCGAAGAAACCCAGAATTCTGCATCCCTTACAGTCACTTTGCGCGACATTCATTACAAACAAGGAGATTCAGGGAGATTGTGGTAGTATGTGTGAGGCAAACGAACTGCATGGTGACTTAGGATAAAATGTAGGATAGTTATCCTCGAAAGCTCTTCCATTAGGGTGGTTGGTTGTTTAAACAAGTATATTTAACACATAAGATCTTGATAGTTTAATGGATGTAATAAACCATGGCTCAGTAATCCAATGTTGTTCAAATCCAATGTTAGTGCCCTTTTTCAGAAACGAAATTTTTTTTTATTAAAAATGATTTTTAAATTTCCTTCAACTATGTGTTCATTTCTCCCTTGCTCAAACTATCTCTGTTTAAATAGTCTATCAATTTTAGTAATAAAATTAAGCCTTTGGCATTTGGTACCCCAGGCTTCAGATGCAAATCCTGATTGTGGCTTGGATGTTTGTGAGCGGTAAGAAACCACTTTAAACAGTAGGTCCCAGTCCGTTTAGCCCTCGTGTGCACAAGATGACAGTAAACCAGCAAACCAAACCAAACCCTCACATTTCTAACTGGTAGTCCTAGAGACTGGCATTAGATGGGAAGAAAAGAAAAAAATTTCAGAGAATGTTACATGAGAAATATTAAGGAAGCATTATGGGTAATAATTTCCCTTTATAACAATATATAACTTTACGGATTTATTATCATTGCCCTTTATAAAAGCAAATTATATGTAAAATAATAAAGAGTTAATAAATTGTTTATCGTTACAGAGATGATTATCTTCCTTATGCTTATTATTATTCTTTAAATATACCAGATAAAGAGTGGCTGCGTGAAATGAATGCATAATTAGTGAAGAATAAGATTGAATATTTTGCCTGAGCTTCACAATGCCTGAAGTTAAAGAATATATAAAGAAATGATTTTCTTAAGCATTAAATATCTACAATACATTATTAAACGTGACGTTAAAAATATTATTATTGAATTAGACATTACTATGCAATGTTACAAAATGTTAATAATCAATTTTCATATATGCAGCCTGTGGAATGACTTGTATTCCTTGCCTATATTATTGCATTCTTTGGGTTTTAGAGTTTTGTTATTTATTGAATTTGAATATTGATATTTTCTAACAATATTATATTTAAAAGAGTTGATAGCAACTTAAGGATGCTGAAGCCAACTCTACTTCGATGAATTTCATGCTTATTATGCGCAATTGACTTACAAATATTAACTATATATAACTTAATATTGACTTACAAATATTATAAACTGTAATAACTTCTAGAAACAACAGCATCGAGATAGTATTGAAGTGTCAATTTAATTAATTTTATATATGAGTGAGGTGGAGATATAAAAATACTGTTTTTAATGCCATTTTTCTCTATCCATCTTTATTTTTCCGTGTTTTTTAATTCCTACTATTAGTTCACACTTTCACTATATATATCTTGCTCACATTTTCAATCGTTCATAAAATACTTTTTATTCATCCACTCAAGTTCAAAATACAATTTACGGAACTTGTAGTGGATGACACTGGATGTGAATACAGTTTTTCAAATATTAATTCAGAAATTAAATTTACTTAATTAATTTTAGTTTTTTCGGTTTAAGTTGCATGTGTCTAATAATAGATGGAGCTAGATGCAAGAGGAAAATTTCTACTTTGTTTGTAAAGGTCTTATAGTAATATAAGGCAATATTTATAGGCTTTAATTTTAAAGGCAATATAGTGAAAAATAATTAGGAATTGACTTTAAAAATTTGTTTTATATTACTTGTTATGTCTTAATAGCTCTTTTAGTAGTTTATAAGCTGAAGATTATGAGTTATTTTATAGCATAGCTATGTTTTGAGACTAAATTTCAATGATTTTTTCCTCTTGTATATGCAGGGTGATTCTAATTAAAATTTCAATTTGAAGATGCTGTAAAAAACGAACCACCATATGCATTTATTTTATCGTAAATTTATTTAATTTAATTTTCACTCATTCCTTTTTCTTGTTAAAAAAAATTTGCTTGTTCTATGTTTTAAAACTTCTTATTTTATTTTTCTAGGTAAGTTAATTGTTCCTGTCTTCTTGAACATGTTGATAATTGTTTTGAAAATTCGTAAGTAATCTAAACTCTGATTTTATTATATTTGGGACTGAAATTTCTCGAAATTTTTAATGTTTTGTTATTTAACTTTGCACTTTGTTTCTAATCTACCTTTTATACTTTTGTAAATCTTATTATTTTTTTTTTTTTAAGTAGACCACAAATATAAATGCAATCATTATATAATTCCTATTACTTGTTGAAATAATATTATCTTCTAAGAGCATCAAAAATTAACTTTAAAAATTCAGAAGATTATGATGCAACTCAAATTGTGAATATAAGATATTCTTCTAATAATAAAAATAATCTGCCTTTAATGAGATTAAAATAAATGTCTTTTTATGCATAGTTAGAATTTTGATAATAATTGAAGTTATCTTAAATGAATGGATAATAGTATTATCGGTAAGGATAATTATTAGCTCTTGAGTCACTTTTTTTCAATTCCTTCTATTAGCTCACACTCTTCCTATATATATCTTGTTCAAATTTTCAATCGGTCATAAAATACTTTTTATTCACCCACTCAAATTCAAATAAATTTTTTTGAACTTGTAGGGATGACACTGGGTGTTAATACAGTTTTTTACAAATATTAATTCAGTAATTGAATTTAGTTTTTTTTTAGATTTAAGTTGCATATATCTACCCATAGATGGCGCCAGATAAACGATAACTTATTTATAAAGGACTTTCTGCTATAAGGTGAAAAAAAAGTATTAATTGACTTTAAAAAAAAAAAAAAAAATTATATTACTTGTTTTCTTTAAAAATGATTGACTACAGACTTGTTGATAAGCATGGTATCATGTTTAAAGATTTTATTAAATTATCTTGCATGTATAAATAAGTGGCCCTTATCGCACTTTTTATAGTAAAATAAAGCATAATAGAACTTTATTTTCCCACAAATATGTGATTTTGTTCTCAAGAGAACTATAGAACAGCCACGTAAGAAACAATACACATTCCATCGAGATTCAATGCTAACGCTGAACATGAAAACTTTAATGAGTTGTTTTTTCGCCCACTAAAATCCCTCATCTAATAATGATGAGGACATCTCACGAACTGGGACTTTCAATACCGGGACCCAGATTGTCGAATTTTAATGAGAATCTCAAGCACCTGTGGGATTCGGGTCCAGGGTGTCATTACGTTTAATTAGACGCCGTCACAAGAACACTCGGGCCGAAGGATATTAAAAACAATGCAATTAATTTGGGCGCAGTGCAACGACTTTACGAGGAAGAAGCCCGAACTAATTGCTGAAGATTAGGGCCATCGAGTCTGAAATGAGGAAGACGTGCTTGCATAAAAATGTGCTCGACTTCAATATTACTTTCAATTTTTGTTACCTGTCTGTGCAATTGAAGGGACTCGATGCTTTTCTTGCAGAGATTAACTTCCAGAAACAACAGCATCGAGATCGTTTTGAAGTGGCAATTTAATTAACTTCATATCTGAGTGAGGTGGAGATATATATGCTCTCAAAATTTCAAAACATTTTTATTAATGCCATGTTTTTTTTTTTCTCTCTATCCATCTTTATTTTTCCGTATTTTTTTCTTTAAAAGTATTGACTACAGACTTATTTAGATTTCATTTAAAAATTATTAGTCAATAATTTTTACAGACGTATTTAGATTTCATTTAAAAATTATTGACTACAGACGTATTTAGATTTCATTTAAAAATTATTGACTACTGATGTGTTTAGATTTCATTTAAAAATTATTGACTACAGATGTGTTTAGATTTCATTTAAAAATTATTGACTACAGATGTGTTTAGATTTCATTTAAAAAAAAAAATTATTGACTACAGATGTGTTTAGATTTTATTTAAAAATTATTGACTACAGATGTGTTTAGATTTCATTTAAAAATTATTGACTACATATGTGTTTAGATTTCATTTAAAAATTATTGACTACATATGTGTTTAGATTTCATTTAAAAATTATTGACTACAGATGTGTTTAGATTTCATTTAAAAATTGACTACAGATGTGTTTAGATTTCATTTAAAAATTATTGACTACAGATGTGTTTAGATTTCATTTAAAAATTATTGACTACAGACGTGTTTAGATTTCCTTTAAAAATTATTGACTACAGATGTATTTAGATTTCCTTTTAAAATTATTGACTACATACTCGTAGATTTTTTTTAAGAATGGAATAATATTTAAAAAATGAAAAGAAATCATTTACGGATTCGAATTTATCTTGCGTGAAATATAGTTTATCGCTGAAATATAGTTTATAGTTTATCGCAGAAAGAAATTGGAATATATTGCGTCGGCATGAAAGTTATTTCGGTTTACGCCACTTAAAAGCATTGAGAAAACCAAAATTAATTTCTTGTCAACTAAACAGAATGCAAGTTTAGTGATGGTTCAATCTTTAAACACTATGTTGTGAGAACTGAATCTGTTTACACTCTGAAAGTAATGGACAATTCGAAATGAAACACAGAATATGTGACTAATCACGTAGAAATAAAAAAAAAAAAAAAAGAAATGCAAAATTTCTTGTGTTGCTCTGTTAAATGAATCTGTTTTAAATAACTTGTGGGACCAGGACAACATTCATGCTCACACTTAATATAATCTGCATTTTACATAGTATGCTTTGAATTCAGCTTGACATAACACAAAACATTTTCCTTATCGAAGACTATAAATATTATTTTATGTTATTTTCAATATGACTGATCTCGAGTTTTTAAATTTATGATATTTTGAATTTCAAAACGTGGTAAGACTTGCACAATGCTAGCATTATTACTTATTTAACTATGTTGCAATTATTATAGCTTACATAAGCTAATTATAATTACATAAATAATTTATCAATTTGTAGTATGTTGAAAATACCATTAAACATATTAATGACAATAGGTTAACGGTAGGCATAAGAAAACACGATAGATCTCAACATTATCTTCACATGTGTGAGTGAGAATTGTCTTCCTTCATAATTCTTTTTTTATGACTATTCTTTAAAACAAGCAAAGCAAATACTTGAGAAATTTACCCCAATAAAAGGGAAAAAATTAGCAAATTTTGATTGATAATGCTCTTGCGTGTTGAACCTACGTTCGTGATGGTGTGGTCTTTCTTCATCAAAGAAGTTTCGCTGCTGTTTTTTTCCCTCTTTCATGGGTTGAAGGCCACAACGATGTTCATCATCCTTTCCCTCATTATCAGAAATCCCCCTTTCCTTTAGATGATGATTCATCATTCCTCTTCTCCCTTTTTTTGCCGTCGCAAATGCTGTTCTTTGGTAATAAATTTCTTGCAAACAAGCTTTTTTTTTAAAGCTATATTTAATCTTCATTTGTTTACTTTACGTATACATATTCTATTTCGTTTTTTTATACATAGATTATTTCTGAAAACAAAATAAAAATGCATGTGTTGTGCATTTTATTTTTTATGTCATTATATCGTGAGTATATTGGTCAGTGTGTCGATTAATTTATTGTAAAGTGAGCCTTCACAGAATGCTCTAACTATGCATGTTTTGAAATTTTTTTGTCGCAATGAGATATTCTAACGGTCAAAAATGAGCCAGTTATATCATTGACGTCTTTATGAGGGCAGACACCACAGTGTGGCGTAGATCAAAGCTCTCGGACAAGATAAATGATGACAGCATTAGCTCATCTCAATTCGGGACTGTAATGATCGAAATTGAGATGACAACAACTTATGTTCAGGTTTGTGGATTTTCCAGACTTCGAAATATGTAAAAATAAAATGCGAAAGGACATTCTAGATCGTTTGTTTGTCGCTCTATTGTCATTTTGTGCATACAAGAGCTAACCAGACAGAGATCTACAAAAAAAAGTGGATCTACAATCTACATTAAAATGGATTCCGAACCCCTCACAATCATCCATGCCACTTCCAGAATTCGAAACTGAAGTCCGTGGTATGAAAAGACCACAGCGCTAGTCACTTGACCACCAGGCCGCATGGGACATTCCACAAAAACCGAGAGCAATTTTTAGGAACTTTGCCTTTCGTCTTCGCACCTTCCGCATTTTAGACACATACTCAACCACAAAACCAATGACAACATTAACTTTTCAATGTCGCTTCTTTAGAAGGAAGAAATTATCTTTGACATGCTTATTTGGGTGGATGCCGTGTTGTAAACAAATTCCAAAGTAACTTCCTTAGATTTATCTTTCCAATGCCTTATTTAAGGACTTTTCAGGGCCATCTTCTCTCCATTGTGCACGAAGAAACACCCGGAAGATGCCGATCTGACTATCGTTTCATGTTCCTACAGCAATTACAGTTTATATTTTTAATTTAAAGAAGGAAACACCCTTCCTTCAATTCTTAAGAATCCAACTTATTAACCGAAAGTTTCGACCGAAGTGTACTTTAAGGTCCCCATTTGCGAAAGACGCCCTTTCCCCCTTCTTTCTTCTTTACTTTTACGACTCACCGAGCGCCCGTTTGGGACTTTTCGAATCCTCGTAATACTTTTATAAGTGGAGCCCCGGCGTTATTGCAGGGGCCGACCCATTTGGCGGGAGCCCCACATAAAGATCGGCAGCGCTGTTTGTAAACCACTTCGCTTTTTACCGCCCTTCATCCATATTCAGCGGTCGCTTTTATTGGGGGAGGCAGGGGGCGCCCTTCTATCTGGAATGATCGGATCTCCTGCACTCAGCGTTATGAGGCTCCTTTTATGTCCTGCAGACGACTTTTTCCACAGTTTAAACATCCGGGAACCTAATGCGGATGTTCGTAAAGGGGTGTTCGAAAGAAAAATAATAAGGTGCGAATTTATGGAACTTCCTTTTTTTTTTTTTTTTTTTACTGTTTTTCATTTGTAGAAGGACTTATTAAGTGGAGAAAGAAAGTGGTGACGAATTTTGGCGCTCTCTAAAACAAAAACAAAGATCGTCTTCTGATGTTGGTGAAGAACTTGGAATAAAACGTCGCCATCGTTTTATGGAAGGGCCACCCATTGAGAAGTTTGTGGGGATCAATCTCAAAAGCAAATAACTTATTTGCTTCGCATGATGAACTTTCTGTTGAGCCTCTTCTGGCAGTTTGCAGAAAAAAATAATAAAATGAATTAAATCTGATGGTCTTGGCTAAAGGTTAGCACCCGACATCTTTGAGGAAGAAAGATTTTAAACATTGGTTTTTGAAGAAAATGCAAATGTAAGATTTTTTTTTACCATTCTTTCAAATGAATCTTATTATGGCTTTGACGCAGTCGAAACTAGGCTTGTTTTATTTATTTATTTTTGTAACAAAAGATAGTTCTTTTCCTTTACCAAGTGCGACTTAAAATCATATTGGTATTCATTTGAACAGTTTTTATAGTAAGTTTTGCATTCTTGTAATTCTTAGCCTTTTTGTCCGATGGATGGGTAATGCATTTTTTAAACCAGAATTTTTTTCTATACTTCTGTGCTACGGTTGCTTACGAATGCATACCACGAACACTCAATCAGTCAGTGATGAAGTGAGTAGAATGATTTCCTCGAAAACTAGTAGGGGAAACTGAACATATTAGCATATCATATGGGAGAAACTGCGGACATGGAGAGAATGGAACGTTACATTGGAGAGGACATGGACATTACTATGGAGAGAATGGAATTCTATGGAATCGGACTATGGAGAGAATGGAATTCTATGGAATCGGACTATGGAGAGAATGAGATTCTTATACTCCCTATTTAAATATCCTTCTTTTGCCTCGTTTGTTAAAGTAATTACTGCAACTATTGTCCCTGGCGACTGTAACTTAAGCCATACTGCATGCTAACTGTGAATGTTATCATAATACCATGAATCGGACAAACTGAATAGGTTTGGTTTGTCGCTCTGCGGTCATTTTGTGCCCACTTTAGGCCAAAGAGACCGGGACCTACAGTTTAACGGGAATTCCGAACCGTTCACAAACATCAATGCCACCACCAACACTGAATAGGAAACGTTTAAAAAAACGACTTCTGAATCAGAATCCCACTCACTTTCCGAATTAGCATCAATTTCAGCGGATAGTTTATCTGAAACCGCTGATGTAATGGAATGCGACGAAAGAGACATGCTTTTGGATTAATATATATTTTTTTTTTACTTAAATTGACACTGAGCATTTTAACCTTATGATATTGCTGATTTAAGTGATTTTTTTTTTTTTGTATTTGTATCTCAAATCATATATTTATTTAATTATGCTTACTAAACTTAAATAGATACAAATGTTATGCTAACTCTGATCCTTTTGTACAAAATAAAATAAAACATTACAAAAAGTTCGTATAAATGAATATTTTTATCGCTATTTGGGGGGGAGGTGTAGTATGTGAGAAAATTTATTAATAAAATGCAAATGAAAATATTTAGAAAAATAACTTCAGTTTTAACTTCAGCTTTAAAAAATAACTTCAGTTCTTTTTTTTAGTTGTAAATAAATCATTAAGGTTTTTTTTTTTTATCCCTGTTTGATGAATCTTTTCATCCGCCGCGTCAACAGCATAAAGGCCAACAGTAAAGATTGTTGTCTTGCTAAGTAAAAGTCGCGTGAGTTGCTCCAAACTGGTAACTCCGATGCACGCTCTATTTTATTACTACTCTGTTATTTACACAGTGAAAATTTTGTGAGTGGTCCATGGATTCTAGCAAAAAATAATTTTTTATTAATCAACAGTAGTCTCTGGAGATATGCCCTTCGTTTTGGAACATTAATGAAGTTTCGTATAATCCATTTTATATGTGTTCATTGTAATTATTGATTCGTTTTAGATTCCTACAGCTAGAAAATCTTTCCTGTAGGTGACTTTTGGTTTGCGGAATTCACCTTCCGATTTCTTCCACTAACTGTACATGGAATTTTATGTACAGATTCATTATTTCTCTGCAAATAATGGCCACTTTGGACTTTTTTTGAGGTTTGACCAGGTGTTTTTTTTTTTTTTAGCCTTTCCATCCTAACAACTATTTAATCAACTTTTCTTCATCCCTGTCCTTTTGAAGAAATCGTCACATCCATCCCCACACTGTTGTTCACAGCACTGACAGCCCCAACTGTCAGTTTCGGCACGCAAAAGCTTTTGGCCCTTGCTTTTTCTCGCGCACACTAATCGGACTCGAGCACGTTTCCTGTCACTGGAACCGTAACGAGAGGTTGGAAGAGTGAGTTATGTCCGTTGACGAATATCTTGTCCTCGTAGAGCGAAATTAACGAGGGTGAATGAAGAGGTGCTCCACGCGGGACGACCTAATCAAATTTTGTCCTGGGTAAGGGGGACGTCTTCCCTCGCAATGAAGGGGGTGCAGTTGGAATGCGATAATACGAGATGGCCAGTACTAGAGTTGCATTGAGTGGAATTCATTGCAGAATCGGAATAACTTGTGTTTAGAAGTACTGCTATTAATGTGAAAGTGAACGAGAATTAGGTTCAATGGGTTCCTCTGAAACAAGACTCAAACTGTCCACGATTCATGTCAATGACTTAGGATATTAATTCTACCATGACTTCAACAGTTATGTAATTAATTAGCTTTCGAACATCCCCCTATCCCATTTTCTTATCTATTGTAAGATTTCATTTATTTCTACTTTCTAAACTGAAAATAAATCCAACTTTGATCCTGCATGATAAAGATTTAACAAGCCACCTGATACTGAAGTCTGATACTGAAACGGTTATTCTATCTCAGCATGCAGTTCTGATGAATATGTAGAATACGCTGTAAAAGACATGGATTTGGGCTGATGGATTATAACTGAATTTACTTTTATTTGACATTTTTAACCTGTGAATGTGCATCTAATTACTATTTAATCAATTTTATCGTGTACGAATGAAAAGGTCTTATTACTGTATCCATGATTTTACTTCCGTATTTGCTTTGGTCTTGCAATTGTCTCTTTAGTATTTTAACTATTTCTAAATTCTTTCGTTTTTACCTGTTTATTATTGTGAAAATTAGTTTCATTTTAATCTCATCTGAATTTTTAAAAAAAAGCACATTTATTTGGTGCATCATGGCCAAATCTGGCCCTTGTGCCATAAAACCCGAACCAACTGCATAATAAGGTGAGTTATCTGTTTCAAATTATCGTAATACTAATCCAAAATTCCATTTACTCTTATATTTTCTGCTTATGTTTATCATAAGGATTTTTTATTTTGAAGATCAAAATCTCCATGTTCCACAAAATATTCTATGATGCTTACAAGATGTAAGATTTAAAAAATAGCTTACAGAAAATAAATTGCATTGAAAAAACACATAAAACGAAATGTTCACAAATAAGTATTAGCACATGTAAAGACAAAACAGCGGGACAGTTTAAATTCAGTATCATAAGGCAATAACTATACTATAGCGTTCTGAAACTTGAATACCAGGCAAGCACTTGATAAATAGATTCAGACTCTTATAGAGTTCTAGAACGGCAGATATTTAGCAAATTGATCATTAACAAAGGTGCACTGCGTGCTGCTCTGCACCCACATTTTCCCACAGCAATCAGGAACGAACTAGTCTAGGGATTTCATGGGGAGGATTTACACTCAACCTGCCCTCCTCGCCACTTAGTAGTATTTTCAAGCATACGGATAAATTGTGCCCATAGCTACAGGAGTTCTCCGTTAGGAATAGTTCAGAACCTTCTGCTGTGATACATGATGCAAAACATACAGGTTAATTCAAAATGATGGTGCAAACTATAAATTTTTATTTACATTAAACAGGGTAAGGATGGTGTCCCATATTAACAACAATTGATAGAAGAAATTCAAAGTTATTTTACTGGCAACTGGCTTACCGATTGCGAAGTACCAATGGGAATAGAGCCCTTAACCTCCTCATCTTAATTCATATATAAAATTTAATTGACTGCTTCGTTTATTTTTAATTGACTGCTTAAGGTTAGTATATTGTAAAAAATAAAGTTTCTAAAAATTTAAAAAATGGTACTTTAAAAATTAAAAAATACTAAAAATAAATGAAAGTAAGATAAAAAATTAAAGTTAAAAGAATTTAAATTAACCGGTGCATTCAGGGACCAATTGTCGATGCCATAAAAATGTTATATAAAAAGTTATTTTATTGTTCGAAGTTATTAGATGCATTTCACGTAAATGCCATTTGTTATGCGACAAACGTGGAATTGATGCATCTGCTCCTTCATTTCGACTAACTTTATATAATAGCTCGATAAGGAAGAGTTCTGTCTATGCAATGTAAGGATGTTGAAAAGAGAGATGTGAGTTGGTAAGGACTGGAGATATTACAAATTAAAAAAAATATTAAAAATAAAATTTAAAATTTAAAAAATAAAACGGGTTATTCAAAATGATGGAGCAGATGTACCCATTATACGTTTGTCGCATAACAAGTGACGCTCACGTTGAATGCATAAAATGCTTTTGAGCTTTCCTCTGTCCATTGATGTACTAGTCAAATGCCCATTAAGATTCAATAGAATACTACTCAACCTTTTCGATCGGGAGCATCCCACCCTATCTGACTTACTTGGAGACACTCCCCATGCTAATTTTTTTTTTTATTTCTTGTAAAAATTAGTTTTATGCCTTATATATGAAATTTGTTACACCATTTAACTCTGTTTTCATCAGTGTCTTTCTACTACTACACACCACTGTGCCTAGAACTGAGTTGCCCCTTTACAGTTTGGGAGTGATGTGGGTGAGAAGTCTGATTGGGCTCTGTGACGCTCTAAGGTCATATGAGACGGGATCTAAGGTTTAACGGGGATCCCGAATCACTACAAACATCCGTTGAACCACCATGGACTCGAGTAAGAAATATGTGGCACCAGAGCGCTGGTCACTCAGCTATCAGGGCCCGTGTTCATATAGAAATTTGAAATAAATTCATTTTGTATAAAAATTTAGAAATACAGGTTCTTGTGGTGAGAGACGAGAAGAATCTACTTCAAATAACTTATATTCTCGCTTTCATTCCACGCATTCTTTTCTGGCATGATATTCATAGAAGGCGAAAACAAATAAATACTAGTGCGCTAATTTTACTACATTTTTATTACATAATTTTATAAAACAATACTTAAGAATTAAAATTAAATACTGTATCGTCCTTTCGTTTTAAAAAGCACCTTATGGAATTGAAAAGGATTTAACTAGATAGATAGATAACGGAATTAAAATAGGGTTTCTATTTTCTTCGTGAAACTGTTCCATCGACCAGCCAGGGAAGTCCGTCACAAGACGTACAGCCCCGAAAACTCTGAGGGCAGGGGCGTCCGAAGTGTTTAATTCGTTTTCTCTGGGCCTGCACGTCCCTTTCCAACAAAAGACTAATACCCTGCCGTTAAAGTTTCCACCGGGAACCAGCGTAGCGTGAAATTCAACTAGGGCGCCCCTCGCTTGATCAATGGCGGGAGTTTTCTTCGGCCGGGGCGCAGGAAGAAGAGTTATCTTTGGGCAGACGATAAACAGCTCCACCCCCTCTTCTTCCCCCGCCACTCTGTAAACAAAAGTTCTTACGGCTTTTGTGTATTTGAGTTGGGCTGTTTGGTTCTGGGTTGAACAGAGAGCGGCAGCAGATTGACTTTTAAGTGGAGACCACGAGACACTGTGCACTCGAATTTGTCCCTCTTCTCTTCTTTTTCTGTGTGTGTCTATGTGTTCTCTGTCGGAGAATAAAGAATGATTTTCATTTGGATCGAGCTAATGAGACAGTTCTCCGTGTTGTTTGTTTTTCTTGCGCAAAGCCAGCCAGTAAACACACATATGTATGTGTATTGGTCAAATAGGAACACGTAAAAATAAATTGGAAAACCTCGTATCTTATGGGTTCTTTTTTAGTGCCCGACGACTCTTTGGGCCTCTTGTATCATGGGACTTGAACACATGGGTATCGAGTACTAATGTATTGATCTTATTTATTTACTGGCGAATGATTATTTTAAATCGTGTACACATGGATCGTGAAATCTATACTTTTGAGTTTTTTTAATGTTGAATTACTTTACTGCCTTCTTTTTCGTATAGCAATAGAATAAATGAAGACTCGAGTTACATTCACGGATTTTTGATAACACTTTGTTATTATCCCCATATACACTGAAGTGACAAAAGTCATGGGATAGCAATATGCAAATTTTCAGATGACAGTAGCATCGCGTAGAACAGGTATAAATGCGCAGTGCTTTCGCAGAGCTTTCATTTCTGTTCAAGTTATTCATGTGAAGAGGTTTTGACGTGATGATGACCGCACGACGGGAATTAACAGACTTTGAACGCGGAATGTTAGTTGGAGCTAGACGCATGGGTCATGCCATTTCGGAAATCGTTAGGGAATTCAACATTCCCAGATCCACTGTGTCAAGAGTGTGCGGAGAGTATGAAATTTCAGGCATAACATCCCGCCATGGACAGCGCAGTGGTCGACCCCCTGCACTTAACGACCGAGACCGGCGACGTCTGCAAAGAGTCGTAAATTCTAACAGACAAGCAACACTGCGTCAAATAACCGCAGAAATCAATGTGGGACGTACAAGGGGACTTGTCTGTTAGACCTGTGCGGAGAAATTTGGCTTTCTTGGGCTATTCCAGCAGAAGACCGACTTGAGTGCCTTTACTGACAGAACGACATCGCTTGCAGAGACTCTCGTGGGCACGTGAGCATATCGGTTGATCCCTAGATGAATGGAAAACCGTGGCCTGGTCCGATGAGTCACGATTTCATTTGGTAAGAGCTGATGGTAGGGTTCGAGTGTGGCGCAGACCCCACGAAGTCATGGACCCAAACTGTCAGCAAGGCACTGTTCAAGCTGGTGGTGGCTCCGTAATGGTGTGGGCTGTTTTCATGGCATGGACTTGGTCCTCTGGTGCGACTGGACCGAACATTGACTAGAAATGCTTATGTTTAGCTACTTAGAGATCACTTGCAGCCATTCATGGACTTCATGTACCCAAACAACGATGGGATTTTTATGGATGACAATGCGCCATGTCACCGGGCCACAACTGTTCGCGATTGGTTTGAAGAACATTCTGGACAATTCCAACGAATGATCTGGCCACCTAGATCGCCAGACATGAATCCCATCGAGCATTTATGGGACATCATCGAGAGGTCTGTTCGTGCCCAAAATCCTGCACCATCAACGCTTTCACAATTATGGACGTCTATCGAGACAGCATGGCTCAATATTCCTGCAGAAGACTTCCAACGACTTGTTGAGTCCATGCCACGTCGAGTTGCTGCACTTCGCCGGGCGAAAGGAGGGCCGACACGATATTAAGAGGTATCCCATGACTTTTGTCACTTCAGTGTATTTTAACAAAGTCGATTCACCCTCCCTACAACTATTGTGCTTACGGCAAACTATAACGGCGATGTCTTAACAGCCACATCGATCCAGCTTACCTTACTATAATAATTCGATGCTCATTAGTGTGATTAAAATTAAATGTAAAGCATGCGTGCACTAGTTGCGGCTTTCTCAAACCTGTGTTTAAGGATGTAGATTTTAACCCGCTTTCAATAACTATACGGAGACAAGTGTCTGCATATAACTGCGTGTAATAACTCCGATGCTTCAGTTTTAACCATTGTATACACACGCCAACTAAGAATCCAGATTAAGAATTTAAGAATTCAGTCGCGCATATTTTGATCCACTTTCACGCATTACATGGATATACATGTCTGCGAATATTTGCGTTTAAGAAACCCGCTATACATGTTTTAATATACATTCGCTAATATATATATTATATATAATAAATAAATAAATATATATATATCTTATATATAATAAATAAATAAATAAATATATATATATATATATATATATATATATATATATATATAACCAGCAGAACCCGACATGCGTTGTCCTGTCAAAGTGCATTGTAAAAATTACATATATATTTTCTGTTGCGAATATATTTTCCAAGTTCCAATAAATGTGCATATTCATTTCCATGGATACCGTTTGAACGGTGTATAAGAGCAAATGCTGCAGCACCTCTGGTGGCAAGTAATCATAAAGTGGATAGCGCGAACCTATTTTCCGTAGTCGAATACGTACTATTACCCATTTTCATACAGATGTGTTGAACAGTATAGAAGTGGATAGACTTCAGCATCCTCTGGTGGCGACTGACAACAAAGGCGACAGCGTAAAAATATTCTTTCATGTTTAGTTATAAGCACACACGCAAATTTTATCAAAACAAATCAAGCCGTTTAGGGGAGTTCAGTGACAAACACATGTACAGAAGAATTTGTGTGTGTATATATATATATATATATATATAATATATATAATATATTGAGGTCTTACATGGGGAAAGGAAAACATCACCTCTCTCCATTTGAATATCATGACAGGGTGTCGAATAATTTACATGATCACCATATTAAGCTTTTATTGTTCATTTTGTTTGCAAAGGAAAACTGCACGGGTCCATCGTTTAGCAGAGCTGAACTCAATATGAGATGTCTTATAACATATATAGCAATCTGCATAAGACATCCCATATGCATATCAATATGTGATGTTTTATGCAGAACTCAATGCAAAAAAGCTGCCAAAAAAATCTTTTTGAATGTGAATTGCCAGATGTGACTAATGCTTAGACGCATCTGGCAGATCTGATACAAAGATTTTCGTATGTATTACGATGTATGTAGTTGCTGGCTAAAAAAATATTTTTAGACGATCATGTTTTGGAGCTATAAAATTTAATATAAAATATGCAAATATCTTTTATATAAACTATATAAATATTATTAATATAAAACATAAAAATTATTTATATTTTTTTTAAGGATATAGTAATTATTTAGTGTATCTTTGTCATTAAGAATAACATCACTGCATTACTTTTGTCTCATTTTTTTTTTAATTTTAAAGATTCATTTGTTCTGTGCAGTGATTAGTGTTGCTGCCAGGTTAAATTCCTCTTTTCTAAGATATTTCTTAAACAAACAAACAAAAATATTCAAATTCGTGGATGTTAGGTAGGCAATTTCTCATTAGGCACGTTTATTCTAAAATAATTTTAACGCTCGATACCACAAGCTTGGGATATAGAATCCCGGCGGTTCCATGGATGTTTGCAGTGGTTCGAATCCAGTTTAAACCCTAGGTCCCGGTCTCATAGGATCGTAGAAACGTTGCAGAAGTAGTGTTACTCGCGTCCATAGCATATCTCCAAGCTACACTTGCATCCTAGGTAGGGCTAAATGAGTAACATCGGTGCAGATCTTGCATATGGTATAAGATAACTCTCTTCGCATTTGCCAGTTGCATTAGAAAAAAAAAAGAAAACATTAAAATATTCTATGAAATAAATTTAAAAGCAGTTATGTATTATATTTGTATATTTAAGAAAGCCTGTATATAAAGCTTTGGAATTTCCTACAAATATTATTTTCAAATGAAGATTTCTAATTTTAAAAATACCGTATTACTTGGAATCTTATAAGTCTCATATAATATTGGTCTCAACTTGGCTACATTTCAGCTAGTTAGTAGCTAAAAATGTTGCTACTAATGTTCTTCCCCCAAGTTTGTATTGCACACTTAGACTATTTGTGTTAGTATTAAAACATTAGAATACTGAAAATTACTGCCTTCCTTTCTGTCTAATAAATATAATTCCAAAAGCAATAAATTCTTGTGAGTTCTATTTCTGCTGCCTCACCCCTTTAGCCAAGTTTAGTGTCATCCGTCGGAAGTGATATCTTCCCCCCCCCTTCCCCATAATCCCAGAAAAGAAAACGGATAATGACCATTTCTTCGAGAAAGCAGAAAGACAGTTTTAGAAATATGTTTTTTTTCTTTCTGTACTACTTCCTCCCCCCGACACGAATGTACCCAAGTTCTGCTCTGGTAGAAGTGGAAGTTATTTCTCTATTTTAAGTATCGTCTGCGAGCCATAATTCCTGAGTCCGACATTGATTGCCTTCGACCCCGACGGCCCTCGGAAATGATCTCCGGGTCCTTTTTTTGACTCAGACTTTTTTTTTTACAGTTCTGAAGTTTTTACAATGGACTTCAGGAATAAGTTGCTTATTGTTTCCTCAAATTAAATGGAAAGGATAAAAACAAAAACTTATTTTCATCGGATTGTGCTCATTTCTGCAATTATTATTGGTCATAAAAATTGGTTTATGGTTTCATATTATTATTGTTCGTTTCACTTATTGTTTTCGATCATTACATGGAGGACGGTCAGAGTCAAAGCGAGTTAGAGAATTGTAGTGAAAGACTCAAATCGGACACTGATGTCTGAAGCGAACTGGTGGATGGTACTTTGAAATTAGGGTGATCATTTCCAATAATACATCCTGATTCGCTTATTTAAGCAGAATAATACCATAACCATAATCCCATACTTAAGAAAGTCCTTTTGTGTTTTGGTTCGAGTATTTACAAGGTAGAAGCCCCATCTTAAAGGGGGGGGCATCTGGATGGATTCGCAATTGCTGAGGTACAATACAGATGAAATGTAGTACGTATCTGATTATGCTTTCTTGAAGAAAGATAAATCTCCATATTATCTGGCATTCCATTGGAGAAGGACTTCCGACATTTAAAAAAAAATTGCAGCAATTAGTTATCCAAGATACAAAGATACATTTCATTATTTTAACTTCTTTTCTCTGTATTTACTTTGTTAGGACAACACAAAAATTGTTCTGCTTTTTAAAAGATGTTTCACGATTATTGTTCCATCCATGTTTACTAGTTATAGCAAATGTAATTGAATGCAGCAATTATAGCAAATGATGATGATAGTTGGGAATGATGTGGGTGGGAAGTGAGATTGGGCTCTGTGACGGACCTATGAATATAGTTATACCATCAATATCTGTTACATATATTTTTCTTCTAATGCAGCTGGCAATATAAGACAGTTATATTTTATGCCATAAACAAGGACTGCACGTTGTTATTTATTCAGTACTACAGTGGGCACTTGTAGCTTGAAGACACGCAACGAACATAGAGTAACACAAACAGGCAAACCCACAAAGCTCTACGATCTATTAGACTGGGACCTATGGTAAAAAGTGGATTCCGAACTACTGAAAACATCCATAGCACCACCGAGATTCGAACCTGAAACCTGTGGTACCGAGCACCAGAGCGCTAGCCACTCGGCCATCAGGCCCCTTTCATAATTGCTTAGTTAATGTAAAAACAAAAATCAGAAAATCACTATCCTCCTTTTTGCTGGAGAAAAGTAGTATTAAGTCAGATGCGGTGTTCGGCCAACTGAATACCTTAAAGACCTCAGAAACACTTTTGGTGCACACACGCCTCTTGTTTCCTCAATAGTTTTCTGCGCGGCCTGATGGCCAATTGGCTAGTGCTCTGGCATTTGGTACCACAGGTTGGAATTCTGGCGTGGCATGGATGTTTGGTGGGTTGTTTGGCGAGTGGTTCGGAATCCACTGTAAACGGTAGGTCTCCTATTTTCTTTCGAAAAAAAAAAAATAATAATAATAAAATTGAAATTGACTTATTAACTTTGTAAATAATGGTTTAAAACTTTCTACTTTTAATAAATTAGTTTTTCTCATCTTTATCTGTTTTTATGTAGATTTACATTTTAAAAATATAATTTATTTTATGTTTCAATCTCTGCTGACCTAGATTAATTTTATAGGACAGGATTTTTATCAAATATAATTCTAGTAGAAAATTCTAGTATAATCAAAGTAAATGATAAAGAATTAAGCAATCTCAAGAATGGAATGAAAACAATTTCGCAGTATTTAAGTATATAATACCAATATATATGCATATGCAACATGATATGCATATATATATATATATATAATATTTATGCATATATATATATTATATCTTTCTTTCTAAGCGAAAATGAATCCAATTGATTAATTATGTATGAACTCATTCATAAATTATTACATTTTCTGGAATCAAAATATTTAAATGGACATCTAAATTTTATTCATATAAAAGTAAGTCTGCTGTTTCCCTGAAAGACGTTATCTTTTCAAATCTCTATTGTCAAACAGATATTAATAATAAGAGAAAATAGCTGAAGATTTAATTAATTTTGAAACCTCCAGAGCTTTAAAACTTATTATAATATTAGATTTAAATATTTCCATGTCTTCATATATCTTTTTTTCCATAAGAATTATTACTTTAAGATTCCAAATGTTTAATCAATTTTTAACGACGTGCGCTTTAGTTAAGTCAATTATTTTCTGTATCTTGCACTTCAGTACTGAGCATTCTTTTTCTCACGAAAAGAGTTTTGGCATTTCCTTACCAAGAGAGAGGAATGTATGTTATTTGAAAAATATGTGATAAACCCATCACTCCCATTTGACAGCAGATGAGCTATATTGTGGGTAGTTGTATTACATGCAATTAGGGTTTTGTATGAATGAGGACAACCTGTCACCAAATCATAGCAGATATTCAGTGTCATGGATAATGAGGAAATTAACGAGTGTCTCTGCGACCTTCATAGGTCAAAGCAACTACACATTGAATATGATATACTATAAGTTGTTCTATCGTGATGGATGATAGACCATGGGCTGAGTAAATGTCTACTCCAATGAGAAGGGAGAGAAACTGCCCCGCCGCTCTTGATGGAGAATCTTAAAGGAGTTTTTAGTGAATAAAAAACGTTCTGTGACGAGTCTATAAGAAGTGTTGTCTTTTCTCTGAAGTGACTGAACAGGCCGGAGTTTTTCGACTGTTTTCAAAATGAGCCCCTTGTGGTTTCGTGAATCACGTCGTGTGATACTTAAGGTCTGCCCAAAGACCAGGTGTTTAGATTCGTCATAGACTCAAGAACTCTGTAAATTTCTGAACGTGGAGTAAACTGCACTTGTGTATCTAATTTATATCCTTAATTTTCATTTTCTTTTGTAAATATAGTTCTGTGTTTATAAATATATACACACAATAGTTGCAAATAAAAAATTAAAGGGTTCCCATGAGCCAGAAAGTGTCCCTCTTCTTGAAGCAGCTATAGGTCTTGCATAGGCGAGACGTTACAGTAGCAATATTTTAAATGTTTTGTTTTGATTAAATTTTGTAAATGTTTTTAATCAAAGATGATATAAAAAAAAAATCCTCTTATTTTATTATATGATATATGTTCTTATGACTTAAAAAACAAATTCAATCAAATGTCCCAAAGATTGTCGTTTAAAATCTTCCAAATTAACGAAACAAATTTTCCACAAATTTAAATTTAAGTTAAAATTTTACAAAAAATTAAAATTTGACATATTTAACAGAAATGACGCATTCAACTAAGATAATAGAATAATAAAAACATCATTCTAGAATGGAGAATTCTTGTGTTTTTTTCTAGCGAAGGCGATAAATATTGTGTTCTTTATGCAATTTCAGATTACATTTTGGTTTGTTTTGATTAAAAGATATCAAAGTAAAATTCCATGACACCTTTCAGGTAGAATGTTTCGTTTTGACTTTCTTATTCATGATTTTTTAATTTACCACTAAAATTTTGTATGGAATAATAATAACTGCCTAAATCTTATTTTGCGCGTTGTATGTTTATATAGTGAACAAAGAAATTATATTTTATTCAATTCCTTCTATTAGCTCACACTCTCCCTATGTACCTATATCTTGTTCAAATTTTCAATCGTTCATAAAAAATACTTTTCATTCATCCACTCGGGTTCAAGTACCTTTTTTTTAACTTGTAGTGGATGACACTTGATGTTAATATAGTTTTTATTTCAATTATTAATTCAGTAATTAAATTTAATTAATTAATTTTAGTTTTCTTCAGATTTAAGTTGCATATATCTACCAATAGATGGCACCAGATAAACTTTATAAATAATTTTTATAAAGATATGATGAAAAATATGATTTTGTATTATAATAAACTTTATTAATAAATTCATAATTTTTTAAGGACTTTCTACAGTAGAGGGAAATAGGAATTGACTTAAATTTTTTTTTTTTTTATATTACTTGTTACTATATAACGTAGGAGATTCAAATGATATTGTATTTTGGATAGTTATCAGATTATTTTTTGGTTTATTTTGGTTTCGTTACAAAATGGAATGGTTATTTAAAATTTTTTAAAATTTTCTATTGTTCTGATGCAGTTGACAATACAAACAGTTAATGACAATGAGTGACAATGCATGAATTAGGAACATGATGATTTGGCACACTAAGGGACATTACTGGTGATCGCTACACACAGCTCGTGTTACTACGACATCATCGTAGCAATCGCAATGCAAAAGTTTTTGAAATGTCTGACATTTAGACATGTTAAAGGAAAAAGAAAAAATATATTGTTAAAGATCTGGAGGGCGCGTAAGATGCAACAACGAAATTGAAAAACATTTAACAGACACAAGAATCAAAATGCTTTTCAGCGTAATAAATAATATGTTATGTATAATGTATGGGAGAGAGAGATTGAGGGAGGGAGTAAAACACTCTGGATATATGCAGTTTCAGTGTTACCTTTGGTGAACTACTTTACTGCACTTCAACCACATTTCTGCGACATTTCGACTCCACATTTTCCTGAGAAACCCCTCTCTCCAGAATTATTGCCTCTCAGTTGTACGGATCCCCCCCCTCCCCGAGCCCAACAGAAAAACCTTTTAAACCTACGGATTTATCGTGTCGGTTCTCCGCCTGCTCGGGTTTCGAATTCGGCTTTCTGGGTTGGCAAATCTGATGTGCTAGTCGTCAGGTCTTGATAAAAGTGGAATGTCTTTATATGTTGGTCTACATTAATAAAGAACGACTTATGTTTTTGTCAATGTCGTCAAATTTAGAACATTGAAACATAGACCAGGCCACAGCTCATCCTATGTCCACTTTGCTTAGAAAGATAAGTAGCAATTTTCTCTGAAGTATTTTCAGATTTTGAGGGAACTTGGTCCAGTCTATAGATTAATAAAAAAATAAAAATCTAAATATAATAAAAATGTCATTAAATGCTTTCCATTTTATAGCAGACTAGAACATCAGGACCTTTGCAAATAATGTGCTAGCGCACATGCTTTTTTAAAAAGAATTGCTTGAAGCAAAGTAGAGGTTGTTGCTAAACATTGTAGTGAAACCGCGTTTCTCTGGCTGGATCATTTTATATTTAAGAGTAAACGCTTTTCAAGCATGAATATAAATTAAAAGTTCCGATAAATACAATCAATGTAGTTACCTCATGGAGATGAGTTACAACAAAATTCTAACCAAATGTGAGAATACTTATTGAAGTAATGCGATATCACTCATCTCATTCTTTATTTGCTTTTCTGATGTACATGAGAATAGAGACAGGAATGAAGCCACCTTTTTGGTAGGGAAGTGTGCGGGGGTTATTTTTTTATTTTGTTCATTTTCATTTCAACTTTCAGTACTTTTTAATTATTTGTGTTACAATAATTGGCTTCACAATGAATTTAATTCTACCTTGTGAAGGATTTCAATGTAAATTTTGCTTCAGATGTCAAACCATTGATTCAAATTGCGATGGAGAAATTGTTGAAAATGAACAATTCTGCACTTGAGCCTACTGCATATCATGACTTATTGAAGAATGCTCGGGGTTTTTTTTCTTCAACGATAGGCATGCAAAACAAGGTTTAACTTCCAGTACATATAATTTTGACACTCGATTTTTTGCTATATTATATTTATTATTTTTAATACAAGATGATTCAGCGAACATGAGACAAACTTCATCGTGTGATACAACTTGCTGAAACTTGCATTTTTTGTAGGGTTTGAAGTGACGCTTTGAGGAATGAAACACAAAAAAATAAGACTTCAAAATGATTTTTCTTTTCATAACATCATTGAAAAGTGCTTCTTTGATTCAATGTGTACAATAAATGGTCAAAATTGCGATTCCACACAGTCATGCATGCTTAGTAGCTTCGAAGGAGTGATTGACGAACAGATGCCAGGCTTTTTTCTACCACAATGAAGAGTCGAGCAATGAGGTACTCCACTGAGTCAACTGGAGTCTTCGTAAATGAAAAGGCAGATTAAGGATAAAAGACAGTGCACACTGGGATTGTCAACCGGAAGGTTTGAAACTCATCACGTGATGTATATCATTCAGGGCATTGTGCCCAATTGTTGCAAGAAATTTGTTTGAAAGGTGGGCTCATTCTTCAAAACGTCAGTTCTCACCCTACATTTCTATACAAATATGTATGTTTTATTAAAATGTACCAGCTCCTAAATTTTTGTCATTTGACAGTTGAATTACACTGTAGAGACAGAAGTGAAAAATACATATGGCATATATTTGTGTGTGAGCATCAGAGGTCAAGTTGCAATGAGCAAAAACAGACCTCCGCTTTCATATCTCAGATTTTAAAGTGTATGGAAGCCCTGCATCTGTTAGAACTGTGGTCTCCAAAGTGATATGTGGCCAAGTGGCTACCGTTCTGGTCTTTGGTATCACAGGCTTCAGATTAGAATCCAGGCTGTGGTAGGGTTGTTTGTTATTGATTCGGAATCCACTGTAACTGTAGGTCTCTGACTGTTTAGTCCTTGTGCGCACAAGATGACCATGTAATTACAAACCAAACCAATGTAATGTACACTATGCGATACTTAGTGGTACCCCAAAACCTATGTTGACGTGAGAGAAAGGACAACGTTACAATCAAGAACTTAAAAAGAAAGCTTTCTCCATAATGGGTGGAGGAGATTGACGTATTGACTAGATCTGTCTATTTGGTTTTCAACGATTGTAATTCTATCAAAGCTATGGGAAGCAGTATTTCCTGCCATGGCAACAATTAAAACCAAATAAAATAAAAATTGATGGTTATCTTTGAATTTCATTCACAGAGGGCGTCAGGCGAGTTTTTACTATATTACTAAACAAAGAAGGCAATACAATTTTTAATTATGTTCGTCTTAGGAGAAGGCGATCAAAACATTTTAGGGAGACCGCTATGTTAGGAAATAGAATTTCAACTGTAGTGATAACATTGTGGAAGATGTAGGCTGGTCTTTCTATATGAATCGGTTTGCAGGGTTTTATATCAATATATCCTATCCTAACCTAACCTAACCGTTCTCAGAATCGATTCAATGCCAAGGACGCAGTAGATCTTCACTGCGAGCCATCGATCTTCATGCGATACCATTAGTTTGATAGCGCATAATTTATTCAAAGTCACTAAGCGGAAACTCACGGGAGTGCACCACACCACAGGCCGCCTCTTTGATGTGCTATTTAATCAAAAAACTATTCATAAAAGAGGTCGATTTTAATAATTCATTGAAAATGTAAAAATTGAGTGGACCGGAGAAAAATGCACACAGCTTTGCTTTTGAGATTCTGAAATAGAGTTATATTTTGTGGAACGTTAACAAACTAAAGGAGAAAGCGGCGCTATGAAAATGTATGAGCAAGGTCTTCACTGCCGTGCTCCATAGTAATAAAAAGCAATGAATACATGAATAGCAATGAGTTATTAAAGTTTTGCAAGAAACTTATTTTTCCCCGTATATTTTATAAACTCTTGGGAAGAACTGCGCCTTTTAAAATAGACTCTGGATGAAAGAGAACGCTAAAGATTTAAGTGTAGTAGAAACGGAGTGTTTTTGCTAATTAAGGTAAACTTTGAATAATAATTCACCGTGAAGTTTTGAATTTGTATTGAATGGAGAAACTTTGTGCTTTCGTGTTAGTGGGATAGATTAGACTAATGCGATATTTGTTACATCCAAAAATTACTTTATCGAGATAACATTGTGAATTATGCTAGTTAAGGAAAGGCTAATAAATAGGATCTTGCTTTAAAATAAATTAGATTAAACGATTTTTTAATGTTGGTTTTATTTCTAAAAATATTTTATTTAACGGAATAGGGTACATTCATTAAAAATGGTCGCTTTCCACAAATTTTTAATCATGAATTCATTTGATTATACATTAAATTACAAATTATGTATATGCATATGAATTATAACGAAAAAAGTATTTACTGAGCGGAGAATATTATATAAATATTTTTTAATCTTATACTGTTGATTCCCTCTAAGAAATAGTAATTAAAGTATTGCAATTTTTTATCTGTAGATATATGTAACTTAAATGTAAAAAAAAAAGCCAAAAAAAATTTCAAAAAAAAAATACTAAAACAGTTTATTAATTAAATTTAATTACTGAATTAATATTTGAAAAAAATTGTTCTGTATTCACATCCAATGCCATCCACTACAAATTTAAAAAAAAGTGTATTTGGCCTCTGAGTGGATAAATAAAAACAAATAAGAATATTTCATGAACGGTTGAAAAACCTTTGAAAATAATATTTTTAAAACAAGATATATAGAGGAGAGTGTGAGCTAATAGAAGGAATTGAAAAATTATCGTCTTATGTGATATCAGTTGAATTTTTATTTGTAATATGATAAATTGACTTTTTTCAATGGGTTGTATCACATACAGCATTAGCCTTTTAAAAATTTTCAAGTGAAAACGGAGGAAATGGAATAAAAAAAAAAAAAAAAAAAAATTTCAAATTAAATTTAATTACTGAATTAATATTTGACCATCTCGCATTTCTGACGTTGATTGCGGGATATATAGGGCAGAGGGGCTGCTCGTGATATCAGTTGAATTTTGTAATGTAAATATCGCCACCCTTCACCATTTAATAAATGCTTCAGAGGAGCAACCGCGGCTCGTGTTTCGCCAGAGAGGTGGAGGGTGGAGGTCGAGAGAGGAAGAATCCGATTTTCTTGGTTCCGGGCGATTTAGCGCCTTTAATTAATGGCGGCCAGTGTCGTCCTCGCGTCACGTGACGGTGTGGGGGGATAGAAGGGGTTAATGGAGGGTCATAAAGGCCTCGGGCCGATCCATCAGGCTGACAGGAAGAGGCCAACTTCTTAATAGCCTTTCCGATAACTTGACGCGATAAAATAACGCCCTCCAAGAAGGGACGGTTCTTGGGAGGAATATCTCGAGATTAACTTTTGGACACAATCACTTCTACAATTCGAGAATCCGTTATGATAGATGAAGTCATTAGAAACAGTTGGAAGTTAATCAGTACATCCCAAATAAAGCAGAAAAATATGGGATTGAAATCTATGGTAATGTAGATAATCCAAGTGTGAATCGCCTTTGAATCCACTAAGCCGTAGATTTTAATACCCATATTTTTCTGGTTTATTTGGGACATATTGATGAACTTGCTCATATTGATGAACTTTCCAACTGTTTCTAATTTATCGTGTTCCCCAAGTCTAGAAGGGATAGAACCCATATTTATAAGCCATGAATTAAATCAGTTTCATTAGTTGGGTTTGGTTTGTCGCTCTACGGTCATCTTGTGCACACGAGGGCTAATTAGGCCGGGACCTGCAGTTTAAAGTGGAATGCGAACCACTCACAAACATCCATGCCAACCAGGATTCGAATCTGAATGGTACCAAAAGCCAGAGCGTTACCCAATTGACCATCAGGCCGCCAGTTTCATTAGAGTAGGTAAGCTGACCTACGGTTTAATAGATAAGGTATTTTGAATAAAAATATAAGGCTGCTAAACAAGCTATAATAATAAACATAAATATATATTTTTTATTTTATGGATATTTTGTAAAGGGATTTTTAAAAAGAAGAAAGGACAATGAGATTTAGACTTAAAATAACATTTAGCAACACTAATACGATTTATCTCTGCATTTCGTATCTAAATTTCTTGACTTCAAGTTTGCAATTCACAATTTTTAATTAAAGTAAAATTTTTAATGGATTGTTCCCCTTCGAATTGAAAAAAAACGTATCCATTTCTAGTTCACAGTCGTCAATAGTTTAAACATTTTAATTTTAAATTGAAAATAAATTATTTTAATTAATAATTAAACGTAATTATTTGCATTAAATTGATTTCGTAAGAAATGAATGTCAAATATTTTTGTATTTGCAATTTGTATTTGCTACTTAAAAATAGACCGAATTGGATGCTGTTCTTCATTATAATAATAACAGCATACATCACGAATAGAGTGATGGTATAGAGTCATGTGAGGTTTTTCAGGCAGGTAAACATAAATCTTAACTTTAGCTGTTTGTATCTCAAAATAATATATCTATATATGTTAATTTTGACCCATGGAATAATAATTATGTGTTATTTTTCTAAGAATTGCATGAATTTAAAAGAAAATTCTCACTTTTAAAAGAATTTGAGACTTTATTCTTTAACTCTCAACTATTTGAATATCTCCAAAGTTGGGGAAATCATGGCAAAGTCTCTAAGCATCAATTTTATTGGTTTTCAATCATGCCATAAAGCTGCTTTAGCAATTAAAATTTTTCTACCTGCATTCATAAAGAAGTCATGAATAAAAACAATTGACAATAAGAGTTGCAGTTAATTTTTATTTCTTTTACAGAGGCAAAAAATACTCCCGTTTTAAACTTAAACCTTCGAAACCTATCGACCCACAAGGCAGCGACCTGATGGCCAACTGATGGCTTTTGGTACCGCAGGCAGGTTCGAATCATGGTGATGGTATAGATGTTTGTTAATGGTTTGGAATCCCCGTTAAAATGTCCCCGGAAACACATTTGAGCTAAATAGGCCCCGGTCTATTTAGCCCAAAGTGTGCTCAACATGACAGTAAAAGCGACAAACCAAACCAAACTATCCACAATATTTAGTCTGAGGATGTCACAACATTCTCTTTGAAGCGTTATATTCTTTCTAAAATAGAACACTGCTATAGTTGGGCCATATTTTTCCTTGCCACAATTTCTACATTTTTTTTTAGCGATAATTAACTCATCATATAATATAATGGGATCATTATAGCACCCCGGATAAATAAAAATGTGGTAATTATTTTTATAGGTCTGTGGGCCTGAATAACCGAGTGACTAACGCTCTGGCGCTCAGTAGCACAGTTTTCGGGTTCGATTCCGGAGGTGCTATGGATGCTTTTAGTGATTCGAAATCCACTTTAAATCGTAGGTCCCGATTCTAACAGGATCGTACAGCGGTGTCTTGAGGTTTAATCAGTCTTCATCTCATGGTTCCTCGCTAAAAGTGAAGCTGCATATTACTCTTAGCCATGAACCAGTCCTTAGACCTGGTGTAGGCTTTCCTGCGCCAGGGGATTAGTAACAACAACAACGTATATCTGTAGAACAAAATAAGACCATCCAAGTTAATAAAATTTAAAGACAAATCTACGCAACTTAATAATTGGTGTTTGGTGAAGTATTATTGAATCCCCGGTTGGAGGTTTAAATCTATTATTTTTTATGGCTTAGAACTGCAACTAAAATAATTTTTTAATCCTACATAGTGTGCTAGTATTGTACAGGTTTTATGCTAAAATAATAGCTATTGTCGCATTGATCTATGCAATTGAAATGTATAGAAATTATAGGACATTATCATAATTGCACTATGACATAATTTCCCCACGTTACCCTAATATATTTTTCATTAAATACAGTCAAATTTTAATGTTTCAAGAAACAGGTGAGTTTTAAGAAAACAACAACCAATAATTCCTATTTCGCAATTGTCACTCCAATTAAATTCCGAAGAAAACAAAAACAATAATTTTAAAACCCTTCAATATGGGAGAGAAGAATACAGTTATTAACAGAAGTATGTAGCGCATGGCTTAAAAAATCAATTTCAATCGTTAACTTCAGAAAAATCACGGAGGATATTTCTAAGAGATAATAGAAAACTGCCATTAAATTGAATTCAAAAACAAATCTCCCGACACAAAAGATCGAAAGGGTAACTGAATTTGAAGCACGTGCAGTTATCTCCACAACAATAACAATTCCAAAGCGTACAAAAGAACTCCATAATTTTTAAAGGCAAATGCTAGCAGACACGAATAAAGCAGCAAATAATATGATTATCAGCGTGTACAAATTGACGCAAAATGATCACGAAGACATGCACCGGATATAAATGAATAACGTGTATTAATAATAAAAATTTGACTACACATATTTCCCTGTCACTTTCTAGGAAGTTTTCAAACTCACTCATTAAGCCATTGGAAAAATCCCTGAAAGAAAGGAAGGAAGGGAGGAGGGGGATGATGTGTGTCTCTTTTTATATTTCGTTCGGTTTTGTAATGAATAAATTAATCTTGAATTGCACATCATTAATTGGATTCTGGTCGCTCACCCCCTCGGAATGAATGGGGCAGAATAATTACTTTCTTTCCCCATCCGTCTTCCTGTAATGATTTTCCTATATAAAGGGAAAGCGGACACCTTTTGTGGGGGAAAGAATTCCCCCTGCAAGGTTACTAATCGCTGACAAAATTTGCGTTTTGTGGTAGCGGAAAATAAAAGTGTTAACACCATTCCTTTTATTTTTTGAAAGAAATAATTCGTATTTTGGTATTTTTCGTAATAACTCGTATTTTTTGAACTTTCTGAATTTAGAATAAGTTTTTGTCATGACATACTAGAATTTTTTTTTTTTTTTTTAGTCATCTAGTGTAGGGCTGGCCAACCCAAATGATCTTTCGGGTCCCTTTGGAAATGTATCATAACTCCACGGGCCGCATATAAAAGTATCAATTCCCCTATTAGATTGAGACCCCTATAGACATTTTTTTTTTGGGGGGATGAAAAATTGAAACAGAATGAGTTCCTGTCTTTTTTTGTGTTTTATTATTATTCTTACACGTAATTTTTTTCTAATGCAACTGAAAAACACTTAAACAGTTGTCTTTGATGCCTTAAGGGAAGCGCTGCACCTACGCTACTCACTTTACCACTACCCAGGAGGTGTGTGTAGCTTGAAGATAAGCTACGGATGAGGAATAACAATACCTCCATAACGCTCCACGATGGAGGTATTGTTATTGTTCTCCTACAATGTTCTACGATCCTATTAGACCGGGACCTACGGTTTAAAGTGGATTCCGAACTACTACACACATCCATGGCACCACCGGGACTCGAACCTAAACCCTAAGCCTGGTACCGAGCGCCAGAGGGCTATCCACTCGGCCATCAGGCCATGTACAGTTAGATCATGGGTGGCCAACCCAAATGATCTTGCGGGCCACTTTGGAAATGCATCCTATCTCCACGGACCTCATATAAAATTATGAAAATTATTAAAAAAAAGTTGAAATATAATGAGTTATTATTATTGTGTTCACTATTATTCTTGCATGCAAACATAGATACTATAATAATAATGATACTAACTGCACGTTGTAAAGGAATAAATAGCACTAAAAATGAAATACAGAAAAATATAAATATAAACGAAATAAAAGAAATGAAATCATTCAAAAATTATTTATTTTACGAGGGAGATATGTGTTTCTCCACTCTTTCATTTGAAGCTTTTGCACATCGTAATTGGTGTTGCAAGTTAGTTTGTTAGCGTCAGTTATGTTTGAGCTTGTTTTGTGTTGGGCCAATTTCATTTTAGAAAAAAAAAGGAAAAAAAAAAAAAACGATTCGTAAGTTTAAGTTGAAAAAAAAAAAAGCGCTCATAACTTCTACTGAGTGACTGTGGTTCACTCTGCTATCAACAATCAACTGTGAGTATCTAGGGGTGGTCACTGCGTCACTGAGTGCATTTAAAGTGAAACATATTAGATGTTCTATTAGATTACCTGTTATATTAGATGTTCCAACATACACACATCATGAGTTCAGAGATTATAATTTAATTATTCTGCAAACTCATAGCTGTAAACTCATCAATAAAACCGGTAATGTCTGTCCTATATTAGCAAGGATATTATTTTAAAATCAAATTTAATTTTTCTCATTATTTCGACAGTTCGTTTTTGATTATATGGATGCACACATAATGTATTCTTTTTAATACCATTATAAAAATAAATATATTTTGTAAAAGTGGGGATGCATCTCAGGGGCCGGAAAAATGTTCAAGGCGGGCCTCGGGGTGGCCACCCCTGATCTAGATGAGATCCACCCCTGATCCTGATCTCCCCTGAGAACGATTTTTCACATGTTCAGTTAGATGACGGCTTCAAATTAGTTATAATTTTATCAGAGATTTGTTCTAAGAAATTAACAGTTAAAAGCAATTATTTGAATAAATACAATAATTAAAACAAAAAAAATTATTTATAGAGGAAAAAGAAAACGAGAATGTAGGGGAGTCATATTTTTTTAAAGTTAAAATAAATGTTGAGTATAATTGTTAGTTTTTTAAATTATGAGACTTAATTTAAATATAGTATTAAATTGTTAAAAAAATATTCAACAGAAAGCGTGGAATTTTATACAACCATTTTTAACATATTTGATGAAAGAAATTTAATCGTAAATATATGCTTAAACTAGAAAAGAAAACGTGTTTCGCTCTATTCATTTAAAAAAAAATATTTGACTTTTTTTTTTGTAAATCGTCAAGAATATATTTTTATAGCAGCTAGTGCATTTGCCAATTTAATTTAATTTTTAAATATAAAACGTCAAACAATTTTTTTATAAAGCCGTCTTTTATATGCATGCATGTGTTTAGTATCAGTATTTAAATGAATTCCTTATGTGTAAGTTAAATAAAAGAAACACAATATAAAAATTGAATCAAAAGCAAATAAAATACAAAATGCGATGTATTATTTATTGTCATATATAAATAAAGAAAATTAAATTATTTTTAAACGAAGTGATTATCTTGAAATTAATTAGCAGTAGTTTATAATCTTTTAATCTTTATTTTTCATGATTGAGAAAAAAATATTTTTTTAAAATAATAATCATCATTTTTTACTATTTATGTCATCCATTGAAATTAATTGCTGGTAGTATTTTTTGACTTTTAAATATTTTTTTATACATTTAAGTGCTAAAAACAATGGAATTATTGCTGAATATATATTTTAATTATTTATAAATATAAACTTCTATAATTCTTAGGAGTTACTAAAAAGCTAATTATATAATTTTTGAATAATAAAAATAATATGATTGACTATTAAAAAAGATTAAATTTTGTTTTCGACCATAATAATGTTTTTAATAAATAAATGTTTTAATTTAAGTTAATTAGTAAGTAATTTTTTATTAATGTAAATTTTATTGTTTAACCTAGTAAACAGTCAATATCAAAAAAAAGACTAAAGTAACAGTAAATGGTTAAAACAAAATCTTTTCCAACCGGCGAATAGGAAACCTTTTTATGTTTCTTTTTTCTTTTTGCTTAATTTCAAAGAATCAGTCGACAGTTTTTGTTTTTTTTAATCATTTTCGTTTTTTTTTCTCCACAATTTTGTTTATCCTCTGATATTTTTTGTAATTGAATGGTCTGTATTGTTTTTTCATATATACAGAAAATCCTTTTTTTTTTTTTTTTTGTACTTCAGATATTATTGCCATGCTATGCACTCATCTGTCAATAGACATTGACTTGGTATTTTGATTTCATATCCTACAACATTTTGTAGAGAAATTTGGAATTGATGCTCTAGTAATGTAAAAAGCATTTATGAAGTTTAAATGCTATGGATTTATATATAGAATATGGGTTTGCAATTTTTATAATGATTCTCTTTTTAAGTGTAAATTGACACCAGGGTAAACACAAAAAAATTCTCAAAAATAATAATAATAATTTATATACATATATATATAATGATAAGCGTGTGTACCACTGTACCCAAAAAGTAAGACCAATTTTATTTTTCAAAAACTCTATTTGTTCTTCCAAATTTATTTTATCGCCTTCAAAGTAATCCCCTCCCGACACAATGCACTTATGGCAACTTTTTTTTTCCAATCCTCAATGCATGCTAAAAGTCATCGGCAGGGGATGACCTTCCAAGCGCGCGGTGATTCACGTTGAATCTCTTCAATCGACTCAAAACGGTGTCCTCGGAAGAGTCTTTTGAGTTTAAAGGATAGCCAGAAGTCGCACGGTCTGAATACGGTGGTTGTGGAACGATATGGATTTCATTTTTGGCGAAAAGTCACGAAGAATCAATGCAGAGTGAGCTGGTGCATGCAGTGTTTTCGGTACCAAATCGAGATTGGACGCGTTTGAGGCCCAAAAAGAATTGACAGATCCTTTTGAAATATCAACATCATCAGGGAAGGTCTCTAATTGTAAATCGACTGTTTGAAAGCACCAAATCTTTAATTGTTTGGGCATGATCTTCGTCAGTTGACGTTGATGGTCGGCCAGAGAGCTCTTCGTCTTCAATGTGCTCTCTGCCTTCTTTGAACTGTTTATACCATTTATATACATTTCTTTCCGATATAGGAATGCTCACCGAATGCCTTCTACAACATTCTATACGTTTCCGCGATCGAAATTGAATGCAAGTTCTTTTCTCAATGAATTTAGGTCTTTAAATCTCCGGAATCAGTTTTAGCGTCTCACAAAGCCAGGCGGAACTCAAGCACTAATGAATATTTGGACGTCAAATTTCACACAGATGTTAAAGACAATACCAGCAACTTAAAAGAAAAAAAAAAAAAATTGAAATTCCATATACCCGGGAATTTTAAATTTAAAATTTGTCTTACTTTTGGTCGCAGCAGTAAACTGATAGTAGTAGTTAGTAGTAAAATAGTAGTAGTTAAACACTTAGTAGTACTGATTTTAAGTTTCTTAATTCGGATAATTATTAATTTTTATTGTAAAAGATGCAGTGCTTTTTTTTCGAGCATATTTAGCAGGATATTGTTTGATTTTTTAAAGAAAATTTGTTTTCGTAATAGACGGTCGAATATATTGAATTCGTAATAGACGGTCGAATATATTGAATTCGTTTCGAATATATTGAATTCGTAATAGACGGTTTATATTGAACAATATAAAATATATTGAATTCGTAATAGACGGTCGAATATATTGAAATAAGATTTGTAAATATTTTTAACATAGTTTTCTTAACAAATAAAAATAATTGAATAAAACTTATTTATTAAGATTAATATTTTTTTTACTCAATTATATATAAGACATAAATTAATTGTATAAAAATTTATTTATTTACAGACAATTAAATTAATTGTAAAAAAAAAATTATTTATGTACTGATAGATAAATTAATTAAATAAAAAATTATGAATTAATTTTATTTTTTTTATTTATTTTATCTATTTATTATTATATTTAATGAATAAAAAATTTATTTATGCATTCACAAAAATATTTTTCATTTACGGAATTTATAAGAAAAAAAATAATTCACTTAATTTATAAGACATACGAATTATTTGAATAAAAATATTTACTAATATGCATTAATTAATATTTTAAATTAATTTATATTTGTTTTATTAATTATAATAACAAAAATTAATTGTGTACGCACATACAAAATTTTAAACCTATTTCATTGATCGAGAAGATAGAATACGAAACTTTTCCTGTTTAAAGCAATGACTGATTTTTCGGAAAAAGGGAAAAATCTGCGAGTTAATTTTCCCTTTCGAGGAATTTCCCTCTCGAGTTAATGATATGCTATCAATCTAGCGGCCTTACCGAAACGCGTTTTTAAAGCAGACCACTTAAAGCTTGAGGTATTAGACTCGATCCCGGGGATTTGAGGTGTAATTCCAGCGACTGACTCCCCCGCCAAAGACGCTCTCTTCTGTCTCCATTCTAATGGCGCGGGATTTTGTTTTTCGGACTCCGCGCCCTAATTGCCTTTTCTGCGGAAGACAGGGAGAGCCCGTTTTTAACTGTGACTGATGAAGCAAGCCGACTCCAAAAAGAAAAACGCATTCACAAATTCAGGGTTTCCGGCGAGAGCTATTCAAGAAAAAAATATTTATAAGTATTTTTCCCCCAGCATTTATAATTCGCGCATTAAATTGTACACTTCTATTTAATCGGATACTTGAAATGCTATTTACTGCAGTTACCTCGTAGTTACAATGGAAAATGACAAGAAATACGGATTAACTACAGTTTACGGAATAAACTAACACTTCTGTGGAATTTTGTTAAAATTCATTTTTGTTTACTCCTCGTATAATTGTATGATTAATTGGTTTGTCTCTTTAAGGTCATTTTATGCAGAGTTTAAGTTAATTATTAGAAACGGACCAACAGTTTAACGTAGATACCGAATACCCAACAAACATCCATACCATCCGTATTACTTTGTATAATTAGTGTACTTTCATTAATTTCACAAAAAGTAGTGGATAATTTAGATATACAAGAGATAATAATTCTATTTTATGTATTAAAATAATATTAACTATTTTTTAAATTTCTTAAGTATTATTCCATCTTAATTGGGATATATGCAATCTTATTCAGGGTTGCCGCTATCACATTTTTTCCATTATTATTCTAAAGAACTGCTTGCATGTGAAACATTTATTTTAAAAGGGAAGAATTAAACAATTGAGTTTAATATTAGTTTGGGGCATACCTTTGTTATAAATTTTCATGACATTTATTGCTCTTACAGCTCTTACAGTGCTTATATTTTTATTTTAAAAATATATAAATACAGTATTATGTATTTTTTTTTAATTTAGTGCTAATTACCTTGATTTTTTTAATGTTCATTGCTTGATAGCATGCACAGTTGTGAATGTGCATATCTGTTTGATATGAATTTCATGCTATTGTTTGTAGTGATTTCGTTTAGAGAGTAATGAAGTTGTAGTACTTTTTCAAAGGAATGAGTTGTGGCATTCCATTCTCAGGAGAGAGGAATGCACGTTCTTTAACAGGTACATAATAACAACCTATCACTCAAACTTAACAGCAGACAAAGCAGTGTTGTGGATAGTTGATTACATGCAATTAGTGTTTTGTACTCTTGAGAACAACCTGTGACGACTCAAATCTGACAGCAGATATTCAGTCTCATGGATAGTGATACATCACGAAATTAGTGGTTGTCTGTACGAACTTCATTGGTCGAAATAACTGCAGATGAAATATGGACTACGTGATAAGTTGTTACATCGTGATTGTTCATAGACCATGGGCTAAAAAAATGTCTACCCATTAGACGTATGAAAAGCTGATCCCCCCTCTTCAACGCATTTTCTTAAAGGAGATTTTTGCAGAAGAGAATTCTACGACGAGTCCGTAAGAAGTGATGTCTTATTCTCTTAAGTAAAACTTGTATAATTCTTAAACTTGTATAAATTATTGTGAAATAAACTCTATTTTAATGTTGAGATAATATTAAAAAATATTCAAACAATAATAAAATTAAAAAACTCTGCAATACTCAAACTTTTTTCGAAACAAATTTTTTTTTTAAATTATTATATAAAAAAAAATTATCTCATTTTTAACGTTAGTTTCAAAAACAGCCAAGAAAGATACATTTAAAAATATAAGACCTTTAAACTTCTCAAAATACTTCTCTGCAGTATTTTTACAGCAGACGTTTTGTTGTTAAGAATGGCAGATACGCATAAATCCTTGTATTCACAGAAATGAAACACTTTAAGAGATTTAAGCAGTTTAAGCAGCAAACAAAGGAAGAAGAAAAAAACCCACAACAAGCTTCTTTAAGTGACGTTCTTTCAAGCAAGAAGTTTGTTTCGTTGAAAAAGATTCTTTGCTGTCAGAAATTTTAACTTCAATTTGAACCTTCTGAGTCATTTCAGTTTCTTTCTCGAACAAGAATTTCATAATTGCAGTTGTCTCACCGCAAAAAAAAAAAAAATAAATAAATAAATAAGTAAAAGGGCAGAAACATCTTAAGCGAAGATTTTAAAGAAAGGAACATTTTTTTTCTCAGTATTTTTCAAAGTTTCCAATTCGCAAACCGCAGATACTTTTCAAAAGAACACCATTTGTAACTCCTCTCGTGCATTCACCTCTGTCCTTTCGTAAAAACGTGCGGTGCACTCGATTAAGAAGTCACATTTTAAAGCGTTTCTCGTATCAAAAGAAAAGCAAGCACGAAAAGACTAAAAAGAACCAGAACCAAGGTTTTTTTTTATTTCAATCTAAAAATTACATTCGCTTTCAAGCAAAGGAATAAATGGAAAAAGTAAACAAGGCCCGTTGAAAGTTGAATTGGAAACATTTTTCTGAAAGGTAAACAGACAACGTGACACATTTGCACAGAGAGCACTTCTGTTCTTTTTATCCTACCACGCAAGCAGTTCTTCCAAATTCGAAACGCATCCCAATGCTTTCAGGCCCCAACGAGGTCGTAAAACTGCGATGAAAACATGAAGTCAAATGCATTAGGATAAATAACAAGGAGTAGTTTAAAACGAGCACTTTTTTTAACCTCATTTTTATTTCTTATCATAAATATCTTTTATCCGAATAAGCAAAAGCTGTTCAATTGGCTTCTCTTTGCATCCGTATTTTTCTTCATAGTTGTTTATTATTTTTATACATTTCTTTCATTTCTTATTTTTTTTCGAGAAATGATTCTTATTATTGTGTCATTTTTTCTTCATTAGGAAACGTAAATCGAATGCGTTGCAAAGAAAACGCGATGCAAAAATATATTTAACTGTGAGCTTGGCTCGTTGAGCGATTTTGCATTTTCTGTTTTCTTTTCACCATTAAATATGTAAATTAGTAAAAATAAACAAACACAAATTCGAAATCACAAAGCTTAATTAAAAAAAAGAAAGTGTAATTGAAGAATGAATGCAAATCCGAGATTTCAGACAGCCATTAAGAAGCTTTTTTTACACGTTGATTCTCAGGCTTTTCTCCTTTACAATTTTTGTTAACAAACGGAAAAAATTATTTTGTCCATTCTACAATCCTAATGTATTATTAAAATCTACCGACTGTGTTATTTTATTTATTGTATATTAATAGAGGCCTGTTGGCCGAGTGGCTAGTGCTCTGGCTCTCGATGCTACATGCTAGAGATTCGAATCCTGGCTGTGTCATGGATGTTTGTGAGGATGTGTGAGATTCGATATTCACTTTAAACTGTAGGGCTCGTTCTGTATGGACCTCGTGTTCTCAAAATAACCGTAGAGTGACAAGCCAATCTTTTTGGTTATGTCTCGTTCAATCGAAATTTTAATAATCTGTCCTTTTTTCAGGATACGACTTTTCTTCTTTTCCCAAAAAAAGAGATGAGGGGTATTTCAAATAATCAACTTGTTAGTAAGAAATGTTTGGCGGTGGTATGGGTATTTGTGAGCGGTTCGAATCCACGTTAAACTGTAGGTCCCGGTCTCATTATCCCAAAGTGTGCACAAAATGGCCGTAGGCAGTCAAAACCAAATCACTTCTTCTCTAATCACGGACACGTAAAGAAATAAGATCTTGCACTTTTAATCGCCTTCGTTTAAACTTGTATAAATTATTGGGAAATAAAATGTATTTTAATGTTGAGTTAAGATTAAAAAAATACTCAAACAAGATTAAAATCTCAACAATCTCTGTAATGCTCAAACGTTTTCCGAAACACATTTTTTTACAATTATTACTGTACAAAAATATTCTCAATTCAATGTTAGATTTAAAAACAACCGAGAAACATACATTTAAAAATATAAGGCTTCCAAATTTCGTGCACAGAAGTGTTTTTAAAGTAGACGTTTTGTTGTCAGGAACGGCAGAGGCGCATAAATTGTCTTCCATGTATTCACAGAAATGAAACACTTTAAAAGTTTTAAGCAGTTTAATCAGTGGAAACAGGAAGAAGAAAAAAAATCCCAACAATCTTCTTTAAGTGATGTTATTTCGAGCAAGAAGTTTGTTCCGCTGGAAAAAATATTCTTTACTGTCAGACATTTTAACTCCAATTTGATAATTCTGAATCATTTCTTTCTCAAACATGAATTTCATAATTGCAGTTGTCTTACCGCAAAAAAAAAAAAAAGAAGAAAGGGAGAAACACTTAAACGAAGATTTTAAAGAAATGAAAAATTTTTTTTTTCTTCACATTTTTCAAAATTTCCAATTCACAACCACAGATACTTCTTCAAACGAACACCATCTTTAACTCCTCTCGTGCATTCTGCTCTGTGCTTTCATAAAGAAACGCGCGGCACTCCATTATGAAATCACATTTTAAAACGTTTCTCGTATCAAAGAAAAACAAGCACGAAAAGAATTGGAGAAAAAAAGAACCAAGCTTTTTTTTTATTATTATTTCAATCCAAAATTACATTCGCTTTCGAGCAAAGGAATAAATGGAAAAAAAGTAAGCAAGGCTCGTTGAAGACTGAATTGGAAACATTTTTCTGAAAAGGTAAACAGATAACGTGACATATTTGCACAGGATGCACTTCTTTATCCCGCCACGCAAGCAGATCTTCCAAATTCGAAACGCATCCCAATGCTTTTAGACTACAACGAGATCATAAAACTGCGACGAAAACATGAAGTCAAATGCATTAGAATAAATAACAAGGAGTAGTTTAAAAATGAGCAATTTTTTCAACCTCCTTTTTATTTTTCATCATAAATATCTTTTATCCAAATAAGCAAAACCACTTCAATTGGCTCCTGTTTGCATCCATATTTATTTCTAATAGTTGTTCATTATTTTTATACATTTCCCTTTTCTTTCTTTATTTTTTTCGAGAAAAAGATTATTATTATTGTGTCATTTTTCTTCATTAGAGACGTAAATCGAATACATTGCAAAGAAAATGCGATACAAAAGTATATTTAACCTCGAGCTTGGCTCGTTGAGCCGTTTTGCATTTTATGTTTTCTATTCACCATTAAATATGGAAATTGCGAATTTGCTTTTATTTATTTTATTAATCATGGAGCTTAATTTAAAAAAAGATGGTTTGGTTGAAGAATGGTTGCGAAACCGAGATTTTAGACAGTCATTAAAAGTTTTGTTTTTAGACTTTGAATCTTAAGATTTTTGCCCTTTTACGATTTTTCTGAACAAAGACTATTTCCTCCATTCTACAATCCAAATGTATCATTAAATTCTACAATCTGTATCATTAAATTCTACAATCTGCTTTATTTTATTTCGTTTGTATATTAATAAAACATGAATACCTCTTAATTGGAAAATTAAAAATTTCCCAAGTCAATGTTTGCCAAGTCGATGTAATAGAAGGAAATGATAGTTTTGAAGAGATCTCAATTATAATTAAAATTTTAATTTGTGCAATTAAAATTCTAAATCATATCTGATCAAAAAGAAAAATTAGATTTAAAGTTTCCCCACAATTTTTACTTTTGATATCGCTTTGTGCCATGAAATTTTCACTAGTAAAAGTAGAATAATCGGCGGCCTGATAGTCAATTGGTTAGCGTTCTGCCCTTTGGTACCGTAGGTTTCAGGTTCGTATTTTGACGGTGCAGGAATATTTGAGAGAGGTTCGGAATCCCCGTTAAACTGTAGGTTCTGGTTTAATGAGCCCAAAGTGTGCACTAAATGATCGTAGAGCGACAAACCAAATCACTGTCTACTCTAGACATACATGGGACACGTGTAGAAGTAAGATCTTGTACTTTTAATATGAAATAAAATCTGTTTTATTGTGAAAATGATATTAAAAACATACTCAAAAAATACTAAAATTTCAACAATCTCTGTAATACACAAAAGTTTTTCGAAACAAATCTTTTAAAAAATTATTATTGTACTAAAATGTTCTCAATCCAATGTCAGATTTAAAAACAGCCCAGAAACATACATTTAAAAATACAAGGCTTCGAAACTTACTGCACATAAGTATTTTTTTAAAGTAGAAGTTTCGTTGTTTGGAATGGCAGAGGCGCATAAATTGTCTTCCATGTATTCACAGAAATGAACCACAGTTAAGCAGTTTAAGCAGTAAAAACAGGAAGAAGAAAAAACCCACAGCAATCTTCTTTAAGTGACGTACTTCCGAGTAAGAAGTTTGTTCCGCTGGAAAAAAAGATTCTTCGCTGTCAGAAATTTTAACTCCAATTTGAGCCCTCTGATTCATTTCAGCTTTCTTTCCAGAAAAAGAATTTCATAATTGCAGTTGTCTCACTACAAAAAAAATAAATAAATAAATGGGCAGAAACATTTAAGAGAGAAGCACATTTAAAGAAAAGAAACATTTTTTACCTTCACATTTTTCAAAGTTTCCAATTCGCGAACCGCAGATACTTTTTCAAAAGAACACCATTTGTAACTCCTCGTGCATTCAGCTCTGTCCTTTCGTAAAGAAACGCGCGGTACACTCGATTACGAAGTCACATTTTAAAGCGTTTCTCGTATCAAAGAAAAAAACTAGCACGAAAAAGACTAAAAAAGAGAAAAAAAAAAAAAAAAAAGAACCAAGCTTTGTTTTTTTTTATTTCAATCCAAAAATTACATTTGATGTCGAGCAATGGAATAAATGGAAAAAGTAAACAAGGCTCGTTGAAGACTGAATTGGAAATATTTTTCTGAAAAGGTAAACACATAACGTGAGACATTTGCACAGAATGCACTTCTGTTCATTTTATCCTCCCACGCAAGCAGATGTTTCGATTGGAAAATCCCCCCCTCCCTAAGCGTTTAATCTCGCATCCCAATGTTTTCAGACCACAACGAGGTCGTAAAACTGCGACGAAAACATGAAGTCAAATGCATTAGGATAAATAACAAGGAGTATTTCATGCTTTTTTTAAAAATGAGCACTTTTTTTTTAACCTCCTTTTTATTTCTCATCATAAATATCTTTTATCCAAATAAGCAAAAGCAGTTCAATTGGCTCCTGTTTGCATCCATGTTTTTGTTCTCATAATTGTTTATTTTCAAGAAAGCGATTCTTATTATTGAGTCATTTTTCATTAATAATCATAAATCGAATGCATTGCAATGAAAATGCGGGACAAAAATATATTTAACCGCAAGATTGGTTCGTTTTGTATTTTCTGTTTTCTTTTCACAATTAAATATCGAAATTAAAATAAACAAACACAAATTCGTATTCATGAAGCTTAATTTTAAAAAGAAAGAAGGTTTAGTTGGAGAATGAATGCAAAACCGAGATTTTAGACAGTCGTTAAAAACTTATTTTTAAACGTTGATTTTCTGACTTTTTCCCTTTACGATTTTTGTAAACAAATAGAAAGACTATTTAGTCAATTCTACAGTCCGAATGTATCGTTAAATTCTACAGTCTGCGTTATTTTATTTTGTTTTTTTTTGTATATCAGTTAAACATGAATCTACAGGGTGATTATAATTAACTTCCCACATTCAAAAGACTGTCAAAAAAAAAAAAAAACACTCGTCAAAATGATTTCACATTTGAACTGAAGATACTTGATGAAAGAAGAAACGGTATGGCATCGGAAAAAGATCCAAAAAAGTTCCACTGATTTTCCCATCCAATTGGGTATGACCTCGCCGTGGTGGATGAGCTATTCACACACAGTGTCACAACTGTTGAATGACTTGGAAATCATTTTTTCCGTCAAAAAAAAAAAAAATTATTCAGCACATTGAACACTACAGTTTAATGTACGACTCATGCCAAATAAGTAGTTATTCCGATTCAAAAAAATCCTTGGCAGCCGAAATCACTTTTTTTTTTTATGATTCTTATAGAGCTATCTATTAAACCATTTCGAATTGTGTAAAGAGCATGAAAAAAAAAGTTGAAATTTTTTTTGATGACGTACCGTTTCCTCCTTCTATTAGTACCTTCAGTTCAAATTTGAACTCATTGTGACGAGTAGTTCCTTTTTTTTTTTACAGAATTAAAAAGTTGGTAATCGCCCTTTAGTTTAACCCCTATTGGAAAAATTAAGAAGTGGCCAATAAGAAGTGGTCAGTGGTGTAATAGAAGGAAATAAAGTTTCGAGAGGCCTTAATTACATTAAAAACTTTAATTTGAACAATTATAATTTTAAAATACATATCATCAAAAGAAAAATTAGATGTACAAATTCCACACAACTTTTCCCTTTTGAAATTTTGCTTGAAAATGTGTTACTAATATACAATTAACAAAATAAAATAACGCAGACTGTAGACTTTAATTATACATTCGGATTGTAGATTGGACGAAATAATCTTGCCATTTAACAAAAATCGTGAAGGGAAAAGTTTTCAGAATGAATTTCTAAAAAAAAACTTTTAATGACAGTCTAAAATCTCTGTTTTGTATTCATTCTTCAACTAAACTTTTTTTAAATTAAGCTTTATGATTACGAACTTGTGTTTGTTTATTTTGTTAATTTCCATATTTAATGGCGAAAAGAAAACAGAAAATGCAATACGAGCAAATCTCGCGGTTAAATATACTTTTGAATCGCATTTTCTTTGCAATGCATTCCATTTAGGTCTCCTAATGAAGAAAAATGACACAATAATAAGAATCGTTTCTCGAAAGAAAATAAATTTACAAAAAAAAAAAGGAATGTATAAAAATAATAAACAACTATGAAAAATAAATATGGATGCAAACAGGAGCCAATTGAACTGCTTTTGCTTATTTGGATAAAAGATATTTATGATGAGAAATAAAAATGAGGTTAAAAAAAAAAAAAAAGTGCTCATTTTTAAACTACTACTTGTTATTTATCTTTAATGCATTTGACTTCATGTTTTCATCGCAGTTTTACGACCTCGATGTGGTCTAAAAGCATTGGGATGCGAGAGGGAAATTTTTTTGGGGGGGGAATCGGAAGATCTGCTTGCGTGGCGGCATAAAGAAGTGCTCTCTGTGCAAATGTGCCACGTTATCTGTTTACCTTTTCAGAAAAATATTTCCAATTCAGTCTTCAACGAGCCTTGTTTACTTTTTTTTTCCACTTATTCCTTTGCTCGAAAGCGAATGTAATTTTTGAGGAAATAAAAAAAAAACAAAAGTTTGTTCTATTCTTTTTTGTGTTTTCGTGCTCTGTTTTTCTTTGATACAGAAACGTTTTAAAATGCGACTTCGTAATCGCGCGTTTCTTTACGAAAGGACAGAGCTGAATGCACGAGAGGAGTTAAAGATGGTGTTCTTTTGAAAAAGTATCTGCGGTTGCGAATTGGAAACTTTGAAAATGCGAAGAAAAAAATTCTTCTTTTCTTTAAAAATCTTCGCTTAAGTGTTTCTCCTTTCTTCTTTTTTGCGGTAAGACAACTGCAATTATGAAATTCTTGTGGCTTTTTTGTTCTTCCTGTTTTTACTGCTCAAAACTTTTAAAGTGTTTGATTTGCGTGAATATATAGAAGACAATTTATGCGCCAATGCTAACAACAAAACGTCTGGTTTAAAAATACCTGTCTGCGGTAAGTTTCGAAACATTCTATTTTTTTAAATGTACCTTACTCGGCTGTTGTTAAATCTGGCATTGGATTGAGAATATTTTCGTACAATAATAATTTTAAAAAAATGTGTTTCGAAAAAAGTTTGAATATTCCAGAGATTGTTGTGATTTTAGTATTGTTTGAGTATTTTTTAATGTTGTTTCAACTTTAAAACAGAGTTTATTTCATTATTATTAATTTATAAAAAGTTTAAACGAAGGTCATTAAAAGTACAAGATCTTACTTCTGCACGCGCCCCATGTATGGCTAGAGTAGACTCAGGGATTTGGTTTGTCTGACTACGGTCATATTCTACACACTTTGGGCTTATTAGACCGGGACCTACAGTTTACAGTGGATTAAGAACCCCTCACACGCATCCATGTCACCATCATTCGAACCTCTAGCCTGTGGCATCGAGCGCCAGAGCGCAAATCACTCAGCCATCATGCCCTTATTAATATTCAATAAACAAAATAAAATGACACAGACTGTAGAATTTAATAATATATTAGAATTGTAGAATGGACGAAATGGTGTTTCCGTTTGTTAACAAAAATCGTAAAGGGAAAAAGTCTGAGAATCAACACTTTAAAATAAAGCTTTTAATGACTGTCTAAAATCTGGGATGTGCGTTCATTCTTCAACTAAAGCTATATGATTATTTCCTTTAAATAAAGCTATATGATTGCGAATTTGTGGTTGTTTATTTTACAAATTTCCATATTTAATCGTCAAAAATTGAAAATGACCGAAGCTCGCTGTTAAGTATAATTTAGTATCGCATTTTCTTCTCCAAATGAAGAAAATGACACAATAAAAAGAATCTTTTCTTGAATACAAATAAAGAAAGAAAAAAAAATGTATAAAAATAATAAACAATTATAAAGAAAAAAAATATATGGATGCAAACAGAAGCCAATTGAACTGGTTTGCTTATTTGGATAAAGGATATTTATGATGAGAAATAAAAATTAGGTTAAAAAAAGTGCTGGTTTTTAAACTACTCCTTGTTATTTATCCTAATGCATTTGACTTCATGTTTTCATGGCAGTTTTACGACCTCGTTGTGGTCTAACAGCTTTGGGTTGAGAGGGAACGATTTGGGGGGGAAGGTGGGTTCGAATCTGAAGATCTGCTTGCGTGGCGGGATAAAGAAGTGCTCTCTGTGCAAATGTGTCACGTTATCTGTTTACCTTTTCAGTAAAATATTTTCAATTCATTCTTCAGCGAGCCTTGTTTAGTTTTTCCCATTTATTCCTTTTGCTCAAAAGCGAATGTAATTTTTGGATTGAAATAAAAGAAACAAATCTTGGTGGGGTTTTTTTTTTTCAAGACTTTTTCGTGCTCTGTTTTTCTTTGATATGAGAAACGTTTTAAAATGTCACTTCGTAATCGCGCGTTTCTTTATCAAAGGACGGCTGAATGCACGAGAGGAGTTAAAAATGGTGTTCTTTTGAAAAAGCATCTGCGGTTTTGCGAATTGGAAACTTTGAAAAATGAGAAGGAAAAAAAAAAATTCTTCTTTTCTTTAAAAATCTTCGCTTAAGTGTTTCTCCCTTTCTTCTTTTTTTTTCCGGTAAGACCACTGCAATTATGAAATTCTTATTCGAGAAAGAGAGGAAACTGAAATGACTCAGAAGGTTCAAATTGGAGTTAAAATTTCTGACAGTGAAGAATCTTTTCCAGTGGGTCAAACTTCTTGTTTGAAAGAACGTCACTTAAAGAAGATTGTTGGGATTTTTCTTCTTCTTTTTTTCCTGTTTTTACTGCTTAACTTTTAAAATGTTTCATTTCTGTGAATACAATTTACTCGCCTCCGTTGTTCCTAACAACAAAACTTTTGCTTTAAAAATACTTCTGTGCACGAATTTTGGAAGCCTTATATTTCTAAATGTATCTTTCTCGGCTGTTTTTAAATCTAGAATTGGATTGAGAATATTTTTGTACAATAATAATAATTAAAAAAAAAAAATTTACATCTTCATTTTATCTTACATTTTTTACCTTTTATTTTGATGATATGTAATTTAAAATTTTAATTGTTCAAATTAAAAATTTTATTGTAATTATGATTTTAGTGTGATTTTTCTTTTCTATTACACCACTGTATTTGACTTGGCCACTTCATAATTTTAATAATAACAATAATAATAACATCCAAAAAAAGTTCCACCAATTTTTTCCATCCTTTTACCTTGCCGTGGTGGATGGGCTTTCGACTCACAGTGTCACAACTGTTGAATGACTTGGAAGTTCGTTTTTTTCGTCAAAAAACATGAAACATTACAGCAAATTGAATAATAAGGTGGGTTTCATGTGCAACTCATGCCAAATACGTAGTCATTTCGATTCAAAGTATCACTGCCAGCCGAAGTCTCTTTCTTTAGGTCGCTTACAGCTGCTTTCTCTCCACGGCACAGCTGGCTGATGGATTCAACGTTTCCATTATTGATTATGTGGAGGTTTTAGAGGTTTATGTACCCCATTGATACTTAGTAACGGATGCATCCTTATCTGTAGAAAACGTCCTTGCGGTTATGAAAATCAACCTGTCTAGTCTGTTTGATATGTAATACATGGTTCAGTTGTTATTAAGCTGATCTTTACATACGCGGTATTTTCTTCAGCAGAGATATGTTACATTCTTAATATATTGTAAGGTTTAATTATTTTTATATAGCCGCGAGAGGTCGCGACTGGGACCAGTAACTGGGACCTTAACTGTGGGGTCCAGTGTAGTAAGTACTTGCGGTTAGATCTTGAGACCACTCTAGTAGCGAGTAGAAATACGGTCCACTCCGAGCTAGAAATACGGTCAGGGACCGTATGTTATGTGTTTGCGGTTATTAAGTATAAATAGAATTTATATTGTAGAAGAGGCGCAGGGTGCCAAGTGTATCAAATTATTGTACGTGTAAAGTATTGTAAATAAACTAATATAAATAGAAAGAGAGATTGGCATTACATCCTGACACAACTAGTCTCTAGCATAGAGATAACAGTATAATGTGACGATGTTCAAATTTCTGTTATTTTTATTTCTCGTAATGATGCTTTTTCGAATTTTAATTACAGTTGTATTTTGACACATTTCATCATTATTTAATTAAAAGTTATTTGCACAAGTTGCCCGACCCGTCGATTACACTATATTGAGTTTCAATACGGATTCACAGCGATCTATATATCTTCCACAATGCTCTTCAATTCAGGTGCAATATGAACAGCCCTTATACGAAAGTTGCACTATATACATCCAGAATAACAAACAAAAACAAATTTTCGTCTTTAAAAATGTTTTTATTATTTTTCAAAAGGTTCTCCGTGCTGGTCAATGCACTTGTATGCATTTGAATAAATTTTCGTAAGACTTTTTCCTCTCAATCGAGACATATCCAAAATATGAATTTTGAACTCATTAACATATTTTTCTGGCGTCGAAATTCGTTGAACACGTAGTTTTTACAGACAAGACCAAACAGAAATCATTGGGTGGCAAATCAGGTCTGTAGGGCGGATGACTTTATTTGATCCGGTAAACATTGAGTGGTTTGGATTGATGTGTGAGAATTCGCGTTGTCATGATGAAAAACAGTTTTTCTTTGCCGGTTGCTTTTTCGCATTTCTCCAAAGACTTCTGCGAAACAAATGCTTGCGTACCATTGAGAATGAATCATTCTACCCTTTAAACGTAAGGAAGATGGTCGGGTCATTTGGTTGGTTTTAAGGTTTTTTTTTTTTTTTTTTTTTTTAAATACTAGACTCCGAAGTTCCTGCCTGCATTTACAGAAATTTGGCGTGTGTTTTTCGGTGTATTCCGTATTATAGGTGAAATAGAATGAGCCTCCAATTTTCATCACAGTGTGTTAATTTTTTAGATGCATTTGGAATAAGGAACAGTTTCCTTTGTGTATAAAGCAAGTAACTTGTAGTCTTTCTTTTTTTATATGAATTTTTATTTAAGATTTCTATGAATTTCTAACTGTCAATATATATTAGATATCGATAGTTCAGTTTTAACGCAGGAAGTTTCGTTTGTTTGAAATTTCTGATTTTATCATTGGCAAAACGTCCGTGGAAGCGCCGATTTCATTTAATTTTTTTTCACTAAGATTGTTCTGAGAATGACCTCGTGGTGCAATCTAAGGCAGGGTTTCCCAAGAACACACATCAAGGTAAAACATTTCTCTGAAGCCCTAAAAGGGCTAAATATTTACTTCTGTCCTTATGTTATTTCAGACAATTTTGTTATTATAATTTTTGTTATTTCTTCAATCGATTTATTGAAAAATTTAATTATTTTGTTAGTAAATGGGAAGTTGTACATCCGACAATTTCGCTTATTCAACGTTCTTTTGGCCGGTTTTTTTTTTTTTTTTTTTTTTTTTTGTCGAATCACGATTAACCAGGCAGATACAAGTTTCAATTATGGTAATTCTACAGATCCATTTCTTTCTTGAATCTCATTTAACACTGTTTTTAGATTGTACCTCTCACTGTCAGATTTCCGTAACTTGCTAATTAAGCTTAATGTAATAACCAGTAAGCCTAAGTAAATCAAACAAAATTTCCATGCATGATCATTTTTATATTTTCCCACAGTAAAAGTTGAATTACTATGGGAAAATCCATAGTAATGGGTGGAAAGTACAATCTAATTTCTGTTTAAAAAGTTTTTGCTTTTACTATAAAAAGTAAAAAGTTTGTGTGTTAATTTAAGGCTCTAACGATATAGAAGAAGATTCTTGTTTTAGGATTTTCTATAGAATGGTCAAGTTTTGAAAATATGGGATAAATACAGTACTTTTTTACAAGGTTTTAAACAGCTATATGATTTCCAATAAAGCCATACGTTACAATACAAAGTTTTGTTGTTGTAACATATGATTTTGTTCGAAATCAATCCATTACAATAAGGATCATACACAAAGAAGGAACAACCAGAACAAAGCAAATATACAGCAAGACAGCAATCGACACTAAGTCGGTCTCACACACCACGAAAAGTCAAAGGTTAGAGAGAGTCAATAAAGGGGTGGGCACTTTATTTCAGTCCATGAGGCCCCTGGCCTCCCAATACAATTGCAAGACTTCTCCCTGACGCTGAGCCAGCTCTATGTATTGGGCAAGTGTTCGAGGCGAGGACACCTATCCTGTTTAGGTATTCTGCAAGACAATAGTGTCCGGTTCTTAATAGAAAGTTGGCAATCGCCTGTTGACGTGGTCTAGTGTTAACGATTTTCGAGCTATGTTGAATAGTGTGCCACTTTTTACCTTCAGATTTAGTTATTAGATTATCTTAATCTAAAATATCATATTTCTCTATGGATATATTTTTTTGAAAGATTCTGGTGGAATTGGTTTTAAACATAAATATTACAATTTACTGATCTAGTATAATTTTCCTATTCGTAGAGTTTTAAAATAGCTGATAGGGTGTCCCAATTTTATGCGAATGACCTTGAACTGAATTTCACCTGGAAAAGTCAGAACATTTAACATTGTGTGGAAGGTAGCCACTTTGTTATATAAATAATATTATCATATAAACAATAAATAATCCGATATCACATCAAAGACAATCACGGTACAGCAGGCTAAGTAATTTGAATTTCACCTTATAGACTTTTTTTTTTTTTTGTTACCGTCATGCTTAACACCGGAATGGAAGTTCTTAATCGCAGCCGCGTTCGGCGCCTTCTTTGATATGCGAACATAAAAGGCTCATTTCACACGGACTAAACTGGAATTTACGGCCGGGTCACGGCCACCTTTTATGAGTGGTGGAAGGTGTGCAACTAACAAAGGAAGGGCGGCTCCATAAACGGGGCGTTTTATGGAGCGCCCCCTCTCCCTCGTTACGGCGAGCCATCATTCGGGACACTATCACCGCGCGCATTCAAATTTTAATAACTTCCACCGTCTCGGATTAACAGCGTCGATGTCTCATAAAAGCGTATATCTTCTTTTAATCGTTAACATTGCCGTTCGGTTGCATGTAATGCGATCGATTAAAATAAAACACTGCTTTTTACCCTCGACTCCCGCATATACGACTGTGCACTTACTACGGAGATTTAACATAAAATTTAAAATAGGGAAAAAGGTTTGTATGGCATTTGGGGACGAGTAAAACCCATACTTGTTTTTAACAACTTTTCTAATGGTTACGCTAATAAAATATTTTGCTGCCAATTTCTGAAATTTATACGGAACTATGAAAAAAAAAAAAAAAAAAAAAAAAAAAAAAAAGCGGTATATAAAGATTTGTTTCATTATGAATTTATTTATTATACATAATTATATATTTTATTTTATTTATTATTTGTTTCATTTTAACAGTTAAGGGAACTTAGAAATTCATTTGCTTATTTCTATAGTATGGATCAGGTATGAATGAGCTGGCTAAAACACACACATTTTTCAACAGATAGCAATGATGCATTTAAAATTATTTATCAATATTTGAATATGAATTATTAAAGTAAATTTCTTCAAAGACGACAGACAGAAATACAGAATCTTCTTATAAAAGTATAAGTTGTCTACAATTGTTTTTCGCGAACGACTTTTACCCACAATGAATCTGGTTAGCCGTCTTTCAGTCATTTGTTGCAAGAGAATATTTGAGAAAGGTTGGTGCAACTGTTTTGTGCTTCCTTGCAGTTAGCTGCAAATAATGACCCTTTCAGCTCAGGGTTTACCTCAACTGTACCTTCTGCGGCCTGATGGTCAATTCTATTTTTAAAAATGCATTTCACAACCAGTGAATTACAGAACTAATCACGTTCAGCCATTTTTCTGCATGGGATTCATTTTGACCCGTTTCTATTCGCTCAGTGGCTTACCATCTTTAGGTAAATGACGTCCACTACTCATATCTATAGCACTGATCTAGAAATAATTAGAAAGAATCTAGACATAATTTCGCTACACAGTCTGTACTTGTAGAAACTGCAGACGCTTTTAAAGTCTGTTTTCGATTGCCTGTTTTGTGCAAGGACGTTAGCTTACAGCAACTTTACTAATCCATTTCATGTTTTGGTTTAAGCTTACTTTTAAGGTTCGTTGCGTAATATTTATAAAAACTGTATCGCAGCCATAGAAATGTTTCTGATTTTTATTTAATTTTTGAAGCTACATATTTGTAATCCGATTGTAACCACGTACCAAATTTTTGTAATCGGATTTGATTTGTAATAGGATCAAGATTTTTAATATTTTTAAATTTAAAAGCGGAAATTCAAAACATTCAAAGACAAAGGACTTGCGAAATAATAAGTTCAATAATTCATTCATAAGAGTTGTCACATTTCATTTGTTTATTTTTTATCTGGAAAAGGCATGAAAAAGGCATATTGAGCCTCTCCTTAACCTATACATGTACCACTTAGTATTTTGCCTCTAAAGTTAAGAATTACTGCATCAAAGAATAAAGAAAATCCTATTAAATGAATTTTTAAGTAAAAACGATTAGAAATATCTTATTTCCTCAAGAATGTTCTTTTGCATAGAGTATAATATAAGAGGAATAACTTATATTTTAACTTAATATATTGCTTGAATATTGCAATAAAAAAAAAACATGCGTAACAAAAAAATATGCAATACTCCACATCGACTATCAATGTTTATTTTTCAGTTGTTAATAATGATGCTTTATTTTTATCTTGTGCTTCACCACAACTCATTTTTCTACGATACCAACATGCATCAAACATCTTTTATACAAACCTCGAGGAAAACAGCGAGAAAAATGTTAAGAGACCCTAATTTAATTCGCAAAATATTTCTCTTTCTTCTCTTTGCTATTTAGTCCTCCCAATAATCAAGGGTGACATTTCGCCGGCTTCATTATTAAATGAGTGTGTTAAACAGGGAAATCATAAGGAGGAGTATTTGTTTTTTGCAAGTAGAATTTTAAAAAATTTCAACCCATTTTTCTGCTTGTAAATTCGTGTTTGATGGCAAACAAAAGACTAGGTAGGAAAGATTATTTGTGACAGAAAGTATTTGAGTCAATGGAAGAGTTGTTTATTAATGTAGAGGCACATTGAAAGAGGCCATTCGCCATTGCAAAGGAAATATGTAGCACATTCAGTGTTACTCAAGGTGCACTAGTAAAACGCTTGTTACACTGTCCTCTCATTGTATCTTTATTATATGGAATAAATAGGTTTAAGGCAGCAGGAAGGCATCTAGCTGCCAGGAGGTGAAACTGAGAGATTCTCTCTTTCTTTTCTTTAGAAACCCAAGGGCCTATAGATTTATCACACAAACCATGTCTGGAATGCGAGAAACGTGCATTTTGCATTAATCCAACCCCTTAATCGAGATATTCAATGTGATAACGTGGTATCTATCAGGCACTAATGTCATTCGTTAAAGATACAGCAGAATTGTGGGAATTTTGATATTATTAAGGTGGAATCAAGGTCAAGATCGTTTGATATCTTCAAGAACCACATAGCATTATATACATAGAATCTTATACACTGTACTATATGAGAAAAAACAAAACACTTCTATAGTTGATGCAAATAAACAAGTTCTATAGTTGATGCAAATAAACAAGTTCTATAGTTGATGCAAATAAACAAGTTCTATAGTTGATGCAAAACACTTTTTCAGGTTGATTGAGTCTATTCAATGTAAAAACATTAAATGAAGTGGGCGTCGTCATTTGGCGACATCTCTGTTTTAATATGTCAATCAATCTTGATGTTTTTCTGAAGTGTACATCACAGTATAATTTTCAAGCACAATACTATTGGCATCTAGTGTGGATTTTTCAAAACTATTTTATTTTTAATTTCTATTAAAAATATTTTAAACCCTACTACTGTGTACAAAAAGTAAGACCAATTTTCAATTTAAAATTCCGAGGCTTATGGAATTAGAAGAAGTGGTATAAACAGTTCAAAGAAGACATAAAACGTGTTGAAGACGAAGAGCCCTCTGGTCGACCATCAACCTCAACCGACGAAGCACACGTCCAAAAAATTAAAGATTTGATGCTTGCCAATTTACAATTAGAGACCTTTGAGCTTTTGATGTTGAGTCCTTGGAGCCCATGAGCTGATGAGGATAGACAATTAGAGACCTTAGAGCTGATGATATTGGAATTTCAAAAGGATCGGTCCGTTCCAGTTTGAGCCTCAAACGCGTCAAACCTCGATTGGTACCTAAAACACTGAATGCGCCAGCTCACCCTGCATTGATTCTTCGTGACTTTTTCACGAAAAATGAAACCCATATCGTTCCACAACCACAATATTCTCACCGTGCGACTTTTTGGCTATTCCCTAAACTCATAAGATCACTCCGGGGACACCGTTTTGAGTCGATTGAAGAGATTCAACGTGATTCGCCGCGCGCTTTGAAGGCCATCCCTGCCAATGACTTTTCAGCAAGCATTGAGGACTGGAAAAAAAAAAAATTGGCTTAATGCACTGCGTCCAAAAAGGATTACTTTGAAGGCGATGAAAAATATTGTTCTTACCTTTTGGGCACAGTAGTATGTGTTTAAACAATTTGATTACATCAACGATTTACCTATTTTAACATTTCGATGAGTAATCTAGAATACATAAATACATATAACCTAGTACAGCATAAAAAGGATTGAAGAAATATTCCACAAAGGATATCGATGCACTTATTTTTTAGCTACTTATACAGGACGAATATTTATTTTGTGTTCTGAATCACAACTCTCTCTCTCTTTCTCTCACTTTGTGCACAATGTCTTAGTGCACCGAAGTAAAAAACATTGTCTGTTCCCCCACCCATTCCACAAGAGGAAGAAAGACTGCAACAGAAGCAGCGTCACCAAAAAATTCAGAACGGCAAGACGTTGTTTCTGCCATTCCGCCCTCTCCAATAATCGATGATGGCATCTCTGCTGCTCAATTATGAAGAGGGTGCGTTAAACCGTAAAACCATAAGGGGAGGGGGGGGAAGGGGGCGAGGGGCTTATTTTGCATTCGGAATGGTATTTTGCCCTTGTTTGCGCCCCTTTTTTCCGCCCCGGCTGCTCGCGTTTTATGGTGGACGAGAAACTTCTTCTGCGCCGAGAAATTAGAGTGTGTGCAGGAGAAGGTATTTACGACCGAAGATGCCTTTTGACTCTCTATTTGCGATTACGTGTTCCCGTAATGGCTTTATTTCGGGGGTCGCCTTGGCGGAAGTTCGAATTCAGATGCATATCGCTCACTTTTGTAAAAAAGTGAAGCAAATCAAAAAGTTATAAGCTGCTTTTCTTTTTCATAATTTGAAGGACTTTATGTTGGTTTACTAACAAGATAAATTCTCTCCAAAACGCTGTTGTTGTTACCGCGTCCAAGGATTTAAAATTATTATTATTAAAATTATTATTAAAAGTCAGGTCAATTCAAAACACCACTCCGGGGACACCGTTTTGAGGCAATTGAAGAGATTCAATCGGCGCACGCTTTGAAGGCCACCCCTTCCGATGACTTTTTAGCATGCATTGAGCTCTGGGAAAAATTTGGCGTATGTGCATTGTGTCTGGAAGGGATTACATTGAAGGTGGTGAAATAAATTTGGAAGAATAAATAAAGAGTTATGGAAAAAATAATTGGCCTTACTTTTTGGGCACGATAGTACTTATTAGGATTTACTGATGTAGTATAATTTTTATATTCGTAGAGTTTTTAAAATACTATCGCTGATAGGGTGTTCCAATTTTATGCGAATAACCTGGAATTTTTCTGAATTTTCACCTTGAAAAGTCTGAGAATTTTACTTGGAGCGGAAGGTGGCCACTTTGTTGTTGTTGTTGTCGTGTCCATGGATTTAAAATATAATTATCAAAGTTAGATCAAGTCAAAAGTCTTCACGATAACTGCCGCTAGCAACGGCGCCGCTTCATAACGGGGACTTCTCTTAAGTTGGCCTCGATTGGTGCCATACCCAATTGCAAGACATAGGGAGTGAGTGCTGGGCACTCTAGAATGTGCTTAGGTGTTAGGAAAGCGTAGGGGCAATTTCTGCAGGGGATGTGTTCCCTGATCTTGTCTTCATCTCTCTGTAATGATTAGTTCCGAGTCTGCTAATAACTGATGTCACCTTCCTAGGGCAGTTGAAGTCCGTGATGAGTGGCTTCTTATAGTTATGAGGAGTGAGTCGGCATTTGGCAACTGCGTTAGCATCTGCAAATGTGATGGTAGTTCTGGGTTGATCCTCAAAAACGCTGATTTAGCTGTTGTGTAATACTTTTTATTAACTACAACCTATCATAATAATAATTATAACTTTTAACATTAATATTTTTTTAAAAATATTTTCGTCCTCTCTCTCTCTCTTCTGCAGCTCTTGCAGAACAGGAAGATTTTCAATTATGGTTCATTCACAAGGTAATTGAAACAGGATTGAATTGTTGAAAACAATGTAGCTATTTAGGAGATGAGAGGCACCACCTGGAACACTACTATGTCCAAAAAGTAAGACCTATTTTTTTCAAAAACTCTTTATTTATTCTTCCAAATTTATTTCATCGCCTTCAAAGAAATCCTCTCCGGACACAATGCACTTATGGCAACGTTTTTCTCAATCCACAATGCAGGCTAAAAAGTCATCGGAAAAGTCACAAAGCCAAGCGTACCTCAAACACTAATGAATGTTTTGACGTGAAATTTCACACATATGTCAAGGACAGTGCCTAAAAAGAAAAAAAAATATTGAAATGCCATAAGTCCCTGGAATTTTAAATGGAAAGTTGGTCTTACTTTTTTGGACACAGTAGTATATGTCGTAAAATTTGACATTTCTGACCTTTAATTACAGAACCTTTTATCATACGGTAACCCTTTTAGTTTACAGAAACGATGAAATTAATTTATGTTCATTTACGATGTGGATTATCAACAGGGTCTCGATCTATTCATTTTAACTTTTAGTCGAGGCACTATCTAAAACAGTCTATATCACTAGATCAGGGAATGAAAAAGTTTCTTCATTGATCAAAATTCCTTGACTGCAACCCCTCTATCCGATGGTTGTGTCCAGCACTGTTCAATCGTTTTTCGATTTTTTCCAATTTTAAGAATGTGTCTATATGGTTGTGTCCCAATCGGAATGTGTCCTTTTCCCAGGATACTTTCATCAATTACCACGAAGAGGGGGGGGGTATTTCGAATAACCTATTTGTTGGTAAGAAAAGGTTTTTCATTCCAATTGATGATTATTGAAAGAAAATCGTCTGTTCTCTCAGATAAACTTGGAATTTTCTTTCCGTACAATAATATGTAATCGTTAGCAAGAAATCGTTAAATGCAACGATTCGTTAGAACGACGTTTAATCGTAAATCATTAGAACGAGATAAATCGTTAGAACGACGTTTAATCGTTAGAATCATTAGAACGAGATAAATCGTTAGAACGACGCTTCACTAAATATATATGTAAGTAGATTTGCGAAGGTATTTTAGTGTGCGTCGACGATTTGCCAGGTTGACGGAAATCCTTGGTTGCATAGCACTTTCTATCTCCTGCTTTGTGAATGAAAAAATTTCTTAAGCTTTAAGCCCATTGGTTAGGAGTAGGCTATACATAGATATGTAAATAAAATATATATACATAATTTTTTTATATTATTATCATAATTTTTAAGTAATTAATAAAAATTTAAAACAGAGAAAATGAAATAAAAAGTAAAATGGTGGGCGTATTGCTCACCATTTATAATGAAAGGCGAAATCGCATGTACTCACAAGTTTGCAATTCCCTGTCGTCAAAGAATTCGTTACGTAGTCGAAAATTATTGTTTGACAACTTCAAAAAATAATGTCTATTAACGAAAACATTAAAAGTGCCGTCGATTTGAGTCAATTTTCTTGTAAAATATTATAAAGTTAAAATATAACATTTTAAAGTTAAGATTTTTCCTGTAATTGCTATTTAACTATCAATATTTTGGAATCCTTTCAGTCATAGAAAACACAGACAGTCTGGAAGATTTTTCAAACCCCGTCTCTTCCTAGAATCACGAAGCAAAAAGGATTTCCTCATTAAGATTAACAGAAAGTTTATAAATTGAGGCAATTTATTTACTTTGGGAAAGCATATGTTGCTATAAATAGACGAATGAAAATCTTTCACAAATTTCAACATTCAAATATCAATCATTTTCTTTAATTTAGTAGTATCTTTTGAATAAAATATAACATTTTGTACAAATTATTTTAATAAATAAAGAGTTCAAAACTTTAAAATTTAAAAAGTTATTATTTAAAAGGAAGTTAAGTATACACAAAATAGTATTCATTTTCTTTTTTAGTAAGTAAGACGAACTCGATTCCTCTTCATGAAAGTGTAAATCAAATCCTGAAAATAATAAATCTGTGAATATTCATTAAAAAATATCTATAGTTGTTATTTATAATTTACTAATAGAAAAATTGAAAGAAATTTGGACAGAAAAACCGCAAGAATTTGAGATTCGTGTTCCACAAATTTATGGCACAAAAATGAACCGCTGTGTATTCAGAGATGGCATTACTATATTTTCATGTTATATGGGGGAAATGCCGATGCCTTCCACCAGGCAGTGGGAATTTTGAAATTCAAAAAGTTCTAACGATCCCTTAAAAGACACCATTTTACCATTTCTGAAATTAGCGAACGTACCACGTGCTTCTAAAGGATTCAAAGCTTTGTTGTCTTGCTTCAGAGTTTTATACGCTACTACTTTCTCCGGTTTCGTTCGCCGCTCAACGGTCACTTTTTGCACACTTTATGCTAATTAGACAGGGAGCTACAGTTTAAAGTGTATTCCGAACCTCTAACAGACATCCATGCCCTTTCCAGGATTCGAATGTGAAGCCTGTGGCACCAAGGCCGGAGCGCTAGCCACTTGGCCATTAGGCCGCACTGGCTCCGGAGATGAGCTATGTTGCTATCAGCTGTCGTGAAAAGAAATATAAATTTTTATCTACGAAAAAATGAAAGACTGAACCAAAGAAATATTTCTACTTTAAAAAATGAACTACTTGGGTGTGCATTTTTGCCGTCATATGAGTCCATTTCAGATCCTTGGACTTATCCCTTTTTTACTTGTTGGAAAAGTTCGTTTGGCATAAGTACTAATTCGTTTCCATGAAAATAAATTCTGATGTTATTTTTATATTATACATTGATGGAGTTCTGTAAAATAAATTAAACATTGCTTTATGCTGAAAAACATAATTGAAAAAGCAGTGAGATAAACTATATGCATAAACAAAGATTTGCCCAAAATCATTTCCTCTCTGTTTTTAATTTTTTTCACTAGTTGGACCGGGTTGGGGATGATCTGAAGTTTTCTGAAAATCTGTCTCAAAGAACTTCGCTTCTGCTTTTTTCCTAGATTGTTTCGGACTGAAAGGAAATTGTCTGGTCATTCAAGACTGCTATTAAGGCTTGTTTGGACTTTGTTGATGTGGTGCATAATTTTTGACCTTCATTTATTTGGCAAATATTGTGACGTTAATGCACGAGTTTTTATACAAAAAAAAAAATTATATTAAATTCTACTTCTTAGGTTCTATTCTTACTTCTTCTAAATGCGACGTACATTAAATTCTATTTTTCAAAAGCTGAGGTAACCAAATAACTACCGTATATGGACGCCAACAAACATGTTTTCTGTCGAAACAATACATTTGTAATTGTTAAGATAAAACACATCCAGATAGTTAATTCGTAATCGTATCGCCCCCAATTCTTATTTAACGCTGGTCACAGTTACGGTTATCGCAAAAATAAACCTAGACTCGAAAGAATAAATAGACAAATTAAAGGAACAGGCAAGAGGGGAAGCGTTAATGAGAAAAATCAAGCACTGAGTTGGGGGTGAGGGGTGGGGGGGAGGTGGAAATCGGACGCCTGGGAAATTCTTAAGGCATTCCGCCTCCTAATTCGATAGCAAAACTTTCGTCTGCGTTGCCCGGGAGATTCCAACGGGGAACAAAACGGGAGAGGGGGAAAAAAGCAGGAAAGGGAATTCCGGATCTCTCCTCTTTGGGATAATCATTGATCAGGTGTTCCTTCGCTAAAGGATGTTTTTATTTCCTTCTTTGTTAAATGCTCGTCTCTTAGTGATCTGTGCTAATTCGCAGAACATTCAAATCGGTTGTCACTTATAAAGCAGTGTATATTTTTCTGGGCAGCTTTGTTTAACTCGCCTGACACATTGTTTGTTGAAAAGATTAATCTTCTCAAGATGTATCTTGCCGATTTCAAGAAGTAACATTCAGAAAATTGTTCCGAAAATGTAAAGAAATTTTTTTTTATTAATCAATAATTTTCATAAATGGATGAACTGCGTTTCTGTAATTGCTTTTCATCAATGAATTTAGTAAATGGTATTGTCATGGTTTGTTTTGAAATACACTTATTTTTACTGCCTATTTTATATCTGCTGTTAAATATGAAGACCAGACCAATTCAATTAAAATATGAACTTCAAATTGTTAGGGCCTGAATGGCCGAGAGTCTATCACAAATTCTTCGCAGCTCCGTCCATTTAAGCTGGAAAATTGGTCTTACTTTTTTGACACAGTAGTATAATTCATCTCGGTGCCATATGGATTTTGTGTTCGAAAATAAATATAAAATTAAATAAGTCCCAGTTATCATCCTCAGAATGCCATGATATTTGCGCTCGGTGCCATATGGTTCGTTCGAATCCACTTTATTTGTACCACTTTACACCATAGGTCCCTGTTTAATAGGATCGTAGAGTGTTGTCTTGAGGTTTAGTCAATCTTCAGCCCTCGTGGTTCCTCGCTAAAGTGAAGCTGCATATTAACCCTAGCTAGAGACCAGTCACCTGTGGCGGGGTCTTATGGACCTGGTGTAGGTTTTTCCTGCACCAGGGGGATTAAAAACAACAACAAAAAGTTCAAAGTATTCTCATTTTATTTGTTTGTTATCATTCTTTCATTTATAAAAAAGACCATTTTTGTTCTACATACTTTGCTGAAAGACAGATGTATCTATTTAGCTTTATTAAAAACAGACTAGTCAATCATTTGTTAAAAATGTCGTAATACAGGGTTATTTCAAAAGGAAGAAGCATATTTTGCATTTTTATTTACAATGAATGGTTCAATGATGAACAACATACTACATATCAAGTTCAAAGTTATTGTATGCATTAAACATGAGCACCCTTTGTTATGCGACAGACGTAGAATAGGTACATGTACTTCTTAAATATGAACAACCCTGCATAAAATATTGATCGATTTACAAAATGAACGGGTCATTCAAAAGGAAAACTTTGACAACCCTTATTATCATTCATTCAATTAGCAAGATGGTAAAAAGGCAATAAAGATTATTCAAAATGAAGGAGGAGATGTACCAATTCAACATTTCAATAAGCTAATATTATATGAAATAGCAATTTAACATTTTAGATGTACCATTATAACCATACCATTTTAACATTTTAATAAATGGCGATCACGTTGAATGCACAAAATAACTTTGAACTTTCCTCTATTCATTGATGTGTAATATGTTTACACCACCCCGTTTATTGTAATAAAATATTTAAACGTTGAATAACCTGTAATGGATTAAATAATTAAGATAATAATAAAATCAATATAGTCTTTATTGAATTAATTTAGAAAGCAATAGACCAGATACTTTAAATAAATTCAGTATTCATCCAATACAGACAGCCCTACCATTACTTTAGGATAGAGCTGTCTGCATTGGACCACAGTGCTTTTCTTCTATAAATAATCCTGGCGATGCTTAATAGAAGTGCTTCTGTTCCAGGACCTTTCAATAAATATTTCCATTCAGATGCCGCGCTTTATGCACAGTTGATGAGTGCCCAACATGCTATTCCGGGCCCTTTCCTCTCGCTCCCGATATAAATAACCCGATTCCATTCTGCCATCAATAATCTTTCTGCCGGAATCCGGACGAACGGATACTGGGGGGGGGGAAGAAGGAGGGGGTGGAGGAAGAAGTAATAAAAGCATCCACCGGCCGCTGCATTAGTTTCACGTAATAAAATCCCAATTTTATGGACGGAATATCTTTCGCTTGGTCATCACTCCTGGGTTTGGGTTGGTTTTCGCGGAAAAGACTGACCTTCATTCGTCATGGCTGCCTTTCCTTCTATTTTGGAATACTCGTACCCTCATGGAATGAAGAAAAAAAGTAGAAGATACATACATGTATATAAACCGATTTTGAGGCTGAGACGCTTTGAAGGCATCGCATAGAATTTCAAGATTTTATATCTGAAGTAATAAAGAAATTCCCGATTCGTAGCTCAGTAGTAGAGTGCGCTTTTAAAATCCAGTACAGATTTCAAAAATTTCAACTTCCAAATATTCGACAGCCCACCAGCCGTTGCAGTTTGAATTTGGGAAACCAAACTCATTTTCTCACTCTTACGAGCGAGCCTAAAATCTTTTTTCGAACGGTCATAAATCGTTTGATGAGAGGCAGTAAAGCAATCGCAAATCGAGAAGTTCTCCCATGCTTCTATACGTTTTTGCTTGCATCGTGCTTTCTGCCGATGCTGAAACAATGGGTTTGAAGTGGATTGAAGTGCGGTGTATAAATTTTAAGCTGCTGCCAGACGAGTACGGCGGCCTGGTGGCCAAGTAGGCAGCGCTCTGGCTATTGGTACCCCCGGCTTCAGGTACGAATCCTGGCGGTTGCATAGATGTCTGTAGTGGTTCGGAATCCATTTTAAAGTGTAGGTCGGGTCTGTTTAACCGCGTATGACCGTAGAGCAACAAATCAAACAAAACATAAGCCTGAGGAATACGAGACAAGAGAGTCGCAGTGTCTCTGTCTGACCGCGAGAAACAAGCTACGTCACCACTCACTGCGAGTGACAACTGATGGAAAATAACGGTCGAAAAATCCCTTCGATGTGTTTGAAACACCGATTTTGGTTGGAGCGGAGCGAGACAGTTGACTCACACAGAGGTTTCTGTCCACGCTGCGAAAAACCTGTTTATAATGGGTGCACGAATACGACTCGCTTCCCTGGTACTCTCATCACATGCTAAAACACATGAAGATTCAAGTTGGTCCGTTGATGGAGTACGTTGATGTTGCTTATTTCAAAAGGCATTGAAGAGCAAATATGATAGTGTGTGTGTGCATCTCGTATAAATATTTGGATTGTCTTTTGTGAGTTTTGTGTGGGTCAGTTATCCCTGAAACTCTTCCACCCTGTCTATGGCCTTCGCCTTATCATTAGCGCGTTCTGATGGCCAATTGGCTAGCGCTCTGACCTTTGGTACCACAGGTTTCAGGTTCAAATACTGGAGGTGGCATGGATGTTTGTGAGTGGTTTGGAATCCACTTTAAACTGTAGGCCCCAGTCTGTTTAGCTCTCGTGTACACAAGATGACCGCAGAGTGACAAATCAAACCAAAACCAATCACGATTTTTGTGCTGTCTGATGGTCAACTGGCTAGCTCTTTGGCCTTTAGTACCACAGGCTACAGATTCAAATCCAGGCGATGGCATAGATGTTTATTAGTGTTTCAGAATTCATGTTAAATTGTAGGTGCCGGTCTAATTAGCCATCATGTGCGCAAGATGACCCGTAGAGTGACAAACCAAACCTCATCAGTGGGCCATCCTTTGCATACGTAATTTAAACACACTGCACTGATGCGCATACAATAAAAAGCAAATATTTCCTTTGATTTCATTATTAATATCTCCATATAAATACAGTGTCTTGATGTTTGCATAGTTATTGCGAAGTAATATTTCGCGCACTCTATATGTCGCAACATAGCCAAGTTCACAAGCGCATTCTACTTTATTTCAAATTCATGAGTCCACTTTGCTAATATTTTAAAGCCGGCTAAACGGCGTTCAAGAATTTGGGAACAGTTTCCTCGCAATCACGAGAACATAAAAGGCGATAGGTGTGCCTTATTATTGTAATTGTGGTGGTTTCACGATGAATTCTTGTGTTCACTGCGATAAGCAAGTTTCAGGCTGCGTCTTGAGAGCACGGAAGTAATTTAGATGTGAAATACACAGCGTGCGGCCGAAAACAATGCGCCGGCGATAAGTCTCGCAGTTGGGCGACTGATTGCTCGGCGCCGAATTGATTGTGGCTGCGAGGGACATTGTTCATATGCATGAGACCTGCTGTCCCCGCGGTGTTATGCAAAATCGCCACCTCCGATGCGCCGGCCGGAAAATTAAACCCTAATTCAGAAACGTCAGTCAGGGCGAAGCGAAAGATTATGATATTGGGGCGCCCGGAATTAGCGAGTTCGAATTCGCCCCTTAAAATCCCATTCGCACCCCCTAATTGTATGCGAGCGCCCGGGGCGTTCGATTCCCGAACTTTCGTGCGCCACTTCGGTAATTCAGTTGGGTGCAGGGCGCCCGTGTTGCATTTCGGTGAATGAGAACAGAATTAGGGGGGGAGAGCAATCAGAGTGGGAACTTCGCTCGTTTGACTTTGCTCAAAGATTGGGGGAGAAAACCAAAACTCAAACAATTTTCATGAAAGCTAATCAGGTTTGAGATTCGTTGTTCCATCAGGGTGACACATATTTTTCTAGAGATTTTTAAGATTCTATTTATGATTCCTGATTCTTTTTAACATAAATAATGTAATGCACCTTCCATAAGATTTAACTTAAAGAAAGTACATTATTACCTATTTTAATCGGGGCCTGAATGGCCGAGTGGGTAGCGCTCTGGCGCTCGGTACCACAGGTTTCGGGTTCGAGTCCCGGCGGTGCCATGGATGTTTGTAGTGGTTCGGAATCCACTTTAAAACTGTAGGTCCCGGTCTAATAGGATCGTAGAGAGTTGCGGGGGCATTGTTACTCCGCGTCCGTGGCTTATCTTCAAGTTACCCCCTGGGCAATGCAAAGTGAGTACGTCTGTACAGCGCTTGCCTTAAGGCATCAAGACCAGGCTGTCTAAGTGTTTGCCAGCTGTATTAGAAAGAACGAAACCTATTTTAATCGTATATTTAACGAATATAGTTATATCGTCGATGCTTAATATATATTGATACCTATTTTAATTATATTTACAATTGCAAAAGGTTAAGTCATTAATAGATTTTATCTGTTAAAAATTGTTATACCATTCATATCTGTTATACAGGGTGATTATAATTAAACAGGAATTATGAAAATTTCTCAGAAAATAATATTTACGTGTGCATAATCATATTTTGTGTTTTAAATACAGAGTGATTATAATTGAAGTTCCACATTCAAATTGCTATCAAAGAAGAACCACTCTCCACAATGAGTTCAAATTTGAACTGAAGATATTTGATGAAGGGAAAAACTGTATGGCATCAAAAGAAAAGTTCCATAAAATGTTCCACCGTTTTTTTCCCATGCAATTGGGCATGACTTTAGCCGTGGTGGATGGCAATTTGTATTTATTATTTTTTTTTATGTTGTATATTGTTTAAACTTTTAATATGTTATTCTTGAATTCTGTATATCGATATTTGTATTTTGATTATTTTTGTAATTTGCACCAAAATGTCTTCAATATTTTCTGTTTTGTTTTTGTATCTGTACTGACTGTAATTTTCGTGTTTTAATAAAGTTGGCATTAGGTCTGGTCCCCATTGGGGAGCTAATTGCTGGTTTCTCCGGTGGCCGCGGTGCTGAGAGCCTGGGCCGGGTTTTCTGTTTGTCTGAGCGGGGTTGCTGTTGCGACACCTTTCATCAGTCTTCGAGAGCCTTCGGGCGACTTATTACTGAATTTTCACTCACAGTGTCGCAACTGTTAAATTATTTGGAAGTCCTTTTTCTCCTTCCAAAACCGAAACAATCCAGCACATTGAACACAGCAGTCGGTTTTAATGTGCAACTCATGCCAAATGCGCTGTCATTTCGAATTCAAAATATCACTGGCAGCCGAATTCACTCCTTTATCCTTCCCTTACCGTTTTCAAATTTGAACTTATTGTGACGAGGGTTTTTTTTTTACAGCGAAGGGTTTTTTTTTTTTTGAAAGTGAATTATAATCATCCTGTATATTATCCATTTTATTTCTACCTAATAATGTACCCTATTGAATTATATTTGAATTTAAACCAAGATTATAACAATTTTTGACACCACGTGGAACAACTTAAAGAAAATGAAAAAAGACTAAAACAATCGATTTTAATTTAGTAATTATATCATGATTGTGTATCTGATCAGATCATATCTTGTCATTATTGTCCCAAAATCTATTCGATTTGAAAAGCGGCGGCCATTGTTTGCATTTTTATTAAGCACTCGATAACAACATTATAAATATTTACAATTTTTAAAAGTCCTGCAAGGTGCCTATTTTCCCACTGCAACGTTAGAATTTTTTTTCTGTCCTCCAGCACTTTTTCTTTGCCGAATAGACCCCAGTCTCCAGATGCTTGAAATTTGTTAGCCCTTGGTGGTACCTGGTGGTAATAGTTCGTTGAACTTCACAATGTGGAACATGCTGTTCTGATGCAGCTGGCAATACAGAGACAGTTCATCTTTATGCCATCCACAAGGGCTGCACCGCTTCTACTCATTGAGCACTACCCCCCAACGCTCTACGATCCTATCAGACCTGGACCTACGGTTTAAAGAGGATTCCGAACCACTACTAATATCCATGGCACCGCGGGGCGCTCGAACCTGAAATCTGTGGTACCCAGAGCCAGAGAGCTAGCCACTCGTACATGAGGTCCCAAAAAGTTTGCTGGTGGCTATATGAATGATTCTTAAAATTTAAGCTGTTAAATAAAGGTGACAGAGGTATTGGAGTCAGTGATAACGCTAAGTATGAGGTATAACGCTAAGAGACAGAGGAACACTAAGTAAATTTTACATCGAGTATTTCTGAGGACGATCTATGTATTCCAGATTACATCCATATTATATACAAGACCTCTTGTCCTTCAGCGCAATCCCTTTAAATCATTACACCCCACACTTAATATGCAAATGTCTGAACCTAAGCCTCGGTTTCAATTCCGCGCAAAAAGCAATGGCCATTAAAGCGAGAGTAACGACCGTTCCGCTGTGTCTTCCCAGACAATCGCCTCTCCCGTTTTACGGGAAAAATTTACATTCAATTTGCATCCGGATTAAAACGGTATATCGGGAGAGTGGCGGAATTTACAGTCCCATCCTATCTGGTAATCGGCCGTTGAAAACTAATTCATAAATGTAAATCTTTACGGGACGGGCATAAATCTGAGGGAAGGAGTAATTGGGCGCGCGGGCGCATTCGGTGTGCGCAGAACTTATCAGATGAGAGGGTTGTAGGGGGTGGTGGTGGAAGGCGTGCATTAAGTAGATTATTGAAGGGCGATAACCGTAACGGATAACGAACGCTATTCAAGGGCGCATTTCGTTGGTGCAGGATTCAGTTTTACGAGTCACGGACAATTGATGGCCCCTCGCCCATGAATCTGTGCACCATCATCACTTGGAGGGATGGGGCGGTGATTCCGGGATGAGTTCCCTGCACGTGGAGATAAATATTGAAATCCCGGAGGAGCCACTATCCGACTCCCGTTTTCCCGACTTCCCTTTTCACTGCTTTTTAAGCATCTTGCTCTGTTTAGAAGGAAGGATAAATTTGATTTTTGGTTTTAAAAGTATTAAACGTATGCGGATCACAATGATTGCATTGTCTGCCTCATTAATGCTCCATAACCAAAAAAGGTTACATCTGATATAGCTATTATGATAATGAAAGTAGCCGATGTCAACTACCCATAACAAGACTTCACCATTCGTTTATATAGCTTTCATCAGAAGCAAATATTTTCAGAATTGCAGGACCTGAAGCATTTGATTCAGTGCGTTGGCATTTAGTTAACCACATTTGAACAATTTATAAATTAGATTGTAAATATCGGTACATGCATTTCTCGAGTAATAATATTCCAAAATGAAATCCTCCCTTTTTTTCAAGCAATTAGCTATTAAAACAACGTCAAATATTAGGTTCATATATTCAGCATTTGAATGTGCTTTGCCGTAATCAGGGTGTTCTGAATGGTTGTGATTTTGGGTTTCATTATTTCTAATGCTTGTAGGCACCTAATTCTAAGAAGGCATCGAAGAAGAAATATTCACTTCGTACAAGGAAATGACATACTTTAATAATAGTGTTATTAGATTTCCGTACTTTTTGCTGGCCTGAAATGATCTTCTTCCAACATAATTACCAAATGGTCACAACATCAAACATCTCTACAGTTGAACTCAACCACTTCAGTAATTGTAACTTCAAATTACTATAAGATTATAAAAAAGGATTCATTTATTATATTATAGCTGAATCTTATTTGCTATAAGTGAAGTGTCCGATGGATTAATGCTTTATTCCATGAGAAATGGAAAGTTAAACCCGAGACCAGCGAAGCCAAAATCAAAATGTTCTCTTTCAGTATCCGAGTTGGACTCGAGATAACTGTAGGCCGTAAAGCCCTTCAAAAGCCTTGGACTCAAAACTGAGGGGAAAAGAACTACTCCTCCATCCCCTTTTTATTCATTCCAAATGTCAACGATAAGACACTGAGGCCCTGTAAAATACTTTCTTTTGTACTGTAGAACCCTTTGGATGCTACATATCTACCAATCTAGTGATAGATGACCACAAGTTAAAAAGCACATTATATGAATGACATAAGCTATTACTACAAATTTTATTTGTGGCAAACTTTTAGAAAATTTAACAATTGCCATAAATATTCCCTTATGGAACAAATGTTTAACAGTGTTTTTCTTAATTTACAGGTGGCCGCGAGCACTCTGTGTCTGGTAAAGTCGGCGAGTCAGTGGTGCTCCCCTGCGAGGTGGACACCCACAACTGCGGCCGGATCTACGTGATCACTTGGACGAAGCACATGGGAGAGGAGTGGCGGCGGGTATACCTCTACAGCGACACCCACTCGAGGCCCATGGGGGCCTTCGCGGGCAGGGCCCACTTCGTGCTGCACAACAACTCCAATGCAGAGCTGCACCTGCGCTCCCTCGGCGTGGCAGACGAGGGCACCTACAAATGTGACGTCACCTACGTGCACGGGAAGTGCCCCTCGCTCACCTTCACCAAGCTCTACACTCTCAGTGAGTATTAATTGTTGCATTGTCTTCTGTAGTAGTAAGGTTTTTAGCTGTAACGAGTTTGATTTGGTTTGTCGCTCTACGGTCCTTTTGTGCACACTTTAGGTTAATTAGACCTGGATCTACAGTTTAACGTGGATTCCGAACCACCAACAAACATTCATACCACCACTAAGATTCGAACATGAAGTACCAAAGGCCAGAGCATTAGCCACTTGGACATCAGGTCGCGCTGTGAATAGTGGTGATATTGGAACAAAGTAGTCAAATTTCGCTTGAAAAATTTAATTGTTTAGATACAGATTTAGATGGAGGAATTGGTGATACCGCTTGGGTTTCGGAATAAAATCTTAAAAAAAAAATGTATTACAGAAAGGCACATATAAATTAAGCCATTTGAAAGAGAAGGTTTCAAAAAGAACAGGCCGGTCATTGAAAGATTGAGTGATGCGAAAACGAAAAAAAAAATGTATGATAGTAATATGATCTCTTCCACGGACACTTGTCAAGTAATCCAGTTCTTTCAAACTGGGTAATTGGGTACTGAACCATCTTATCTTTAGGATATAAACAGTCATTCAATAAAATGTTCCCAGCACTTTCTTGGAGTTTGAAGAATTGATTTTTCCTTGGAATAGAAAAACCACAATGAGTTTAACTATTTGATCGTAATCGATGTTAAAAAGTTGAAAATGAAAAAAATTGTGTGTTTTTTTCAAATCCTTTAGCATTTTGGTAGCTACCCTGTATATTTCGATTTGTTCCAATTATGGATATTTTTCATACCAGATTATGTTAGCGTGGCAATTATGGAAGACTCAAAAATAAAATAGGTTTTAAAAAGCCTTTTGTTAAAAGAATGGTAAATATTTTTCGTTTATAAAGTAATGTTGCATTATAATTATGCTCCCCACTGCAACTCCAATTAGTGTGAGTGTATTACTGCAACCCCAATTTAGTACGAGTTGTCCAGACATAGTCATGTCATTATGTCATCTTTCTAAGTAGTCTCCAAGCTTAATAGATTCTGCTGAAAAATAGGGATTACTGTTCAATTTTACACTCGTAGATAGTTTCGACAAAAATGAATAGCACATTATCGTCGTATTCAAGCCTAGAGGAAGGAGCTTATGGCTTAGTGTCAAATTTAATCCTACCCAGTTTCATCCTATACGGACAAAAGCTTTTTATTTGGCTTCACTTGTATGGTTTCAAACACAACTTACTGAGTTGAGAAACCCAATACACTATTCGAAAAAAAAAAAAAACCTCAACATTTTACGAACACATAATTAAAGAAATTATTTTAAAAAAACACGTTACACCATTCAAATGTGATACGAATTTAAAAAGCTGCATAAACCTATTGAACCCAAATTCTTTTTTTTTTATTGTTTTGGCATTTTTAAAACACTTGAAGCAAACAACTTCACCAAAATTGAATCTCCACCCAAATGCAGAGCGGCTTTTGCCAAAGAGACTTTGCATTTGCATCACTTCGGAAAACTTGTTCTTTCTATCACTCGACCTCTTATACCGTTTACTTTGGGTTCGGAAAACCATTTATTTACATCACATCAAATCTCGAAAGAAAAAATAGACACCCCCTTTCGAGCCCCCCAACCTCCCTCTCCCTCCCCCCCACTCCCAATCGATCCCGCTACCCGATGTAAGTGGAAAAGCGTCATCGATTCACAAAACCGAAAACGCCGTCACAATCGATTCCGGCATCGATAGAAAAGACAATATAATCTTCGCTCCTTCAGACGTCTCGAACAGTTGAAAGAATGATGACTGCAAAAATATAAAGATCCCCGAAAGAGAGGCCCTTCCTTCTTTTTTTCTTAATTTTTCCTTTGAAGAAGAAAAGAACTTCGCAAAGGAACAGAAGAAGTATTGACTTCTCGAGCGCCTCATTCATGCATTAGCGTTTAAAATTCCGAAAAGGAACCCCTCGTCTTGTTTTCGACTTCTCAACGATCGATTCCTTTTTTTTTCTTCACTCTCCGCCGGTATTTATTTCAGAATCGGCAACTCGATGAATTTCATCCGCACCTCTACAAGCATTAGGAGTTGTGCCGGACGACTATTCATTTATGGATCAGATCTGAAATAAAGCCATGATTTCTAAAGAGTTAAATAGCGGTAATAACAGCTATTTTTTTTTTTCATCATTCTTTCATTTTTAAATTTCATCTGGTTTACAAGTATAAAATCTACAAACATTAGAGTCGTCGATAATTTCTTTAAAAAATAGCTGTTATTACCGCCATTTAACTCTTTAGAAATCACGGCTTTTATTTCAGATCGGCAACACACGTGAATTTCATCTGGTCTACAAGGTTAAGGTATACATAAGTGTAATCGACAATATCTTAAAAATAGCTATTATTGCCGCTTCTTTAAGAACCGAGGCCTCATGGTCAATTGACTGCCTCTCTGGCCTTTGGTACCACAGGTTTCAGGTTCGGTTCGAATCTAAGGGTAGCATGGATATTTGTGAGTGGTTCCGAATCCACGTTAAACTGTAGGTCCCGGTTTGCTTAGATCTCGTGTGCACAAAATGACCGTAGAGCGACAAACCAAATCTTTAAGAGCCATTATGTTTGAGTGACAGATAAATTTAAAAAAAAAAAACTTAATGTGTACATTATATAGAAAACTATACTCTTTTCCTTTTTTTTACCAAAGAATGGTTTGTTATGCAAAGTGTTTCAGAACTAGGTTTACAGACTTGTAGGGTTTGGTTTGTCGTTCTGCTGTCATTTTTTGCACACTTTAGGCTAATTAGACCGGAACCTACAGTTTAAAGTGGATTCCGAACCACTCACAAACATCCATACTACCGCCATGCTAATAACCTGAAGTCTGTCGTGGCCAAAGGCCAGAGCGCTAACCAATTGGCCGCTAGCCATCAGACCGCGACAGACTTCTAGAAGAGGTGGGATACGTTTGCATGATTTGGAATCCCATAGCAATAATGGATAAAAGGTATTTCTGATGCTGTAGTATACACAAAATTCCTTAGCAATGGAAGGACGCCATTTACAAATGCAGTTTATTAATGAGAATAGTTTTTAATCAATTATGTGGTTTATTCTTCAATGTTTATTAAAAACAAGTAACATAGATCAACAACAACCCAAAAAAAAGGAAAAACGTTTGTTTCTCTCTTAACTGCCTACTCCATGCCTATTAAATAAAAATACTTTTTACATTCTCGTAAATTACATCCAACTGCAACCCCATCAGATCCAAAATGATGACTCCAAACTGTAAAAATATCGAATAGATAGAAGTTGTCATTTACTTTACAGAAATAAATAAAAAAGAGTTCGTGGAATTGTCGCATCGGCACCTTTCGGATACTCTTCTTTGCATGCATATGTCAACTCCGAGAAACCCAGGGCTGTTCAGAATTTTAAATACTACGAGTTTGCTTTCAACTTTTCCAATCGACGATCCTCCTTTCCACGCAACAACCCTTCGCAGGAATTTTGTTCCGACAGAATAAATTCGGCGACTCGGTCCAACTGCTCTTCGCCGTGAAGTGTTCGCCAGAAAATGTGCCATTTCATGTTTCATGCGTCGATAGTTCAGTCAATAATAACTAACACAGCATTTCTCGTTATTTAACTTTTAAAGTACTGAGGCAATATCGATAATGGCCCTTTAGTGATAATTACATTTTGATGAATGGTGTCTACTTCAGTTAATTTGTGCATCATTTATTGTTATTTTTATCTTATTCAATTCTAAATATTAAAAGATTTTAACATATAAAAATTATGTTTGTTATAAAAATTAGGAATGTTATTGTATTTATTATTATAATAAGATTAATTTTTTTCGAATCTGTTTAATCAAATGTTATTTTGACAACATAAAACCAGCTATTGTTTAAAAAAAAAAAAAAAACTTAATGAATATTTTTGTCTTTTGACTTGAATGAGTTTGATATCAAAATTATGTAACAACAACAATACCAGATTTAAAAAGAAAACGTTTTGAAACTGTGGAATTTGAAATTAAATTTTATTCCATAGACTTAAAAATATGCTATTTCAAATAGAGGAACGATATTTTTTACCATGGAATGATTCTGCTGAAAATTAGTTTGGTATTAGAAACATAATTGCTATGAATGAACGATTCTTTTTATAAATACCGGATCTGGATATGATTCATCACTACTTATACTACAGATTTATAGATGACTAGCGGACTCGCCAATGATTCGCTATTACGAAATCTGAGTATTTGTACAATCAAACCTACTTTTATGCAGTCTTTTTCCTGCTTTTTTTTTTTGAACGGTATATAAAAAAAATTCTGTCTATTGCATAATATGAACAAAAATTAATTCAAAACAAAAACAACTGATTGTCAAAATAACATGCAAATTAAAGTAGGTCCAACAGATGGCCCATCTGATCCCATTACCACAAATGTTATTAGATGCGAGGTAGTACCTCATCGTGAGGTTTTTATTTACATATTTCCTCTGTGGGACTTTTTATGTAATTCCTATCAATCACATAAAAATTTTTTTAATATGTTGCAAACCTATATTTTATAGCTACTTATGAAGTTATATTTGTTATGCATTATGTGATCCCTATCTCTCTCACAATAAGAGGTTTGACTGTATAAATCAAATAAACGCAATTGAAGTTCTGGATCAGTTCATTTATTTAATTAAAAATACATGAATTTAATTGTTTTTGATAATTCCTTTTTTTTTTCTGTTTCATTACTTTTTTTTTGTTTTTGATTCCCAAATTTTCTTTATTCTTCAGCTTGTTTAAGTACTGTATTGCCTATTGGAAGCTTCTTTTGTAGTATGTTAGTCATTAATTTTTTGTATTCAATATCTTGGAACAAAATGCTTTTCTGAACTGCAGTCGGGGAAAAACAACAACAACAACAAAACACGATCTTTACTTAACACTACAAAAACAACAGTGCCACCTATAGGATGAAACTTACTCTCTAATCACTGATGTCGCTAATAAGTACGAACTGTGAATTTTCGAGCGATATCGCAATAAACAATATTATAGCATCGCAAAAAAATAAACCTTATAGAATGACCTGGAGTACAATGAAAAATAAAGTATTATACTGAAAAATAAAGGACCTAGAATTAATTGTAGTGCAAGTACATTGAAAAATAAAGAACCAAGAATGGCCCGAGTACATTTATTTTGGAAAATAAAGACCTAGAATTACCCTCCCTTTTTAGTGTGTGTGACCGCACTAAAGCTACTTTACAGAATTCAGGATTAATTACATGCATTTGAAAAATAGCTCTTAGCAATTCAGCTTTTTGCAGCCAGAATTGCTACGAGCTATCTTTCGATCGTCGACAAATAGTTTTTATTCAGAATTTGCTTCTCTTCCCTTCCTTTTTTATGCTAGCGCTAACTTAAAGTCCCCCTTCCCTCACATCCGAGACTATAGTAATCTCTTTGATGATTCTATTTTTTTTCAAGCCCCTGGTGCAGACAATCGCTAAGCTAACATCGCATTTGTTAAGTTAAACCTTGAAACCCAAGTATAGCACTAAATTTAAATCAGTAAAAAGGCTTCTAATCAATAGATGGCTCTGTTTTCCATTCTATAGCCGTTTATCAAAATAAAAATTATCCATCCATCTTACTCTTTGAGATAAACCTGATACGAGGAGCACATATTCGAATTGCTTTTAAAACAATCTGTATTCATTTTAAATTCTTACTACAAATTCCTGTAACAACGTTAAGGCCCTTCTATCAAACATTTCTCGCAGAGCAGAATTGAGCCATTTTTTTTTTCTGTAGAATGCAAGTAAACTCGATTGATATCCTACGCATCAATGAAGAGCAGGGGTGGCCAACCTGCGGCTCACCTTGAAAATTTTCTGGCCCATGAGATGTATCACACTTTTACAAAATATATTTATTTTATAATGGCCAATGTAGTGAAAACCAATATATTAAAAAATGCATTATGTGTGCATCCATGTGATCCAATTTGAGTAATCTGGCGCAAAAAGTTGTTAGCGTTTTTGGTTCAACTTTCACCTTCGTTTCGTTTTTTCTAAAATGAAATTGAGCCAACACAAAACACGCTGAAACATAACTGGCTCTAACCTCCAACACCCGTTACGATGTGCAAATACCCGAATTGCGATCGATTCTCAAAAAATAAGTGAAATAGTAGAGAAACGAATATCACACTAGTGAAATAAATATTTTTCATTGATTTCATTTTTTAAAATTTCGTTTATATTTATATATGGTTTATATTTCATTTTGAGTGTTATATACAGTGGATAAAAAAAGTATTGGCAATTGCCTATAAATGATCATATTTGCTAACAAAGTATGTTTACAAATTTCATTTTAACACAGCGATTACAGAAGGAGAAAAGACAAACAAATATAACGAAATTTTCATTTAAATATTTTTTTAGTCAAAATCTACGAGAAAATCCAAAATTTACATGATAAAAAAGTATTGGCAAAATTATGAAATTGACAAAATTATGAGCGAAAACAAAATCAGTATATGTTTAGTACTTTTTTATATGCATACCTTCTGCATCTAGAACAGCTTGTAATCTATTTCTCATAGAGGAAACTAAGGTCTTTGTTGTACTGTTGGGAATTTTGTGCCACTCTTGCAAGAGTAAACGTTTGAGGTCGTCTTTACTTGAAATTTTATGTTTCTTGATTTCTAGATCCAGCAGGTGCCATAAATTTTCAATTGGATTGATGTCAGGCGATTGAGGTGGGGTTTTTAATTGGCGAGGAGCATTGTAGAGTAGCCATTCACGGGTGAGATTCGCTGTATGCTTGGGGTCATTGTCTTGTTGAAAAACGAATGATGTTCCCAAGCCAAGATTTTGGGCACTGATTTTTAAGTTATGGCGCAAAATGTCAATGTATGTACGTGCTGTCATAATACCATCAATAAAATGCGTTGCCGATTCCATTAGCTGCCATACAGACCCAAACTAAGACGCTGCCTCCACCATGTTCTACAGTAGCAGTTAAATGTTGCTTTTCTAATTCAGTATTTGGCCTCCTCCACACATATCGTCGTCCATCACTGCCGAAAATATTAAACTTTGATTCGACGGAAAAAGTAACTGTGTTCCAAAACTCTTCAGATAAATCAACGTGGGATTTCGCGAAATCTAACCTCTTTCTCCTATTTATTTCCGAGATGAATGGTTTCTTTCTAGCTGCCCTTCCATAATAACTTCTCTCGTGTAAAACATTCCGTACAGTTAGCTGAAAGTCTTTTGCGAAGTGAAAGCAACATCTCTAGCTATCTGGGGTGCACTTATTTTAGGGTTTTTCTTAACCTTGTTAATAATGACACGTTCTTCTCTTGTAGAAAATATTCGAGGTCGTCCACTTCTAGTCTTATTTTTCCGTTGATCCTGTTTCCTTGACCTTTTTACAACACTTCTGACAGTAAATAAACTTATATTGAACTGCACTCCTATAGCACGATAAGTTAAACCTACATTTCTGAGCCTAATAATCGTGTTTTTAACACTAACGTCCAACTTCTTCGATTTCGAAGTCATTTTACTGCAATAATCGCAAAATAATGCATAGACACTTTGGAGTAGTTTTGCAGACTTTACACCGGTAGAGTTTCTTATCAGTCGAAACACGTGACTTCAATGTAACAAAATTTGCATAGCAGTTAAAACTTTGCCAATACTTTTTGACATGCAAGTTTTCGCTTTTGAAAGAAAAAAATCGTAGAAAATGCAAATTAAAATAAAATTTTACTATTTTTACATATCTAAGATGTCTTGTATTTAATTACGACAGCTAAAATTGCATAACATTTTTTTTTTTGTCAATATGAATAAATTAAGGCAATTACCAATACTTTTTTTTTACCCACTGTATGCATTCACAATGTGCGTATAGTATTATTATTATTATATTGTTTATGTTTACATGTAAGAATAATAGCAAACACAATAATAATAACTGCTTCTGCTTCGATTACTCACTCTCAAAAAATGTCTACCGTGGGTCTACATTTAACAGGGAGATATATAGTTTTATATGCGGCCCGCGGAGTGAGGATGCACTTTCAAAGTTGCCCGCAAAATCATTTGGGTTGACCAGCCCTGATGTAGAATGAACAACCTGGTTGCTGATGTGTACAATTATCACGCAACAGCTATGTACACTTCAAACGTACCATTGACATTTGAATGCGTCAACTGCGAGCGCGTCTCATGAACACTAAGTGACACAAACGTTCTTTTTACTATTGTACTGGGGGGGAGGAAGGGGAGAGGAAACGCAAAGCATGGGAAAACGTTGGACAGTTTTCAGAGAAATAAAATAAGTGTGTCTGTTTTCTGTCACGTATGAAAGAATTGACTTACCAAAAGGTAACTACTATGTGACTACATGACCCAAAAAGATGATTGGCGATTCGCTCGTAAAAGGAGATGAGGATGTGCGATTTTTGCTTGCAAACTGCAACGCATGGCAACAAATAAATATTCGATTATCCACAGCCTATCTGGACACGGCTTCAGAACTGATTTCTTGATGGAACACTGCAACCAGAAATATTTAACTGAATATCTTAAATTGCCACTTAAGATGTGAATGTACGTTATTGAATCATGGTGCCATCAATAATTTGGAACATATCTATTAGAAGAAATGATATGTACCCTCCCATCATAACTCATCACGTTTATAAAATGGAATTAATGGAAATAATTTAAATGTTTACTAATAAAAATTTCATTCTATGTCTCCTTCATCCCCATGTATATTAAGGAAAATAGTATAGCAAATATAACACTGTAAAAACATTTTTCATGTTTCTGGCAGAGCAAACTATTCTTGATATTTCACATCAATGAAAAATGACTTCCTTGCCATTCGGCCGTGTGAACTATCCTTAGAATTGCTTTTGAACTTTTATTCATTTTATTTCTTTATGTTTTTGTAGCTGATAATCTTGGATTTATATTTTAAAAGAACTTGGCAGATGAACATTTGGGCGGATGTTTTAAATGGAGGTGCAGCGTATGATGGCAATCACCCTATATAATTCACTTCAAATGTACTATCCATAATTAATTTTTAATATAAAATAATACTTTGTTGGAAAAACTTTCTTTTCAACCGTCTTCATCAGGGAGGGTCACCCATATCTTGTGGGCACTTTGGAAATGTATCCTAACTCCGCATGTAAAATTATATATTCCCTTATAGACCCACTCTAGACATTTTTTGGAGTGAAAAATTGAAACAGAAGGAGCTATTATTTTTGTGTTTACTTTTATTCTTACATGTAAACATAGATAATACAATAATAACGACACTAAAAGCCCCCTGTAAGGAAATATACGACACTCAAAAGGAAATATAAAAAATATATAAATATAAGCGAAATAAAAAAAAAAAATGAAATCAATAAAAAAAAAAAAAATTATTTGACTAGTGCGATATTTGTTTGCGCAAGATTATTATTTTAAAATCAAAGTTAATATTTTCTCATCATTTCGGCAGTTCATTTTTGAATATACACATATAATGTATTTTTTTTTTTTTTTTTTTTTTTGATACATTGGTTTTCACTCATTTGGCCATTCTAAAATAAATATATTGTGTAAAAGTGTGATACATCGCACGGGCAGGAAAAAATGTTCAAGGCTGGTCGCGGGTTGGCCACCTTTGCTCTTCCTATTTCTCGTTGAGACCTGTCCAGACATGCGCCACTTTAGCCCCTAAACCGAACTGGTCCGAAGGGGATTAATACCGTAAAATGGAGCGGAGCTTAAAAGTTTCGAAACTCGGCGAGTCGGGGGCGAATCGATAATCCGCCTCGACAGATCCGGATCATTTTGCGCACCAAACATTTTCAGATGAATTATTTAAAGGAGGAGGAATTTTTGGTTTTAATTTTCCACACTCCTTCACAGGGGCCCGGAATTTTCCGGCTTTGTACTCACCTGCATTTATCACGAGTTCGAAACTGCGTGGGGAGAATTTGCTCCGATTTGTTCGACGCCAGTTGGAGGGTGCAAATGCTAACAAACTTACTTCGCAAGTGTGTTAAATTTAACTTTATTCAATTTTTTTCTATACTAATAACCCTTTAACGAATTATCCTGCGTGTATGCATATTTCGTATTTGTGTATTTTTTAACGTAATTCATATCTTTTATTTTTTTTTATAGTTTTGAATAGAATTCGTATGATAAATTTGCATATTTTTAAAGAGAATTCACATTTCTAATATTTGTTTCATTTTTTGAACATAATTTGTATTTCTAATATTTGCTTCATTCAATTTCTACTATTAGTTCACACTCTCCCTTATATATATTTATATATCTTGTTCAAATTTTCAATCGTTCATAAAATACTTTTTATTCATCCACTCAAGTTCAAATACATTTTTTTGAACTTGTAGTGGATGACACTTGATGTTAATATAGTTTTTTCAAATATTAATTAATTAATTAATTAACTTTAATTAACTAAAATAAAATTTTTTCTTCGTTGACCTAAGAAGGAATTGATTTAAAATTTTTTTATATTACTTGTTTTTTGAATAGAATTCATATTTCTAATATTTGTTTCATTTTTTTGAACAGAATTCATATTTTTAATAATTGTTTCAGTTTTCGAAAAGAATTCGTATTTCTAATAATTGTTTCAGTTTTCGAAAAGAATTCGTATTTCTAATATTTGTTTCATTTTTTGAACAGAATTCATATTGTTAATATTTGTTTCATTTTTGAACAGAATTCGTATTTCTAATATTTGTTTCATTTTTTGAACAGAATTCGTATTTTAGTTTGAACATTTTGTGTGATCCTTCATTATTTTAAGCCTCATCTATTCATTTTGGTTTCTTATAGTAGATCCTTAAAATACGTGTCAGGATTAACAACTATTCATACGCTTATAATGAGTTCCCTATTAATGAAACACTTTGGGTGTACATATTTTTCAAACAGTTTCTTAGCTGTTATTTAAAACAGTTGTTTTTGTTTCAAGCGTTCGCTTTGCAAGAATAACACTACTCATGAATATTTCTTAAAAATTATATCCTTATGAATGATTACTACCTACGAGATACATTAGTATTTAAATTAATATAACTTTCTAGACGCTTAAATGTACATTTCTAAAGATTAAATAGATAGATGCAAGTTTAATTGTGAGAAATGTTAAGATAGCTCTCGCCATCTTACTTATCGGTGGATTTCCATAACTTGTTAGCTAAGCTAGATGCAGTATAGAGTGGGGTTTGGTTGATTGAGCAAGACTTCTGAGCCTATGGGTCCTGGTACCTCCTCGAAGCTCATTTTCTCTGTCCCATTATGAGCAAGATCATGTCTGAACTTGTTCCGTGCATGGAGCGTGTACACACAGATGGAATCCGTTCAGTTAATTGATAATTGTAAATGACGTCTAGAACTGTCTAGACTCCTACCCTTATGATAACTTAAATGATCTTAATTAGGCGAATGGCTTCTGTCTTGTAACTGTCATTGTACATTGTTTACTATCGAGATTCTCTTGATCAGTTCTGCCATTCATTGGAAAATTCTCGAGTGGAATAAAAAATTAAGGTTTAAATGTTTTATAATTTCCCGTAGTAATAATTTTGATGGAGTAGTGGAACTTTATTTCTGACAATTTTTTTTTACCACAAAAATCTGTATTATGATTTAAGGTTCTAACGATAGCAAAGAAAATTTTTGTTTTATAATTTTTCTTAGGATGGTAAGTTTTGAAAATATTTGTTAAATTTGTTACTTTTACAATGTTTTAAATATAAATGCTATTAATCAATAATGCAGTATAATTTTCGTATTCGTAAGATTTAAAATGATCTGGAATTTTTTTAATTTTCACCTAGAAAACTGGAAAAGTCTACGAATTTTACTTTGACTGTAGAGTAACTACCCTGTTCACTCAGCAGTATTGGTACCTTTATTAAGAAAATTGAAATAATGTAATTTAAATACAAAAAATTGAAATAAAATTATAATACAATTATAGCTATAGAGAAGTAAAGCATAATTTCAATTTCCATATACGTTATAGGAATTTTTCATGTAATTCTAAATTTTTTATTGAATTTTTAAATCTTTAAATTTCTATTATTACAGAAAATTTAGAAAAAAAATGTAATAGCGAAAAAATGTATAACACAACAAAAAGAATTTCATCAACTAATATTACATCCTATATTAAATCTTTGAGACAAGATATTTCTGCCCCAAAAATAAATTAAATGTCCTCTTCCATTCCCTAGCAACGCTCCAAGTAAATCCCTACCTTTGAAGTACATTTCCCAACTTTTCCCTTCTAACAATAAATAAAATAAAAAAACTGCAAGAGTTGTGCCACTTGTGCCGAAACTCCGAACCGAACTGAAGGAAGGAATCTTTTATTTCTTTCAGCAGGGAATTCGATTCAATGCGAGTGCTGTTTAAACTTCGCCTAAAAGTCTTTCTTTTGCTTCAAGGGAAGAGGAACTTTTTAAAGATTTTTGCTGCTTTCTGTGGGCCACGCTTCGCAGGCCGCCTTGTCGCCAAGTATGCGGAAGGGTATTATGCCGAGTAAATGTATTCCAAATGTATGCAAGACGAACCTCCAGTATGATTTATGGCCCACCCTTTCCTCTTCCATCCCTCCCTCCCTCCCTGCCCCCTCCGTTTCCGGATTCGTGGTGGCATGAAACAAAAATGGATTCTTCCCTTTTTTTTCTCTGTGTGCCCCCGTGGTGTATTGAAAAGGAGTTGGTTTCTGTGTGTTGTTCATTTGGCGACAAAACTATGCAATGAAGTATGGAGTGACCGAAGCAGGATTGTTTGATGGATCAGCCGCCGATTCTTTGGGTGTTTACTTTATTGAAATGTTTTTTGCTGGCTCATCTGAGGCACGCTGGTTAATGTAGCGTGAGAAAAATGCTGCAGTTGCCTACTGGGTCTTGAATAGTACGTTTATAGGTCACCCGTTCTGTTGGGGCATAAACATTTCGTACACGACAATGAAGAACCCAATATGAAATATTTTTTACGGCCTTTTTTTTAAATTAATGCCACTAAATATGTATTTTAGGTAAAAACGAGTATAGTAGCAGGGAGTATAGAGGAGCCTAGATTAGCTTGAAGTAAAAGTTTAGTCGCTTGAATATTTCAGTTTAAAAGTATATTAATATATCTTTAGTTCTGCTGTTGCCTAAAAATTTCGTACACGACATTTAAGGCAATATATGTATAGTTTCTTTTAGTGAATATTCATTCTAAATATGTTTTTGAAGTAAAAAGGACTACAGCAGCACAGAGTAAAAGGTGTTAAAATAAAGGGGCTTGCAAAAAAGTTTTCTGAAAACAAAACGAATCAATACTAACCTGAAGTACAAATACAATTGTAAAATAGCTCAGATTGGACTGAAGAACAAGTATAACCTATTGAAAGATAATGGATCTGGAATTACCTGGAGTACAAATACATTGAAAACTAAAGGATCTAGAATTATCTGGAGTACATTAAAAAAATAAAGGACCTAGAATTAAAATTATTTAAAACAGTTGTTTTTGCTTCAAGCCTTCGCTTTGAAGAATAACACTAATTACGAATATTTCTTAAAAATCACATCCTAATGAATGATCACTACCTATGAGATACATCAGTATTTAAATTAATATAACTTTCTAAAGACTAAATAGATAGATGCAAGTTTTAATTGCGAGAAATGTTAAAAGATCCTTTTCCTCTGTAAAAGCATTGCTTGACGCTGTTATTAGATTGTAGCTCTCGGCCATCTACCTGTCCCTGGATTTCCGTAATATGTTAACTAAGCCAGATGCAGTATAGAGTGGGGTTTGGTTGATTTTACTAGACTTCTGAGCTTAGGGATTTGGTACCTCCTCAATGATCAATTCTTCTGACACGTTATGAGCAAGTCATGTCTGAACTTGTTCCGTGCAGGGTGCGTGTACACACAGATCCGTACAGTTATGATAATTACTCCGATTCCTAACCTGTATGATACCTTAAATGATCTTAATTAGGCGAATGGCTTCTGTCGTGCAACTGTCTATGTACACTGTTTACCATCGAGATTCTCTGGCTCAGTTCTGCCATTCACTTGGAAGAGTCTCGAGTGGAATAAAAAATTAAGGTATAAATGTTTTATAATTTCCCGCAGTAATAATTTTGATGGAGTAGTACAACTTTACTTCTAACAATTTTTTTTTTTTTACCCCAAAAATATGGATTATAATTTAAGGTTCTAACGATATCAAAGAAAAATTTTTTTTTTTTTTTCCTTCGGATGGTAAGTTTTGAAAAATTTGTTAAATTTGTTATGATTTACAATTTTTTTAAATATAAATGTTATTTAATCATTGATGCAGTATAATTTTCATATTCTTCATTTCAAAATCGGCTATAGGATGTCTCGGTTTTATGCGAATGACTTGGAATTTCTTACATTTTTGCCTGGAAAACTGGGAAAGACTGGAAATTTTACTTTGACTGGGGAGTAGCTACCTTGTCCACCAAGCAGTTTTGGTACCTTTATCAAGAAGTTTGAAATAATAAAAATTAAATAAATAAAACCGAAATAATATTATAATTTTATTATAATACAATTATAGCTACAGAGAAGTATGTTATAATTTCAATTTTCACATACGTTATAGTAATTTTTTCATGCATTTCTTATTTTTTTATCAAATTTTTAAAGCATTAAAATTCTATTATTGCAGAAAAATTTAGAAAATAAAATGTAATAGCAAAAAAATTTATGACTCAAGAAAAAGAATTTCATCAAATATTATTATATCCTATATTAAAACTTTGAGACAAGATATTCCTTCCCCAAAAAATAAATAAAATACCGTCTTCCATTCCCTAGCAACGCTCCAACAAGTAAATCCCTACCTTTGAAGTATATTTCCCAACTTTTCCCTTCTAACAATAAATAAAATAAAAAAAACTGCAAGAGTTGTGCCACTTGTGCCGAAACTCCGAACTGGAACTGGAAGGAGGAATCTTTTATTTCTTTCAGCTGGGAATTCGGTTCAATGCGAGTGCTGTTTAAACTTGGCCTAAAAGTCTTTCTTTTGCTTCAAGGGAAGAGGAACTTTTTAAAAGATTTTTGCTGCTTTCTGTGGGCCACGGTTCGCAGGCCGCGTTGTCGCCAAGTATGCGGAAGGATATTATGCCGAGTGAATGTATTCCAAATGTATGCAAGACGAACCTCCAATATGATTTATGGTCCACTTTTCCTCTTCCATCCCCCCTCCCTGCCCTTGCGTTTCCGGATTCGTGGTGGTATGAAACAAAAATGGATTCTTTTTTTTTTTTCTCTGTGCCCCCGTCGTGTATTGAAAAGGAGTTGGTTTCTGTGTGTTGTTCATTTGGCGACAAAACTCTGCAGTGAAGTATGGAGTGACCGAAGCAGGATTGTTGATGGATCGGCCGCCGATGCTTCGAGTGTTTACTTTATTGAAATGTTTTTTTGTTGGCTCATCTGAGGCATGCGGGTTAATGTAGCGTGAGAAAATGCTACAGTTGCCTACTGGGTATTGAAAAGTACTACATTTATAAGTCACCCTTTCTGTTGGGGCATAAACATTTCGTAGTCGACAATAAAGGGCCCCAATATATATTATATTTATTACCGCTTTTTTTCAGTGATTAATGCCACTAAATATGTAGTAGCAGGGAGTAGAAATTGTTAAAATAAAAGCTCATAGATTGGCTTGAAGTAAAAGTTTATTCGATTATATATTTCACTTGAAAAGTATATTAATATATCACTAGTTCTGCTGCTGCCTAAACATTCCGTACAGTACATTTAAGATCGTATATATAAAAAATCTATATTTGTTTTAGAAAATATTCATTCTGAATGTATTTGAAGTAAAAAGGACTATAGCAGCATGGAGTAAAATGTGCTAAATTTTTGTAAAAAGGCTTTTAAAAATAAGGTGTTTTCAAACAAAACGGATCAGTAACAGCCTCAATAGAAACACAATAGTAAAATAGCATAGGTTAGCCTGGAGAACACTCATATGGAAAAATAAAGGATCTAGCATTACCTGGATTACTAGTGTGAAAAATAAAGGATCTAGAATTGCATGGACTACATGTATGTTGAAAAAAAGATATCTAAAATTGCATGATGCATAATATGATGAAAATAAATAATCTAGAATGACCAGGAGTACAAGTAAACTGAAAAATAAAGACCTAGAATTACGTGGAGTACAAGTATAACTAGGTAATTCCAGGTAAGTCTAGTACCAGAATTCTAGGCAATTCTACTTCCATGGTATTATAGGTATTCCAGGTCCTTTATTTTTCAAAAAAGGACACAGAATTACCTACAACACAAGTGTATGGAAAAATAAAGGATCTGAATTACCTGAAGCACAAGTGTATTGAAAAATAAAGGATCTGGAATTTTTTCATGTAATTCTTAATTTTGTATTGAATTTTTAAGACATTAAAATTCTATTATTACAAAACAATTTAGAAAACAAAATGTAGTAGCGAGAAAAAGGCATAACGCAACAAAAGAAATTTCATCCACTATTATTACATCCTATATTAAATCTTTGAGACAAGATATTTCTGGCCCAAAAATAAATTAAATACCGTCTTCCATTCCCTAGCAATGCTCCAACAAGTAAATCCCTACCTTTGAAGTATATTTTCCAACTTTTCCCTTCTAACAATAAATAAAATAAAAGAAAAGAAAACTTGCAAGAGTTGTGCCACTTGTGCCGAAACTCCGAACTTTAACTGGATGGAGGAATCTTTTATTTCTTTCAGCGGGGAATTCGGATTCAATGCGAGTGCTGTTTAAAGTAGGCATAAAAGTCTTTCTTTTCCTACAAGGGAAGAGGGACTTTTTAAAAAATTTTTGCTTTTCTGTGGCCACGCTTCGCTGGCCGCGTTGTCGCCAAGTATGCGGAAGGGTATTATGCCGACTGAATGTATTGCGAATGTATGCAAGACGAACCTCCAGTATGATTTATGGCCCACCCTTTCCTCTTCCTCCATCCCTCCCTCCCCCCCCCTCCGTTTCCGGATTCGTGGTGGCATGAAACAAAAAATGGAATTCTTCCTTTTTTTTTCTCAGTGCCCCTCTGGGGTATTCAAAAGGAGTTGGTTTCTGTGTGTTGCTCATTTGGCGACAAAACTATGCAGTGAAGTATGGAGTGACCGAAGCAGGATTGGTTGATGGATCGGCCGCCGATTCTTTGGGTGTTTACTTTATTGAAATGTTTTTTGTATGTAGCGTGAGAAAAATGCCGCCGTCGCCTAATGGGTCTTGAAAAGTATTACATTTATAGGTCACCCGTTCTGTTGAGGCATAAACTTTTCGTGCACGACAATTAAAAGCCTCAATATGAAATATTTATTGCCGCTTTTTTTTTCAGTGAATATGGTCACTAAATAAACTCATGTTTGTGAAAATTGCAACACCATGAAGGAATCGTCATAATTGAATGAAATTTAATACATAGTTGAGTGGCAGTGGTACAAATAAATGATTAAATGTTCAAAGCAAACACACAATAACAAGAGATCGAAATCAGTATTTTGTGCAGCCACCACGAGCCGCAATAAGTGCTGCTACACGACGTGGCATGGAGTCAAACAAATTTTGAATGTCTGCCTTAGGAAGAGCATTCCATATTGTTTGTATGCGCGACCAAAGTTCGTCTGCAGAAGCAACAGGACGAGGATCACGAGCGAGACGCCGACCAACGAAATCCTACACATGCTCAATCGGCGACATATTCGGGGAATACGCAGGCCAAGGAAGAAGTTGTACCTGCCGTGTTACAAAGAAGGATTGAACAGTCCTAGCGATATTGGGGCGGGCATTGTCCTGATGAAATACAGCGCCTGGCAAGCGTTGAAGGAAGGGAACAGCTTGGGGATGTAGAACTTCACTGATGTACCGGTTGCTGTTCAGATTGCCCACAATTCTTAGCAATTGAGATCGTCCATGATATGCTATGGCACCCCAGACCATAACTCCGGGTGTTCGTCCACTGTGGCGTTCGATAATGCACTCCGGAAGGTGGCTTTCTCCGGCATAGCGTCTGACACGAATGCTTCCATCATGGTACCACAAATTAAAGCGGGATTCGTCAAAAAACACGATATGCTGCCAATCAGCATGCCAGTCTTTATGCTGAGCGGCCCATTGTAGCCGTAGGCGGCGATGGTTTAGCGTGAGAGGGATCCTGTATAAAGGAGCCCTTGCGCGCGGTCCACACTGCAGCAGACGTCTCCGAATTGATGAAGCACACAATGAAACACCTGTAGCTATTGACCACTGTGCTGCCAATTGTCTAGAGGAAGCTGTACGGTTCGTCAGCGCCATGCGGACCAGGTGTCTATCATCGCGAGCTGACGTCACATTTCGGGGTCCACTCCCGGATTTCCGAGTTGTCCGACACTCGTCCGTTCACTGCTTCCAAAGACGCATCACTGTGCTGCTGTTACGTTGCACACGAGCGGCTACTGCACGATAAGACAATCCAGCTTAGCGAAGGCCGATGGTTCTCCCCGTTCAAACTCTGTAAGTTGTTCAAATCTCGCTCTCTTTCGTCGAAGAGGCATAAGTAACGATTGAGCTAACGTTTACCACTAGTAGATAACCACCGATAGCCATACACGCCTCGCTACAGCCGTCTATTTATTCGGATCCACCGCCATTCAGAGGGCGCTGCTCAGCATACGCATGCTCTACGGATTTGAAATTCTAATCATTTTCATATCATGCGCTAATTTGCATTTCCTGAAAATTTCAGCTCACTCGCGTAAGTCCTTCATGGTGTTGTAATTTTCACAAACATGAGTTTACGTAGTAGCAGGGAGTAAAAATTGTTAAAATAAAGGGGCCTAGTTTGACTTGAAGTAAAAATTTATTCGCTTGTATATTTCAGTTGAAAAGTATAATCAATATATCACTACTTTCTGCTCTTGCCTAAAAATGTCGTAATCGACATTTAAGGGCGTCTGTATGAAATATGTGTTTTGTTTTAATGGAATATTCCTTCTGAATATGTTTTTGAAGTGAAAAGAACTATAGCAGCGTGGAGTAAAAATGTGTTAAAATAGAAGACAGGGCTTTATCTTTATTAAGAAATTTGAAATAATAAATGTAAACCTATAAAACTGGGGCCTGGTGGCCGAGTGGCTAGCGCTGTGGTGCTCGGTATCACAGACTTCGAGTTCGAGTCCGGCTGTGCCATGGAAGTTTGTAGTGGTTCGAATCCACTTTAAACTGTCGGTCCCGGTCTCATAGATCATAGAGCGTTGTGGTAGGGGTAGTGTTACGCGCTTCCGCAGCCTATATTCAAGCTACGCGTACTCCCTGGATAGAGCTGAATGAGTCGCAGCCGTTGCTTATTGCATAAAATTTAACTGTCTCTGTATCGTCAGCTGAATTAGAACAACACAATACAATTATAGCTATAAAGAAGTAAATTATGGTTTCAATTTTCAAATACATTATAGGAATTTTTTTCATTTAATTCTTAATTTTTTAATTGAATTTTTAAATCATTAAAATTCTATTACTACAGAACAATTTAGAAAATAAAATGCAATAGCGAACAAAAATGTATAACCTAACAAAAAGTATTTCCTCAACTATTATTACATCCTATATTAAATCTTTGAGACAAGATATTTCTGCCCCAAAAATAAATTAAATACCGTCTTCCATTCCCTAGCAACGCTCCAACAAGTAAATCCCTACCTTTGAAGTATATTTCCCAACTTTTCCTTTCTAACAATAAATAAAAAAAAAAAAAAGCCTGCAAGAGTTGTGCCACTTGTGCTGAAAACTCGAACTGGAACTGAACTGGAAGGAGGAATCTTTTATTTCTTTTCAGCGGGAATTCGATTCAATGCGAGTGCTGTTCAAACTTGGCCTAAAAGTCTTTCTTTTCCTACAAGGGAAGAGGGACTTTTAAAAGATTTTTGTTTTTCTGTGGCCGCGTTGTCTCCAAGTGTGCGGAAGGATATTATGCCGAGTGAATGTATTCCAAATGTATGCAAGACGAACCTCCAATATGATTTATGGTCCACTCTTTCCTCTTCCATCCCCCCCTTGCCCCTTTTGCGTTTCCGGATTCGTGGTGGTATGAAACAAAAATGGATTCTTTCTTTTTTTTTTTTCTCTGTGCCCCCGTCGTGTATTGAAAAGGAGTTGGTTTCTGTGTGTTGTTCATTTGGCGACAAAACTCTGCAGTGAAGTATGGAGTGACCGAAGCAGGATTGTTGATGGATCGGCCGCCGATGCTTCGAGTGTTTACTTTATTGAAATGTTTTTTTGTTGGCTCATCTGAGGCATGCGGGTTAATGTAGCGTGAGAAAATGCTACAGTTGCCTACTGGGTATTGAAAAGTACTACATTTATAAGTCACCCTTTCTGTTGGGGCATAAACATTTCGTAGTCGACAATAAAGGGCCCCAATATATATTATATTTATTACCGCTTTTTTCAGTGATTAATGCCACTAAATATGTAGTAGCAGGGAGTAGAAATTGTTAAAATAAAAGCTCATAGATTGGCTTGAAGTAAAAAGTTTATTCGATTATATATTTCACTTGAAAAGTATATTAATATATCACTAGTTCTGCTGCTGCCTAAACATTCCGTACAGTACATTTAAGATCGTATATATAAAAAATCTATATTTGTTTTAGAAAATATTCATTCTGAATGTATTTGAAGTAAAAAGGACTATAGCAGCATGGAGTAAAATGTGCTAAATTTTTGTAAAAAGGCTTTTAAAAAATAAGGTGTTTTCAAACAAAACGGATCAGTAACAGCCTCAATAGAAACACAATAGTAAAATAGCATAGGTTAGCCTGGAGAACACTCATATGGAAAAATAAAGGATCTAGCATTACCTGGATTACTAGTGTGAAAAATAAAGGATCTAGAATTGCATGGACTACATGTATGTTGAAAAAAAAAAGATATCTAAAATTGCATGATGCATAATATGATGAAAAATAAATAATCTAGAATGACCAGGAGTACAAGTAAACTGAAAAATAAAGACCTAGAATTACGTGGAGTACAAGTATAACTAGGTAATTCCAGGTAAGTCTAGTACCAGAATTCTAGGCAATTCTACTTCCATGGTATTATAGGTATTCCAGGTCCTTTATTTTTCAAAAAAGGACACAGAATTACCTACAACACAAGTGCATGGAAAAATAAAGGATCTGGAATTACCTGAAGCACAAGTGTATTGAAAAATAAAGGATCTGGAATTTTTTCATGTAATTCTTAATTTTGTATTGAATTTTTAAGACATTAAAATTCTATTATTACAAAACAATTTAGAAAACAAAATGTAGTAGCGAGAAAAAAAGGCATAACGCAACAAAAAGAATTTCATCCACTATTATTACATCCTATATTAAATCTTTGAGACAAGATATTTCTGGCCCAAAAATAAATTAAATACCGTCTTCCATTCCCTAGCAATGCTCCAACAAGTAAATCCCTACCTTTGAAGTATATTTTCCAACTTTTCCCTTCTAACAATAAATAAAATAAAAGAAAAGAAAACTTGCAAGAGTTGTGCCACTTGTGCCGAAACTCGAACTTTAACTGGATGGAGGAATCTTTTATTTCTTTCAGCGGGAATTCGGATTCAATGCGAGTGCTGTTTAAAGTAGGCATAAAAGTCTTTCTTTTCCTACAAGGGAAGAGGGACTTTTAAAAAATTTTGCTTTTCTGTGGCCACGCTTCGCTGGCCGCGTTGTCGCCAAGTATGCGGAAGGGTATTATGCCGACTGAATGTATTGCGAATGTATGCAAGACGAACCTCCAGTATGATTTATGGCCCACCCTTTCCTCTTCCTCCATCCCTCCCTCCCCCTCCGTTTCCGGATTCGTGGTGGCATGAAACAAAAATGGAATTCTTCCTTTTTTTCTCAGTGCCCCTCTGGGGTATTCAAAAGGAGTTGGTTTCTGTGTGTTGCTCATTTGGCGACAAAACTATGCAGTGAAGTATGGAGTGACCGAAGCAGGATTGGTTGATGGATTGGCTGCCCGATTCTTTGGGTGTGTACTTTATTGAAATGTTTTTGTTGGCTCATCTGAGGTTAATGTAGCGTACCAAAAATGCAGTTGCCTACTCTGTTTGAGAAGTACTACATTTATAGGTCACCCGTTCTGTTAGGATATAAACATTTCGTACACGACAATGGAGAACCCCAATATGAAATATTTATTACCGACTTTTTTCAGTGAATAATGCCACTAAATATGTAGTAGCAGGGAATAAAAATTGTTAAAATAAAAGTTCCTAGTTTGGCTTGAAGTAAAAGTTTTTCGCTTGTATATTTCAGTTGGAGAGTATATTCAAGAAAACTAAAAAAAAATCTTTTGTAGATACACAAGGGAGATAAACCCATAATTCCAACATCTGTGTCTGAGATAGTCCCACTATATTTGCAGGCTCAAAAGCTGTTTCAAGGAAATGTGAACCCCAAACATCACTCTTAAATGTATTTGTTCCAAATTGTAGTGGAGTCATGGATTCAACAAAGTGGTGCTTTTTTACTAAATTTATAAATGAAATTATGTGGATTTATTGCCAGACGTGAAGTTGAGCCCAACTTTGTAAACTCCAATCTATGCATTGAGAAAGATTTCAAAAAACTGTATTGTTTATTCGGCTGCAATGAATCTTTAAGACTACGTGTTTCCGGGTAATACAAGGTTTCGCAATCAATTCATCATGAGTAAAGAAAAGAACAATCGAATGATTCTACTGTCCTGAAGAATATCTTTCGCAATACATGTATCAGTTAGGAAGCACTTTAATTCTAGATCCTTTATTTTTCAATATACTTGTACTCCACAGAACTTTGGAGTCTTTATTTTTATATTTCTGTACTCCACGTAACTCTGGGGTCTTCCTCCTGCAATATTCCTGTACTTTAGGTAATTCTAGATCCTTTAGTATTCAATATATTTGTACTCCAGGTAATTCTAGATCCTGTAGTCTTCAATATGCTTGTTCTTCAGGCAAACTAAGCTATTTTACAATGGTATTTGCACTTAGTAGGCTAGTATTGATCCGTTTTGTTTGAAAACACTTCTTTTTTTTTTCCAAGCACTTTTATTTTTACTCCATGCTACTACATTCCTCGATTTCACCCACACATAGAACTCATTTATAAATTCATGATAAAGTTTAAAACATATGAGGCATACAACTGAAAAAGTACTTTTCGACAGTAATTCAAAAACACAATGCATAAAAAATAATTTAAAAAATACACATAAAGATAAAAGAAAAACAAGTATCCATTAGAAATCGTACATATTTTTTTTTAAATCCAAAATGCATTTTTCTTTAATAAATTAGAGACATAATGCTTCAATCCCACAACAAAATATAAAATCAAAATCTTAAAATAGGATTTTTTTAAGAAAGATTTATGTGCGAGGAGATAAGTGCACACCTATTTTTAATGTAATTGAAAAATTATTATAAGAAACAAGGATTTTGGAAAAAAATTGACTTTAACAAATTAATATATTTAAAAAAAATTGAATGTAATAAAACTTATGCCCTATCACAATGAATATGCTTCAAAAGGATTCGACCTGGTTTCAATCTCTATAAGAGCATCCTATTTATGTCCTTGTTCTCAAATGCTTTACTTAAGGATATTTGCTACTCGAAAGTCAGATGGGTTGCAGGTTGAACTTTGTCCAGGATGCATCATGGAATTGCGGTCAGGGGGTGTCAGCCCACTTCAGAAGGAACACTGCCAGTAGTGACATCTAGAAGATGGAAGCCTACTTCCTACCTCTTTCTCCTCGGGTTCAAGAGAAGCATTTACTGGCCTAACGATTTATTCTGTTCATTTCCATTGACCCAGATTTTTTATTAGCTTTTACTTGACAGGTTTCAAACTCGACTCTCCTAGTTTAAAAATGCGTTATACAGGGTGATTATAATTAAAGTCCTACTTTCAAACTGGTGTCAAAAAGAACCTCTAGTCACAATGAGTTTAAATTTGAACTGAAAATACTTGAAGAAGGAAGAAACGATACGGCATCAAAAAACGTCCCTAAGTGTATTAATAGGGGCACTGTAAACAACCTAAAAAGAAAGTGAATTAAGCTACCAGTAATATTTTGAATCGAAATGGCAATGCATTTTGGCACGAGTTGCATTAAAGCCAGTAGTAGTGTTCAACTGCAATGTAGTGTTCAATGCATAGAAAGGTAACTAACGATGCTGGATCGTTTCGGATGTTTTGACTGAAAAAGGACTTCCAAGTCATTCAACAGTTGTGGCACTGTTAGTGGAAAGCCCATCCACCACAGAAAATTGATACCCAATTGGCCGGAAAAACATTTTTGGAACTCTTTTTTGATGCCATACTGTTTCCCCTTTCTTCAAGTATCTTCAGTTTAAATTGGAACTCATTTTGACGAGTGGTTCTTTTTTACAGCATGTTGAAAGTGGAACATTAATTATAATAAGACTGTACATCAAATAGCTCAGGTTTTCTTATATAAATGTTAATCTCGCAAATTTAGAGTGAAATTATTTGACGAATCATTCGAAAACATGTGTATTAATCGTATCAATCGCCAATTGATAAAAAGGCAAATATTGAAAGATATATTCTAAAACTTATACCCTTCCATATGCTACAAATAGTTCATTCCCTCATCAAAGGAAAGAGTCTCTCTTCAATGAATATGGCTGCTTTCATCGTTCGTCCTGTTTGCAGAATTTTGTGACTTTTAATCATTTTAATGGCACGGTGCCATTTTATCCCTAGACGTGCATTTATTTAAATCAAAGTTAATTAGTTTTCTATACAATGGGACATGTTTGCAGCTTAAAGCTTTTATAAAGCTTGTTTGTAGATATTGCAATATCTATCTTTATATATATATATATATATAAATATGTATAAGCTCAGTTATATGAATTTATTTTCTTGCATTAAATCTGTTTACAACTTTCGGGAGCTTCTAAATCGAGTCGTCCGTTCAAAACAGTTGAATGCGCCATTAGGTACGAGTTTTAATTCGCGTAATTAGGCAGTTAAGCGATTTAAATTGATAAGCGATAGCCAGCATAAGGAAATGAATACTTATTTACTCAATGTTTCATTGAAAATATCATGCGGATATTTATTCACCTTATCGTGAATAAATATCACTGATTCACCACTGTAAAGGTCATGATATTTAAATCGAATGTTAAAATAATTTTCTCATTTAAGGGTTCTCAACATGTAATTGAAATAATCATTTCTACAAACACGTTTTACGCAAAATACGAAATTCTTCTAATCTTGATATTTGTTTCATTATGCATATATTTAAATGCTAAATGTTTTAATAATAGATATGGTTCTGGCCTTAAACTTATAATAGAACATTTTTTTCGAAACAAACTAAACCCGGTGTACTCAATTTTTAAAAATTATTGACACATTCTTTTTAACCACAATGATATATATATATAATTGTGCAATATTTCAATTTGCATGCGGCATTGTTTCAATGGTTTGGTTTGTCACTCTACGGTTATCTTGTGCACACGAGGGCTAAACAGAAAGGAGCCTGCAGTTTTCAATGAGTCCAGAGCATGTTTATCCTTTTGCTGTTGAGTTCAAATAATGCTATTAATTATGTGTAAGTAATTATAACATGCGAAAATAATAAGTTTTATTTTAAAGATTTCTTTTTGTCATTTATTTCTCTTACAATATCAAAATAAAAGGATTAAAGTGAAATAAAATATTAAATAAGAATAGCGTTGGGCCTGAATGGCGGAGTGTCTAGCACTCTGGTGCTGGGTGCCACAGGTTTCGGGTTCGAGTCCCGGAGCGTGCCATGGATGTTTGTAGTGGTTCGGAATCCACTTAAGCAGCCTAATATAACTGTAAGAGCTCATGGAGCAGAAGTCAGACTTCTACCAACGGGTGCTCCATCAGAAGAAAAGCTGCATCCCTCTTCCCTCCTTCCATGAGGGATAAGGCGACAACAACAACAACAACAGGAATGGTGTCGAAATTGAAAGGAAGCCTATTTACAATGGATCACAAATGTTATAACGTGAAAACATCTTAGTAATCATAAGAGAAGGGCATCTAGTGTAACTTCGAAAGTTCTGACTGTGAATAAGAGAATTATAATTTTAATTCTAATGCGATGTTAGATTAACTAAATAATATCGACATTATACATCGACTTAACAATAACATTATACTTGAATTCTTACAATAAAAATTAAATAAGACATGATACAAATTTATTGAGCATAATTCTAATAATGGATATTTCCAATTCGAAAATAGGCCTTGTTAGAATTAAAAAAAATTGTTTTGAAATAATTCTATATTTGAAAAAAAAAAAAAAGAGAATGATATAAATTTTAAAAGATTTAATGCTATTAATAAAATTTGGATTTAAATTTAAGAAATCACTCATAAATTAATTCACTTTACATAAAATTTAGGAAGAATTTTTAGAATATAGTTCTATTCATTCAATAGTGTCGTTTTGCGCAGAAGCAGCAAGCCACTTCCATCAACTATTGCTTAGTCTATTATGGAATAGTATTGGGAATTTAGAAAGATGAGATTTTGGGTTTGATTCCTGGCGCTTAAGTGGTATCAAGACTGGTGCCGTGTCCACCTATGTCAACGTCAGATACAGCATGGAAGGAGGATTGAACTGAAGCTAAACTGTGTTGTGCTCCCACTTATCAAAAGTGATATTTAAAGGTAAAAGTCGTCCCTCTCCTCGTACACCTCGAAAGATCTTCTGGATTACGTAATCTTTGTGTTCATTTATTACAGTAAGCTACTTAATGCAAACTTTTGGCTTGGAATGACTCGCTTAATTTCTAACTCAGCTTCGAAAGCCTGCTCTAATATCCACCAGGTCCCTTCTTAACTCCTTAATGGTGTGGTGTAGTTGCTCAACTTTAAACTTTAATTAAACAATAACCCGATCCTAGAAACAACTAGCTACACCGTTTACCCAGCACACACATTAATCACTATGAATTCCTCAATAACGCATACCACAAATTAAACCTACAAGTTCGCATGCCTTCAGAGACTTATATGTGTTGGAAAAGGAAACACACTCACATGAAGTAATTCACAAGCAAATTCATGATCTTAAATATTAACAAAGGTGTATTTATTATTGTTTACAAATGTAAGTTTGAAATAAATCATCAATTAATTATTATCTAAGTAAAAAGTGAAATTCAGATAATGCATCAATAAGCAATATAAAAATAATATTTACTAATAAAATAATAAGAGGATAGTCCCTACAGCTCATTACTTGCCACAACTGTAGGGAAAGAGGAACACATTTTCTTTCAAAATTACAGTTTCAATATCAATAAAGTTCAAGATATTTACAGCAATTGATGTTTTCAATCTGACAGCAAGGGAAACATGTCCATTATGGCACATGAAAGATCAACTTCCTTTTTCAAATGGCACTGTAGATAGGGGTTCTTCAGCCAACTCGTTGAAACCGAGAGTCTTGTTCAAAGGCATCATGACGACTAAGGTCTAGTTCCACTGTTCAAAGTTAGTTTCAACAAACTTCTTGTCTTGTTCACATCAGTCAAACAACATGGAATCCCGATGGAATGACTATCTCCAGACGTACTACATCACGAAGGAATTCTTGGATGCTTTAGAATAGTACTTTTCTTATACTCGTAAGCGAGTCCCCAAAGTTCTCATTTAGTATTGTTATACGAATCGTACTCATGCATATTATCTTAGTATTCGTATACAAGTTCAAAAATTATTGGTTTAATATTCGTATACGAGAGCCCAAAATTTTCCTTTAGTACATAATCGAGTTCAACATGAGTACTAAGATATTACGCACGATTGCGAGTCCCCAAAATATTCGTTTGGTACTCCTATACAAGTTGTAAACATAGCATTGTCTTAGTAACCTCCTACAAGTTATACTAATGCATATTGTCTTAGTACACGCACAATAGTTCCCAAAATATTCGTTCCAGTCTAAAATTAAGAATTAATTTTTTCCAAGAGTTAAGTCGTGATGTTCCACCAAAATGTAGATAGATACTTGCACACTCGAATAATCCGCTAAGGTTTAAAAGATGAGACTGATACAGCTATGTTAACGAGCTTCGATGAAGTCTGGCTGAGAGCGGGGTGTTTTTAGTGCTGGAGATTTTCGGTTTTTGACGGAGAAAAGGTCATGTCATTCAACAGTTGTAACAATGTGAGTGGAAAGTCCATCCACCACGACAAGGTCGTACCAAATTGAATGTGAAAAATATGTGGAGTTTTTCTTGGAACTGTTTTTGATGTCGTAACCATTTCTCCCTTCTTCAAGTATCTTTAGTTAAAATTCGAACTCAATTCTGACGAGTGGTTCTTTTTTAACAACATTTTGAAAGTATAACTTCAATTATAATCACCCTGTATATAACATACTTATTTAATTAGTTATGCGTAATTTATAGAGTGACAGCTAATGAAAAGTTCATTTCATGGGGAACAACCCAATAACAAAAATATCAACCATGTCTCACTTAAGAGAAACTTCAAAGAAAAATATTAACTATTACATAACTATAACTCTTGGGAGATTATGTACCTGACGATGTCTCCCTGGGCGCAACCTGAATAGTCTGAATCTATTACGCTAATACCCAATGATGATAAGTTAAATACCGGGTATAAGGGAGGAAATAAGGATCATTTTAATCAGACTTTATTGCCACTTCGGTTATCATTTCACACAGGTTCGTTAATGGTGAAAAGCAATTGAGGTTATTTCGCCCTCATTTAACACACGATATCCGAGTAACGTTATTTAGCAATTCCAATTCATCAATAATGACATTTTTCCAGGCCGCCAAGAGTCAGTCCCGCAACACTGCATGCAGCAGCGTCCGCTAATTGCTAAATGACCATCCAGCTCGCGCGATGGATATTGATGACGTTTTCTGGAAAAAGGAGGGAGTTCCCCCAATCTGGGATTCATAACTCCTTTCTGGAAAAGGAATGAAGGGAGGGAAAAGGGGTGTTCCCCAACAAAGGGCATTCGTTTGCGAAGATTGGTTTCCAGAAATTCCTATTAGGGGATAATTGCCCTAATTCGACACGCGCTCCTGGATTCCTGGATAAGCCGTAATGGTGCAATATTTATCCGGAATAACTCCAGAACGGCGTCTAATTGGGCAGGTGGCGTTGACAGGGGGTTAAGAGAAGGAATTAACACCTCAGCCCCGAGGACATTATCGCCCCGCGTGCCATAAATGTATTTTTAAATCACGTAATTATTGTTATCCGTATCGGAATATTACATTTCTGGGGAAAAGGAAGAACTTGTTTGATACTTCTCGATGCTCGCGAATGCGTTTAAGAGATAAAGCTCTGCACTTTATGATGCGTCATTAATTTCCGAGGGGATAATGGGTGGAAAATTTAATTTTCACACTTAAAATGCGACATTTCTATTGCACAGTACCGATTTTAAGTTAGTGTAATCGTGGATTTCGGTAATTGTATTTTTGATATTCATTCTCACATAATATAGGTTGTCAGAAATTTTGTAAAATGCCACAGATGTTTCTACATTAAATGATATGATTATGCTCATTAAAATAAAAATGCTTTATGAAATTTAGTTTTATTACTTGTTAACCGAATTTAGAAGCAAAATATAAATAAAACTTATTATATTATATTATTATTATAACTATATATTAGATATAGATATATATTAGAGGTATTCCGCGGCTGAAACCAGTGGAAGGTTTGGTTTGTCGCTCTACGGTCATCTTGTGCACACTTTAGGCTAATCAGACCGGGACCTACTGTTTAAAGTGAATTTCGAATCACTCACAAACATCGATGCCATTGCCAGTATTCGAACCTGAAGCCTGTGGTACCAATGGCCAGAGCGCTAGCCATTGGTGATTAGGGCGCAAACCAGTGGAAGGATAAACTTTATTTATATATTTATTATCGCCTATAAAAAGAAAAAAGTAAAAAGAAATATTTCACATTTTTTATTAATAGTGAACAGAAGATCTTCATTCAATTACCATATTTGAACTAATAAACATTACATTAAATAACTTCAAACTTATGTACATGCAAGAACAAAGATAATATACTGAAAATGAACCTTATTATAATAAGTATTATTGTTAAAAGTATTGAAATATTAGAATCCTTTTTGTTGAAATCGTATTAAAACCTATGGCCGGTATTAAAGTCGGTGACACCAGCTATTATTTAAAAGTATTATTAAGAAAAATTTTATACGTTCTGAAAAACAAAATAATAAAATTTCGGTATTTAGATGTTATTTGTTAATTAACAAAAATGATTTTACCTTATCTAAAATGTGAGAATTTACTATGAAGTTATAAATCAATAAATGTATAATAATAATAATATTAAATAATGCACTATAATTGATATAGTATTTAACTCCAAATATAGAGATAAGAAATAGGAAACAAAACATATAACTATTTTGAGCTGAAACATCGGGTTAAGATTTTGTAAAATGGAAACGTCTGTGTGTCTGTGTAAAATGGAAACGTCTGTGTGTAAAAGTGTCAACGTCTAAATGTTATTTTCAAATAATGAGTTGCTAATTTATGTACAAACAAATTCTGTAAAGATGATAAAGACATTTTTTAAAATTTAAATAAATTGAAATGCTTTGAGCGTTCAGCGCTCTGTTGGAGTTGACAGCAAGTGTGGATAAAAAGTATTTCAAGAAACACCTATGGGGCTTTTAATTAAACTGAGCAAAATATTATTTATACATTATACAAATATAATAACACAAAACACACCAAAACTACTTAAATTTAGAAGAATTTTAAAAGCAGAGGACATTAACCACTTAGGAACCAATCACTAATCATCTGTAGCTTGATCAAATGCATAGAAAGATGCAAAAACTTAGCAGAAGCATTAATAAAAACATAGAAAAGTTGAACCATTTCTGAATGTAACCAATAGAGCAAAAGGCATTTTTGAATGATAAAAGACTTTTAATGGATATACTAATTAATTACAATAAAGCAAATGAACATTACTTTTTATTGACAATTTTAAGTTCAATGCAGATACTGTTCGTGTGAATAAAACATGGCATCTCGTACAAAACATTGATTTCTTGCGGTACGTAACATGCCCAAATTAATCTTCATCTGTGTTCAATTGCCCTTTGTTATGATTAGATTTGTTCTAAGAGTTTGAGATACCATCTCAGCCGCTCAAGCGAGTAGTTGCTTTTTGCTATCTTGGTTTCTGTAAACTCGTCTAGGACAATGTCCTAGAATCTATCCTAGTAGAAGTTTTTTTCTTTCTAATGCAGCTGGCAAACACAGACAGCTTGGTCTTAGATGCCTTAAGGCAAGTGCTGCACAGACGTACTCACTTTGCATTACCCAGGGGGGCGCGTGTAACTTGAAGATAAGCCACGGACGCCGAGTAACAATACCCCCGCAACGCTCTGCGATCCTATTAGACCGGGACCTACTTTTTAAAGTGGATTCCGAACCACTACAAACAACCATGGCACAGCTGGGACTCGAACCGAAACCTGTGGTACCGAACGCCAGAGCGCTAACCACTCGGCCATTCCGGCCCCCTCCTAGTAGAAGTAAAGCTTGTTTTGTTATTTGATTCTTTGAAATCGAAGGCTCCCCTCTTGCCTCCTTGTGGCACACCTGGAAACAACACCTTACTTGGCTAAATCAGTGGAAGGGGCATCTTTATAATGTCCATTACTTGTGGGATGCCAACCTGTTCCAACTCATTTTCGTGCTTTAGAGGTAGAAGAAAATTCTAATGGAAAAACGGATTTCCTGCAAGGTCGATTGGCAGGCAAACGGAATTGTTAATCTATATGCCCAACCCTGAAAATCCTGTACGTATTTAAATGAGGAACAATATTCATATAGATATTCAAATGAGGGATTACGTATTCCCACATTTACTCATGTATTACATATTCATACGTATAATCATATACGCATTTAAATGAGGGAGAAGATTCAGGAATTATTGAAAATTAACTCGGAACAATATTCAATTGTGAATACAGTGCTGGGGAGAATTTTCCAAACACTGCCAGACAAAGTGCAATTTTCAGAAATCGTTAAGACTACCAAAGAGAAACCTCAAGAAAAAAGATCTAGATGCTGCATCAATATTAGTAAATATGCAGCAGCCATTCATCCTCACAAAGATCTTACTCCAGCTCAAACTAGAGCTTTTCTGGTTAACTTACTTAACTTACATAGATATTAGTGACATTAAAACCCCAATAAAAACATAAAAAATCCATTAAAAATGATGCATTTTGTTAGAAACAGATACGGAAGATAGTGTAAACATGATTAAATCCATCTTCGAGGATAAAAAAAAATTAAAAGAAGAAATCACAGTTTCAATCCCACAAAAAAGGTATCCACTCATCATCAGTTATAATGTTCTTTTTGACAAATGAGCAACTAAAGATGAGCGGTTAGACAAAATATCACACAGGTTCTTCCATTGTAAGTCAGAATTATCGGATGGTACCTGCTACACTTTTAAATTTGAAATGAAAATCCAAATAGGATTTAACTATGCATATTCCATCAACTCTAAATCTTTTAAGGAAATTTTGATTACAAAGAAGATCGCGCTTGAATGGAACGTACGCCACATTAAAGAATTCTTTCAACTGGGCAGCCAAATTCAGCAAAAAGCAAAAGAAATGTAGGAAATGTGCGAGAAAGACTACAAACGGTAGAAGTGTAAAAAAAAAAAAAAGAAGAATATAAGTGCGTAAATTGTAAGGATTACTATAGAAAATTCAATCTTTCCCTTCCCATAAGCTATAAAATCACAAACAAAAATTGTTATAAGCCCAAAAAGAAATATATTTCATAATAGCAAGAACTGAGTGTATTAATGAATGAATTTGTTCTTCTCAGAGTTGTGAACATGTATAGGGTTCCTTTGGCCTTTTGGGAAAATTATATTTTAGTTTTAACTACTAGTTGCGGTTATTTCCCTTATGTAATGATATCTTTGGTATTGATTTTTGGTTGCAGGATCTCGGTTCTATGCTATGAAATTGTTGAACATTTGTATTGTAGTTAAGTGCTAATAAAATAAAGTGTAAATAAAATAAAACTAGTTGGTGACTAATATTTTTGTTTTGGCATTTTTGAATTGAGAATTGTTTAAATTATTAGTTAAATTATTCAAAATTTAAAATTTTTTGACAAAAAGATATTAGATTCATTTTTACAATTAGATATGTTTTCATGTAGTCCTGTATATGGCACTAGTGATGTTGCACTCGGGTGATTGCATTGATCCTAGATCTTGGATTGTTTTTCATTGATATAAAGTTGCCACGTTTCCATTTCCTACGGTGATCCATCCAGGGTGAAAGAGTTGAGTGCTTTAGATGGTTGAATAATTTCTTTTTGCTGGGACTGGTTGTTGCCAGTTATTGCTTTTCCTTGGCCAGAATGGGATTTCTCACTAAGATACCATCCCAGACGTAAATCGCGCGTGTAGATTTATTAAGTTCTACTTTGAAGATTTCTCGAAATTAACGCAAGATAATTTTAGAGAAAGTCAATTTAACATAAGATACAATGAACATGACATGCACAAGATGCATTGAACTTGAGCTTCAAAAGCCTCAGAAAGATAAAAACGTTTTACTTCCGTTTCGTCACTGTAATGTATTGGCATATACACACCAAAAGATTTAAATTATTTTTTTCAGCAGTTTATGGAACCGTTTTTTCTGAAAATCCCTTTATAAGAATTTTATATTTAACTGATGGCTCAATCCAGATTAGATATTATGTATATTAATGAGTGTTGGGTTGTGTATGTGTGCGAGTAAGGCAAGATGATTTTTCAAAGTTTAATTGGAAGCAAAATGGAATCTGTATGCAAATGATTAGATGTGAGATTTTAGTTGTAATATTCATTTTATTAACACTGGAGCTTAAAGAATTAGAATCCAGATCGGAAGGCAGCGAGATAAAGCGGTAGTCTTAAGACTGTGCAAATCGCCGTGCTCCTGTCAGAAGAAATAGCCTTTAAAACAAATGATGACAAATGCCGAATTCAGCAATTTACAAAGCGTAGGAAGCGAAGAGGAAAGTTAAATTAGTAATTACAGAAGGGACAAGAAGCTACAACAAGATAAATGAAAAATAGTTTAACAACTGAACGGAATTGAATATGAAAAGTAGAAGTAGCAAAATTTAAAAAAATGCATGCGTTACTACACACATTCACACACACACACACACACACTACACATACACACTATAATCATCATCATTATCAGTGACGCAGGTGGGTCAAGGCCATCTGCCTATTGGCAGATGTCTAGACAGGAGATGTTTACCTTTTAACGTGGCGGGGTTGTCAGTCCGACCTCAACTCTCTACAGTCATATATGGTTTCAAGACTGTGTATATATATATATGGTTTAAAGACTATATGTAGTTTGAAAAATTAATGAATATTATGTATTGCATAAAAGATTGTATTGTTCCAACTGTCCATATTAGATTGTGCATGACAGCTACTACTCTTGTATTATCTGTATTAGCAGAATCTACAAAGTGTCTATGAAATCGGTATCCATGTCATAATAAGTATAGAGATCTCATCGTTCGTAGTTTTGGTGACGAGTAATAAAGGATTATTTTTCCTTAATAGAGTCTTCAATATTCCCATTTGCAATTTCCTATGGGAAAAAAAAATCTGAATTTCTATAGTCGGGAAGCTGTATTGCTGATTAGAGCTGTTCATACTCACTTTAATAATCCCCTACAATATTTATGTTTTATGAATGCGATTACTGAAACGCTATTCACGATCAAGTGGGAACGTGCCCAGTTAGAATCATGTTCATAACCCACATAGACATAGTTTCAGAAACAGAAAGTACTCGACGAAAATTGTGAAAGTATCATAGATTTGGAATATTCGTAAACATAGATTTGGGAAGCCCCTTGGGAGTTTTTATCTCCTACATAGCAGGGATGGCTTATTGGCTAGCGCTCTGGCAATTGGTACCACAGGCTTCAGGTTCGAATCTTGACAGTTGCATGGATGTTTGTGATTTGCTCGGAATCCACGTTAAACTGTAGGTCCCGCTCTTCTTATCCTAAAGTGTGCACAAAATGATCATCAACAAATCTAAATTAGAGGCAAATCTAGGTGTAAATTACCACTAAGTGTGTCCTGCCTAAATCGTCGGTGTGCTTTACGTGGTGTACGTAAGGGGAACACAAAGCTCACAAAAATTGGATTCAGTGCCACCAATGGAGTTGAACCTTAATTTACCAGATCCTGCGAAAAATGAATCAAGCTGAAAGAAACTTTTTAATATACCATTTTCGATTCAGTATCAACCATAAAATAAATTAATACTGCATCAAAGCATATGAGACAATCATTTTCTTATAAAAATAACACAAGTTTCGAGTACTGTTGCTCCAACAATCTGTAAAGAAGATAAATGAGCTTTTCAGAAGAAAACTACACTGTTTTTTTCTTAAGTGTGGTAACTTGAAAAACATTTAGCAACACGAACAAGCTGTTGCTTTCCTAAGCAGCATTCATCTTGTGGAAAAATTGCTCTCCTAACTACCCTTGTCAGAATAAATCAGAGAAAGAGAGAGAGAGTGAAAGTGGAGAATTTTCAGCATTCTTAACGAAGAGCGTTCGTTATGTTGTTACGAGCGAATCGCGTGTGGTACCACAGGTGTGGGTCACGATGATTTGCCCTCTCTGCTTTGGCCAGCGGATTGAACTGTCTCACAGCAATGAAATCGGTATCTCAGACAGATAACACTTTAAAGCATTCGTCATTCCGTCCGTAATAGCATAGTAAGTGTGGATTATATTTGCATTGAAAGTGCTTCAGATCTTTTGAATCCAAAGTACACGGTGGCTCTGAAGAGCCGTGCTTCAAAAAAATTCTTTTTCTTAAAGATGATCATGCCCAGTGTATGATGAAGCACGCAACTAGTGTGTAAAAGGATATAAGTTCGAACCCTACGTAGTCACAACTTTCCGAAGTGATGAATCTTGATAATTGTGATTTATAGTCAGATGTAGAATTTGCCTGGTAGAAGATTGAAGTAGATTGCTTGGTTGTAGAATTTGTGGTTTCTCTCACTCACCATGCGCAAATGTGGAGCATTTACCCCTAAAAGTTCTTCGAGGACGCAGTTTTCTCACAGCATTGTGTTCCCGTTAAACAGAACTGGAAAGTTGGGAAAAAGAAAACTCCTTGCTTTTTGGATTCGCTATTCATCACTTCGTCGTTTATAATTTAGAATTGTTGCAAATTCTCCTACACAGGAGAGATACGTCGAAAAAATAGGATATTTAATGATTTTTTTGGAGGAGGATGGATAGTGTCCTTTTGGAGAAGGATAAGTGGTGCCTTTTTGGAGGAGGATAAAAAGTGTATATATATTTTTTTTTTGAAATATTTTCGTCATTTGTTATCGTATGAAAGAAATTCCTTATAGTTGCAACCAAGCAACTCATTTGTACGTTGACACTTTCTGACATTTTATGTCATGTCATTCTACTTTTTACGTCTCTAATCACGTCACGCAGCTATTTTTCAAAGCACGGACTGACACATCAAGAAATTTGGATTTTTACACGTTACATGTTAGAAAAGTATGCTCTTAGTTGCAATTTATTTTAATAAGAACGAAACAATTCGAACCGGCCGACAATGTATTATGTTGCGCAGTTTCACAGAAAAGGTTGAATCGATTAAAGAGTCTAGGAATTTGTTTTTAAGTACTGTTACATATTAAATGGATCAGAGCGTCCTGACTTAATTTTAACACACTTCTAGAGTTTGTTAAAATATTATTGCCTTCTGTAGATTTAAATTATGTCCTTAAAATTTTTCGAAAAGTAATTAAGAGCATTGTAAGTAATTCTACCAATAAACATGCTGTATAAAAATAACAGAAATAATTATAAATATATTGAAATCGTTTGGCAATATTTTTTTAAACGACAAAGGAAAATGAAATAAAAAAACAAGTGTTAGACTTATATTCAAGATTATATGTAAAATTCTCAAAGAAGACTGACTGTTATTGAAAAAGAAATCCAATTCTGTTGTTTTCTGTGTTAAAATTTAAAATAAAACTCACACAGCAGTCTTTTTGTACTCCAGGGGAAACTAATAATCGAGCAACACTAACAAAATGGAATCCTCCCCGCAATAAGAAGATATGGTGATGGAAACGAACTCCTGAAATGGTCCGCAGATAGCACTCGAGAGGAAATGAAAGCTATTTTAAGGAAATCACAAGAAAAGGAATTTTTTTCCACTTACAAGGAGTTGTTGACCATTTATTTTATTTACTTTTTTTCTGCTATTCAAGTTGGGATTTTCTTTGCCAATTTAAATAATATTTCTTGAACATAACAATGAAATAATATTCAACTTCTAGGCTCCCATACTGGAATTCAAATTAGCTAAACCGAAACGTAATTTTAACACAAAGAACAATAATGGATAATATAATAAGATGTAATGATATCCCTTCTGAGGCCTCAGTTGTCTATACGGATGGTAGCAAATTTGGTGACGGTAGAGCAGGGGGTGTTGATTTCATCATCAACTCGAAGAGGAAGATAAAATTAGTATCCGAAACCTTAACTATTGCTCTGTTTTTAGGTCAGAAATTATAGCCATTAGAAGAGCTCTTGAGCAAATTGGGTTGTATGGAAAGGAGTTTGCAGATTCACTTGCAAGAATTGGTTGTGATCTTCTGAACACCAACTCTGCACAGCCAACTCTTTCGGAAATCCACTCCCTCCATACATGTGAAATACTTTCTGCTTGACGCCTCTCCCCTCGTACTCTGCAAGAGGCCTGTCTCTGTCGGCAATCGGCCTTAGCAAGATTCAGAAGTGGGCATTTGAATAGTATGAGATTTCAGAATGGGGCAAAAATTTTTTCTACTTGTCCTTGTTCTCGTCCCACTCAGTTTCTCGTGTGTTTAGGTGCGTCCTGGAGGCAGCTGGTGGATGAGCAAGGGAATGATCTCTTGTGGGCCTGCATGGCCGAGTGGCTAGCGCTCTGGCGCTCGGTAGCACATGTTTCGGGTTCCCGGCGGTGCCATGGATGTTTGTAGTGGATCGGAATCCACTTTAAACCGTAGGTCCCGGTCTCATAGTACTGTAAGAACGTCACGGAGCAAAAGTCAGACTTCTACCTACGGGTGCTCCGTCACACCTATGGGTGCCCCCTTTCCAACCATTCATGAATAGATCTCTCATGGGATGCCAGTCCCGCACTGCAGGACCTTGAGGATTAGTCACAAACAAACATGATCTCTTGCTATGCTCATTTATCTCGCTCAATAATCAATAATCTCATGCTGCTATCTATGCTCTATAATCAATGATCTATGATGATGATCAATGATCAATGATCTATGCTCAGTAATCAATGATACTCATATGCTGCTATGCTCATGCTCATTTGAGGATCTCATGCGACGGGGTCCTTTGGACCTGGTGTCGATTTTCCTGCACCAGGTGGATTAGTAACAACATAGCAATATCTGCAATCTTCATTCTTACACCTACTTCCTTCTGCTACGTACAGATTAAGTTTCTGATTACAACTCCACACTTTCGCCTATTACTGATTAATTCAACGATTATTATTTTTCCACATACTGAAACTATCAATTCGTTAATTTTTGAATAAATTATTTCTGTTTTTTGTGATTTTTTTTATTGAATGAAAATTAATTTATGCATTGATAACTATTGTATCCAGAAGAGATATTTTAACTTGATCACATTCAGAAATAATCAAATTTTTATTTCATGCTGAGAAGAAATAGAAAATAAAACATACATCTCATATTTATTTGGGAGAAAAGTATTTTTATATTTTAAATTCATGACATAACTCTAAAAATTTATTGACCATATGACTTCAATTTAAGTAAAAATGCCAATCTAAAAATGACGAAATAATTGATGAAGCAGAACAATTTATTTTCATTATAATATCTATGATATCCATCACTACGTGTGATAGAGACACGTAAATTCATAAAAATAAGTTATTTTAGCAAAATAAATTTCACACTGCTACTTCCACTCAGTGAAAAAATGTTTAACGCATCATCAATACATTTTAAATTTCATCATCTTGGAATGGGTGGCGGGTTATTTATTTATTTTTTTGTCTGGCTTCTAGTTTTGAAAAGACCTGGCCTCAAATATGCAAACTGATGAATCAAATAGAACGCACTTTTGCTTCGTAAAGTAAGTAGCACAGTCATCAATCATGGCGCATTTGCATACAAGAGCTTTTTGCATAATATTTTACTTTTATGAACTTTATGTGTGGTAACTACTTTCGTGAAATTTTATTTTACTAAAATTCAAAACAAGTTATAGATTTCACAGATTATAGATAAATTCTTGTAACAGATTATAGATAGTAACTTTTTCAAAAGCAATAAACTTTTTTTTTTTATCATATCGGATGCTTACATCTAAGTATATAATTATTCATTAATAATTATTCAGTATGCTTACATCTAATCATAAATAATTCATTGTAATAATTCAGTATGCTTGCATCTAATCTGACCGCATGCTTACATCCGCTGACTTTTTTTCTATCATCACAGTCAGGTATATAGTATGTTATAGATGCACATGTTCATTACACTAAGTAGTTGGAATAGTAATTTAATAATAATACATGTATAAGAGAGGATATTTTAAATGCCTAACATTAGTTATTTCATATAACTAGCTATTCTATCCTATTATATAGGATAGCTATTATGTATAGTAGTATTCCTAGTTTAATGAAATAACTAAGAAAAGTGTGAAATTGTTAATCTATTGCACACTTTAACCGACTTGGTAAGTTATTTTATAAAATAACTGAATTATACGCTTTGACGATGACGTAATTCAGTTTGCTTATGAATCCTTCACTTGTTTCCTAATCGGTCATTGTTTTCTTCTTCGCAGTGAAGCCCCAACCACCTGAGCTGTACGTGGACGGGGTGCCGGTGCAGAACGCCACCACCCTGGGACCTTACACGGAGGGCTCCACCTTCATCCTGGACTGCCGGTCGAGCGGGGTCGACCCCCACCCCTGCTCACCCTCTGGAACGGCACCCGGGCCCTGTCCGCCAAGAGCCACGTGCAGACTGGTGGTGAGGGGGCCAGCGACGTCATCGTCACTGCCAGATTTGTCCTCTCTCGATGGGACCTCGAGTCCAGACTAGAGTGCCGGGTGCAGAGTAATGCCACCCTTGCCCCTATGCTGAAGTGGGTGAAGCTCGACATACATGGTGAGTTCAGAGGTTTATTTGTTTATGTTCAATACAATCCTGGATACATAACAATCAAGGATGCACACAATCATATATCGTTGAATACATGCAATCGTATGCATCATTGAATACATGCAACGTATGCATCATTGAATACATATTGTATTATCATTGAATACATACAATCGTATTATCATTGAATATCTACAATCGTATTATCATTGAATATTGAATACAATCGTATAATCATTGAATACATATTGTATACAATCATTGAATACATGCAATCGCATATATCATTGAACACATAATATATACAACCATCGGATATCTCATTGTTTGGCACAGTACGGCCAAACTTGACAACCGTTTCTTAAAATGATATCAAACTACTGGCAATATTCATCCTGGGAGTAATAATGCCCAAATTCAAACTTTTATTACCTTCTGTTGGGACATTTTAATTTGTGAACAGGAAATATGATGGGAATGATTTAATGTCAAATACTTATGGGCGTAAAATTTGAAACCTTCTTCTTACAGGCCTACGATACAACTTTCTTCTAATTCTGACACCTTTTTTTTAATTTCTATCGATTTGCACCCTTCAAAAGTATTCTCCTTCCAATTTTTATGCTTTCGAATCGACAGTGCAGCTCAAATGATCCAAATGGGTACACGTGTGTCTTTGAATGTATCTAGGAATTTTATTGCAAAACACACTAAATTTTGAAACAGAATATTATGTAACGCGTATAATTGGCTGAAATTTCGAAGAAAATGTTTTTTGTGATGCTATATTTTTTGTTGTGTTTTCTTCGCATGGATGAGAGAAAATTTATATGAGAAATCTTTATATGAGAAAAATTTATATGAATGAATTTTTTTATAAAATTCTTTCAACTCTAATTAATATTCTAAAAATTTTATAATATAAATAAATAAAATAAAATTAATTATATAAATAAAATTCTTAAAATTTTATCTTTGTGTTCCAAATAAATGTTTAATTAATGGCACGAGATTATTATTCTTAACTTTTTGTTTGTACAAACAATTGTATTTTTCATTCTATCCTGAACGTAAAGTGCTTTTCACGCTAATAAAAGACCTTTTAAAAAAAAAATATTGCATGTATAAAAATGATTTAGCATTAAAAAAAAAAAAAACTATAAGTAGTTATAAATAAATATAATAATAAATAGTTAAAAATAATCATAGCTTAACTAATAAGTAGTTTAAAATAACCATAGTTTAATAAAAAGTAGTTAAAAATAACCATAGTTTAATAAAAAGTAGTTAAAAATAACCATAGTTTAATAAAAAGTATAACGTTTAGTTAAAATAATCATAACCATAAAATATAACCTAATTTTTTTAATGCTTTTTATTTAAGAAAATAACCATAAGTAACACAAAGCCATCACAAGACATGAGCAATGCTAATTAATATAACATACCTAAGTGTCAATCTGCAAAATTTGCTTGCCAAGATACTATGAAATATTACATGCCCACATACTTCTACAATGTAGCTGTGAAAAATTATGTTTTAAAAACAACAATTTTACTTTCTACTTTTAAGGATCATGCCACATTTTGACAGCATTCTTCTATAAGTAAATTCTAATTTTTGGTTTATAAAAATAGACGGCTTAACAAAAAATGCTTTTTTTGTTTGCAAAATCGTGAGCCCCATTTGCATATTCTTTGACTCCATGGTAAGCCGAGCAAAATCCGGCGGAACAACAGACAAAGCGGAAGGGAAGTAGCGAAGGGGGTGCGGGTGGAATAGAACAAAAAAGCAAGTATTGCACACACCGTTATTTTTTATTTATTGCTTATTAACCGCAAATTTATTAAAAAAACCCACACAACTAACACCACTAACCGAATTAAAATTATGTGAATAAATTTCCAGTGAAGGTATATAAAAAAATAATTAAAAGAATGCATAATAAAAGAATAAATCGCCCCCCAGAGCTTGCATCATTCAAAGTGCCCCATTAATCTTAATATCTTAAGGCTTTGCTTATTTTTGTGTTGTAAGGCGGGCGATGAAAAAAAAAAGATTGGAACAAAAAATGGCTGTAATAACCTCGGCTCTGAAGGCGTGTGAGGGTATCGCCGAATCCGCCACGTTAACTAACATTAGTCAAACCAAATAGTTAATGAAAACGCGGAAACCTGGCTCGGAATTTTGGAACCAAAGCACCGTAAAAGCTCCATCATTAGCATTCTTTAATTAGTCTTCTTCAACCGCAAGGCTCTTCTCATGGAACGCATTTTTTTTTTTTTTCTCTCCGCATACTTACTCATTTATCATTGTCTTTGTCCGTTCCGAGCTCTCGCACTTTTTCTTTATTCATCCTTTCATCCTTTCTTTCTTTTTTTTTTTTTTTCCGCTTCCGCCTTTCTTTTCTCACGGCACTTGCGAGGCGCTAAGAAAAAGGGGGACCGCCTCGAAAATTTTTCAGTGTTCCGCTCGAATCACTGTTGGAAACTCTTTTTCACTTTTTTTTATTCCACCTTTTTCGTAATTTTTCTTCATTCGATTTAACCGTATATTTAACTAGATAAAAGTTAGCTGTTCATTGAAGAAACATTTTGGTTTTAGCTTAAGATGAGAAGAAAGAATTAAAAGAGAGAGAAAAAAAAAATAAAAGACGAAAAGAAGAATAAAGATAAAGATAGAAAAAAAATATCAAGTAAAGGCAAAGAAAAAAAGAAAGAGAAGCAATGAAGCAGAAGAAATTCGCCTCGGAGAAAAAGCCATCTCGGATTCAGACTTGGAGGATTGGAGGCGAACATTTTTTACCGTGTAAATTATGTACAGTAATTGCTGCCGAAATCAAAACTTGATGTCTCTTTTGTTTTCATTAAATTAGAGAGAAGATTCACCTTTTTTTTTTTTTTTTTCCTCCTCTTTGGGGCACTTGAGAGATTCTCTTTCAATGAGCGGAGCTTTTTACTGCCCGCTGAAAGAACGCAGACCGTTAAGAGAGTGGCTTTTATTTTTGGGATTAGCTACTACTTGTTCAAGTTAAGCTACAATGTTTTGTCATTTACAAGTAAGAGGACAGAATAATATGCACCGTTAATAAGACAGCCCAGAAGAAAAAGTGCATCTTTCTTGATTAATGAACCTCTCTCTACTCGGTTATGCATGTAAAACTGTGGAGTACAGATTTGGGAGGGCATATTTACCATGCTATTAACATTTTTTGTGATTTAGCTAGTCTTATTATTAACATTTTTTTTTTATTTGCCTAACATGTGCTTATTATATTTCTTCTTACATAGTAAACAAGTGTTGAGGAATAATAAATGTAAATAAAGTATTTGATTTTTGATATTACATTAATTTTATACATGTTTTATTATTTAGTACAATTTTTGCAATAACGGAGGCCCATCGTAGATATTCCATGGTAGCTTCTTTCCTTCTTTGAGCATGCTTGTAATATTGAATCTTTTTTTTCTTTTACATCAAACTGTAGCGATATCTGCCATAAGATCTCTAACAGCCGAATAAAATGTAGCCTGGGTAAAGTTGTCGGAATTAAAAGTCATAAAATGAAGTGCAGTGCATGTCGTCAAATGTAAAAATTCCACGGCTTCACCCGACGAGCACAGACATCATGAGTAGCTACACTCATGCAGGGCAAGTGTTTATTGAGAAAATCACGTCCTGTCTAGAGTCGGAAATTTGCTGTTAAAACTGCAAGTTGCAGGTCCATTGGGGTGGGTGATGAAACAAGTATGTTCCACGTTTTATCAGTTGAAAAGAGTTTGTTTTAAGGGTCTATTTACTTACTTCTTTACCTCAAAACTATTTTGATGAGTACAAAAAGGAGTTTGATTCATCGATATGTTTATCTTCATGCCCCTAAAAATGGGATTTTTCACAAGTATGTGTTATTCCAAAGAAGTCACTGCATTGTAATGTATTATTTAGCAGCAACACTATCTGTTGAGCTCAAATTTAAAGAGGAGCGTGTTTTGTGACTGAATATCGTAGAGATAAAAAGGAACTGCGCAGATGGTATTCTCTTTGAAGCCAGCATGGTGTTTACGCAGGTTCTGACCTGCTAACCTGAAATGACTTAGAAAACACTGAATGAAATACTTTTCCTTATTTGAATGTTAGAAATCAAAGCTTGACCATGTTCTCTGTTTTATATATCATCCTCTTATAGAAGATTTAAAAATAATCTTTATTATTTTTTTAAATTAAAAGGAACATGCGATAATGAAGCCCGTGATCCATCTGTCTACTTCTATATATACTTATCTGAACTTGGACTTAATGATTAGTGTGTCAGCAAAAGCAGAATTCCATTAAAACCCATGCATGCCTTAGAATTATCTATTGGATAACAACTAAAATAAAATTAACGTACACTTGGGAAATTCTCTTTGTTAATTTACTTTTAGGACTCATTTCTTAACTTGAAACACAAAGGAATAACAAATAATTTTGCAGTGTTCCTCTGGTAAATGTAATATATTATAACAAAATGGCAGGTAACACAGAAGGTAAGTTTTTTAGCATGTTTATTTAGGTCGTGAACATAATAGTGGTATTCCTGCGGCTTGATGGCCAATTGTCTAGAGCTCTCCGGCCTTTGAGATTCAAACCTGGATTCACCAGGGATTCAAACCCGACGCTTGTGAGGCGTCGGGGTTTGAATCCTGGCTGTGGCATGAATGTTTGTGAGTGGTTCAGAATCCACGTTAAGCTGTAGGTCCCGGTCTAATTAGTCTAAAGCGTGCACAAAAGTGGCCGTAGAGCGACAAACCTAACCAAACTATAAAAGTAATAATGATTAGCCCGAAACATGCTGCATATATTTGAACCTGCTGACATTTGCCTTATAGGATAGATGTCATTAAGATAAAAACAATGACAAAAAAGTTTAATAAAATTTAGATAAATTAATTTGTTTATAAGTTAAAGTGTAATTAATAATATCTTTTTTATATTTTATATGTCGTTATTGGTTTTCGTTATTTTTTCATCAATTGATTTAATGTCTAAACTTGCAATTGACTGAAAGAGACATTTCGTGATTTAATTCTCACATCCTGATGAAATTCGCATCACGTACTCGACTTGTAATCAGCACCTCGGCTTTTCTTTTTTTTCTCCTCTGTGTCTGGTGCTCAATTTTTTTAAGAAGTTTACCCAGACACGAAAGTAATTTAAAACATCAAAACGAAAGCAAATAAAAAGCGAAAAATGGGATTTAAAAACACAAGAAGTTTTCCAGAAATCTCCCAGGACAAAACATTATTTTTCATTTTACGCTCACAAATTATCTGAAGGAACAAGTTTGTCATTAGAACAAAGATTCATGTCGGTAGATAGGGCAGGCTCTGTGTAGTGTCAGCTAATAACAATCTATATTTTTCATAGACTAGTTAAATTTAGAAAGAAAGTATTCAGGAAGATTTTAAAAAAGTAAATTTTATAAAATTCCTTTTTTTTCTGTAATAAACAAAATTATTTATTATCAATCTTAAAAGTTTAACATATAAACATAATTCAAGTAAGTAAAGAAAACAGAGTTCTCGGCGGTGCCATGGATGTTCGTAGAGGTTCAGAATCTACTTTAAACCGTAAGTCCTGATTTAATAGGATCGTAGAGCGTTTGTGGGGTAGTGGGGCTCTCGTCCGTAGCCACTTTCAAGCTACACGTTCCCTGGTTAGTGCTAAATGAATAACAGCGGTGCAGCCCTTGCTGATCACATAAAGATGAACTATCTCTGTATTTCCAGCTGCGTTAGAACAACAACAGATAGCTTTCGTACTTAATTGAATACTGTTATATTTATAAGGCACACGCTTTTTGTTAGCAGAATTATAATACAAGGATATATTTTAAGTAACTGCCAATGCTCAAAATTATAAAAAATATTTTCTTCATGCTGAAACATTTTATCAGATCTCTTCCTACAATAAAAATCATTGAACTTATATCACACAATTTTCTGAATCCGTTAGTGTCGATCTCATTCATAAAAATGTAGTACAGCATCAGAAGGGTTTGGCTCCACCAGGCATTCGAATCTTTTTTCACTCATGCACAAGTTAAGATTCACTGTAAATTCCGCAATGCAAGCGGCGTATGCTGTATGGAGAATCATAAGATCTCGCCCCCTTTTGTCAAACAATGGAGCAATCCTTCAGTGACCCAATCCAGTGTTGCCATTCACCTCGATTTGTGACAGCTCCTCTTCCCTAATAGCAGGACTAACAGGGAAACGTACTCTCTCCATTGTGCGGCGAGTTAATTCCTGGCCAAATGAGAACGAGGGGCCCTCCATTAGATGTGTCCTTTGTCAGACAATCATTTACGCTCGAGACACTTCTCGCCCCCTTGTTCTTGACGAATGGAGGTGCGAGCACTCGTCATTGTCGCTTCTCCTTGATGTGAAATGTAAATGAAATTTGATGTTTGAGAAGATTCATAAAAGAATAACTCGCCGATTCATGTATAGTTTATGAAAATAAACTCATAGGAAGTAACGGCTAATATATAATTATATAATATATATATATATATATATATATTTTATAAGTCAAATATTTTAGATGTGTAGGCAACGTGATAGGATCTCTGTCCAAAAATAAACGTACACAATCAAAATTATTGTATACCCCGTTCTCTTCTTTATTATAGAGTAGGTCTTGTATGATCAGCCTGGCCTTGCTCATCTTTAGGTAATAATTATCAATCTTTCTCCATTATCCACCAGGCCACTTCCGGGTTTAGTCTATGATTTCTCGTTGACATTCCTTCACATTCTTAGTGATTCTCTAGAAAATTTTTCTCAACTTTTCATTTCATATTGATCATAGTTAATAACGAAGTATATTGTTGTTGTTGTTGTAACATATGGCTTTATTATAAATCAATCCATTACAATGAGGATCACACAAAAGAAGGAGCAAGAAGAACAAAACAAACATACAACAACACAGCAATCGATACTAAGTCGGTCTCACACACCACAAGAAGTCAAAGGGGAGTAAATAAAGGGGATAGACATTTTCTTTTAGTCCATGAGGCCCATGACCTCCCAATAAAATTACTCCCCTGACGCTGAGCCTGCCTGTTCAGTCCTGGACAATTCAAAAGATGTTCTGAATTCATTGTTCAAGCCCTACATAGTGGGCAAGTGTTCGAGGTGGGGACACCTATCCTGTTTAGGTGCTCCGTAAGATAATCGTGTCCGGTTCTTAATTGAAAATTGGCAACCGTCTCTTTATGTGATCCAACTGTTTTGAATAGTGCGCCACTTTTTAAGTTTATTTAGTTAAGATATTATTTTCCAGTTTCTTAAAAATTTCGCAATTAATATATATCTTGAAATGTTCTAGTAGAACTTGTATCTTTTCAATATTCACATGGTTTCATTTCATTGCAAGAGAATTTGCTGCCTCGTTACCTTTAATTTCCACGTGATGATGTATCCACTGGAATACAATTTGCTTGGTTTTAGTTCTTAAATATTTGATATCTTTATTGATAAATATTTGATATATTATTGGGGTTTCAGTGTGATGATTTAACGAGGCAGCTTGTAGGGCGGCTCCGAATCTACGAATATTTCCACTCTCCGAAGTATAATTTAAACTGTTAAGTTTTATATAGCAAAAATTATAAAGATTCCATGGAAAACAATGAAGATTCCGAAGGAAAGAATTAAGATTCCAAAGAAAAACGTGAAGTTTTTTTTTTAAATGTAAATTCCATAGTAAAATAAAAGTTACATGATGATCATTATGTTACTGAACTAAACATAATAAATTTGTTTTTGATGTCCATCTGCTTCTTTCCAAGTTAACCTGAAGGATATTCTAGACTAAAGGTTTATCGTGCTCCTTTCCTGCATTGACAAGAAAATCATTGGTTCGCCTTTGATTATCGAGCTTCGAACCAATATTCGTTACCATCCAAGCCTTTTCAGGTTTAGTCTATGATTTGATGTTCATTCACATTCTCAAGTTTTTGTGATTCCAGAGGATATTTTTCTTAACTTTTAATCTCTTTTGTCTTACTGCAATATATTTAACATTGGAAAATTTTTATAAATACATAAAAGATACCAATGAAAACATATAGATTCCGAACAAAAAATATAAAGATTACGAAAAAAAAAAATTTTTTTTTTTTAAAAAAAATGTCGATTCCAGTAAAAAATTTAAAGATTTCAAGAATTGAGATAAGAAATGGTAAAGAGGTCCGATTTTTGTGAGGTTAATATGAATTCCCCTTGTCGGATTAGGCTTATTTTATGAAATACAAATGATCGACAATTGTAACCAACAGAGTTCTACGTTTGGCAAAAATATTGTACGGATACGACTTACTTGAAAGTGATTATCCAACAAAAACAAAGTAAGCACTCAAATATTAGAAAAATAATTCATTCATCGTTTTCTAATTTATTTCACACATGGAGATATGTCACGGATACAGAAATTGAAACTAAATTATTTTTGGCAAATTTTGTTAGGAAATAAAGCAAACCATTTTAAGTATTGGTAAATACTTAAAAGCGAACATTAAACATGCATTGCTGACAATATTTGTTGCTCTAAACGATGCCCTTTATTTCCCCTACATCAAACTGTAGCGATATCCGCCATAAGAACTCTAGCATCCCAATAATATGTTTGCCTTGGTAAAGCTGTCAGAGTTAAAAGCCATGAAATCAAGTGCAGTGCATGTTGTCAAATGTGAAAAGTCCACGGCTTCACCCGACGAGCACAGACATCATGAGTAGCTAAACCCGTGTGGTGCATGTGCTTATTAAGAAAATCATGTTTCTGTCGACAGTCGACATTTGCTGTGAAACTGCACGGGCAAGCCCATTGGAATGGGTGATGAAACAAGTATATTCCATGTTTTTTATCAGATGAAAGGGAGTTTGTTTGAAGAGTCTGTCTATTTGCTTCTTTACCTCAGAACCAAATGGATGAAAGGATAAAGGAAATTGTGGAAGCTTGAGTTGAACTTCCGAATATTTCGTAGGAAGTGTTTTTTAACTAATATTGTAGTTCCGACACATAGGTTAGAAATGGTTCGAGTGGCTCATCCAGTGGTTTCAAATTAACTTTACCGTTCGAGCAACACATTTTAGAAAATTCCTTGCGAAACTTCATATCATGACAACAGGGGCAAATTTTATTCATTTGCCCAATCTCAACATTGAGATACCCATCTATCCCGAATCCATCGCGAATAAAGATTTTCTAGTCACGCCCTTTACATTTCTCACTTAACTTTTTTTAGAAGAATTTAGGAAGTTTTGATTTTTCGTGGTCGATCACAGGAAGTGTAAAATTATCATTCCGAAGGCATGTTGCCGTGGTGGTGGTTTCCCTGATTTATTTAATTTAAAGCTAACTGAATAGAATTTTTTTTCCATCATTTCGGTGATTAAACAATACGTGACGAAAATAATACATGGATTAAATTTTAGGGAACCTGCAAATACTGTTTTTTATGCACATTTATGGGGCCTGATGGGCGTGTGTATCTCGGGTTTCGGGTCGAGTCTTGGCGGTGACAGAAATGTTTGGAGTGGTTTGGAATCCACTTTAAATCGTAGGTCCCCGGTCTAGCATGATCGTAGAGCGTTGTGAGGGTATGTGATTCGCGTCCGTACCCCTGTCTTCAAGCTACACGTGCTCCCTAAGTGCTAAATGAGTAACAACGGTGCAGCCCTTGTTGATGGCATAAAGATGAACTGTCTCTGCATTGCCAGCTATTAGAACAACAACAACATGCACATGTTTACGGCTGTGACGGAGATTTGCCTAGCTTCATCAATGACCGGTTTGACTTTACTGAAATGCATATTGTAAAATAAATAATAAAGATTCCAAAATTAGAGTCAGCCATATAAGCATAACATTAAGGTTTAAAAAGAAATTTGTAGGTATGACATCATATATCTTACTTAAGGTAATGTATTAATAGTAACATTAGTGTGAAAGCAAAATAAATAAATAATAGATAAAAATTAAATCTCTAGTGGCATGCATTTTAGTCGCTGTTTTCGGAAAAGAGAATACAAGAAGGCGATTTTGACAGCGAGTATAAAAGTTTTGTGCGACCAACGTACAACTAATTAAAAGTTTCTTCCATTTCAAAAATGTAAATTAGTCTAATTACCTTTGGGTGTTCATTTTTTGAGATAACATTGACAATAATTCAATAATGAAAACTGCAGTTAGAATAAATTTTAAACAAATTAGTTAGAGCAGACATCATAATGAATATTGTCTATTATATTTCAATGCATTTTTAGACGTGAAAAGAATATAATATAAAAGAATATCATTATAAAAGGAGAATAAAAACCAATATGTTTATGAAAACTGTTTGAGTCATTTTCTTTCTTAAAATGCATAGGCTATCTAAAAACTGTGATTTATCATCTACGCTTGAATGTCTGAATTTTGAAATGACTTCAATTCGCAGACATAAATTTGAATTTTAAATTTTCGGTTATCTATTTTTATCTATTTTTAGACATCTCTACTCTTTGCATGAGAATATTTGAAGCAAGGTGAAGGCTTTTACAAAAATAAATGGCCTAAAAATTAATTGTAAGTTTTACCTAAAGTTGTTAAAAGATTAAAAATTTGTTGAAAGGATCAGTGAAAAATAATTTTTGCAACTGAAGGAACATTAAACTTTAAATTTTTTTTCTGTGAGTTTTGACGAACTTTAAAATGATTTCAAACTGAAATTAATTAAAAAGAAAAATAAATACAGCCGAAGTCGTTTGACATGCATGCAAAAATATAAAATTCTAGACTATTGAGAATTTAAACATGAAAAATTATGAAATAAAATCAAAAAACCTGGACGTAAAATAAATTTTTAAACTTTTCTTCCCATGAATAATTTTAAATCAGATATATAAATATTTTTTCTCTAAGAATATATACAGAACTTTATAATTAAGTACACAATATGCAATGGTTTCAAACTTACAATTTTGATTTATGTTGTTCTAATGCAGCTGGAAATGCAGATGCAGTTAATCTTATGCTATAAGCAAGGGCTAAATCACTGTTATTCATTGAGCACTACCCAAGGGACACTTGTAGCTTGGAGATAGGCTACGGACGCGAGCCCCACTACCCCCGCAAATCTCTACGATCTTATTAGATCGGGACCTAGAGTTTAAAGTGGATTCGAACCACCTACAAACATCCATGGTACCCTGGGACTCGAATTCGAAACCTGTGGTACCAAGCGCCAGAACGTTAGCTACTCGGCTATACATTCTTGTATAAATTCAAAATTAATTGAAAGTTAAATTTTTTTTTTCAACTTTTCACAAAATATTCCAAACTGAAAACTTCCTCTCCAAACTGAAAATTGTATGTTTTTCACAAAATATAATCTTAAAAAAAAAAGAACACAAATTTTAGTAAATTCATAAGTAAAATAAAGATACAAAATCTGAACTAAATATTATAAAGTTATTTAGTAAATTGTTTGATGTCCATCTCCTCCTACATCTTGATGTGTATGACCAATTGACTAGAGCTCCGGCTTTTGGTATTACAAGCTTTATATTCGAATCCTGGTGGTGGCATGGATGTCTGATGTTAATGGTTCGAAATCGACTTTAAACTGTAGGTTCCGGTTCAAACGATGTCATTTTTTTTTTCCTCAACTTCAAACTGTAGTGCTAGCCTCCATAAGAACTCTATCAGCCCGATAAAATAGACTCTTGGTAAAACTATCTGGATTAAAAGTCATCAAAAAGTCAGTGCATCTAATCAAGTGCAGTGCCTTTCGGATGCAAAAAGTCCACGGCTTCACCTGACGAGCACAGAGGACAGACATCATGAGTATTTACACCCATGCGGTGCAAGTGTTTATTAAGAAAATCGTGTCTTGTAGAGAGTCGGAAATTTGCTGTGAAAACTGCTGCTACCACTGTTACTCATTTAGCACTACCCAAGGGACACTTGTAGCTTGGAGATAGGCTGCGGACCCGAGTCGCACTACCTCCGCAAATCTCTACAATCTTATTAGATCGGGAACCTACGGTTTAAAGTGGATTCTGAACCACTAGAAACATCCATGGTACCACTGGGACTCGAATTCGAAACCTGTGGTGCCGAGCGCCAGAGCGTTAGCTACTCGGTCATCAGGCCCCTATAAACACAAGCAAATTTTCAATTCCTGTATAAATTTCAAAATTAATTGAAAGTTATTTTTTTTCAACTTTTCACAAAATATTCCAAACTGAAAACTTCCTCTCCAAACTGAAAATTGTATGTTTTTACAAAATATAATTTATAAAAAGAACAAAAATTTTAGTTGAACAAAAAAAATTAATACTATGGAAAACGAAAAATTGTCCCTCAAATTTCATATGAATATTTATAAAAAAAAAAAAATTAATACGAATGATGCAGTACGGTTTTTGTCTTCTGTATCGACAATGTGCTATAACCTCTGTAAATTTCTGAAAAGAATCTATTTTCATTAAAATTGTAGTGGCATACACTGAAGAAATAATTCCTTCTTCGATTTGATTGCTTTGTCGGTTAAACTTTTCTTTAAAAATTTTGTAATATGAAACCAAATACTTAGAAGAAAACAAAAATAGGATTACTTGTAACATTTCTTTATCCTTCTCAATGTCTGAGTTGAAAGTTGTCTAAAAGAAATCCTGACTTTTAAAAATAAATAGAAGTTTCTTTTTTTTTTTCCCCTTTTTGAACATTGAGTTTGAAAAATAAATGTCATATTCCATTAAATGTCTACTTTTACTCAAACTACTTCTTTCTTTTAGTTAAAAGGGGGATGTATCAGAAAGAAACTCATATCTTGTATATGATAAAATAAAAGTAACATTCAGTTAGTTCAGAAGCCGTAAAATTTTGTAACATTTTAAGTTTAAATGATTGATATCTCTTTCAGTTTTACTGTAAAAATAGGCGGGAGTTTTATCATTTCATAAATAGTTTTTTTTTCAAAGAAACTAAAATAAATTTTGAATTAAAACTCGAAATCCAATTGAAAATTTTTTTCTAAAAATTATTGTCCAAATTAAAATTTTCATTTGAATGCGTTAAAAAGATGAGATAATTAACCTGTTTCAAAGTAATGCTTTATTTCCTATAGATTGCAGCGGCCCGACGGCTAAATTGGTTAGCACTCTGACCTTCGGGTTCGAATCCTGGCTCGAATTCATGTTAAACTGTAGGCCCCAGTTAAATTTGCCCAAAGTCTGCAAAAAAAAAAAAAAAAGACCGTAGAGCGACAAACCGAACCAAACCTATAGATTATATTAGAGTGACAAACATAATTTTGTAATCGTATACATAATGATTTTATAATAAATCCTCTATAATTTTTATTTATTGTTATTGCAACAGAAAGATTTCAAAATGTTATAATTATAGTAATTAATATTTTATTTTAAAAACTATAAATTGAAATATTATTTTATTTTAAAGATCAAAATTTACTAACCTTATTTACCTTAATACAAGACCTTATATTAAGGTAAATAAGGCTAGTATTTTTATATATAACGTACATGAAATGTAACGAAAATAAAATTTGATTTACTTAACAAAAAGATAAAAAAATCAGTAGTATACAACATATAATTGAATGAAACACAGGTGTTAATAAGAATAAAGTTACAAATATAACATTTACAAGTAAATTTCAAAAAATGAAGAAAATAAAAAGACCAAATGTAAATTGCAATATGCTATTGATAAAATAATAATTCAATGTTTTACTAAAGTTTGTGACAAATCCTCAATGTCCTGCAGTGTGAGACGGGCATCCCATGAGTGATCCACTCATAGATAGATGAAGGAAAGGGGCAGCTTCTGTTGTGATGGAGCATCCGTAGGTAGAAGTCTGACTGTTGCTCCGTGAAGCTTTCAGAGTCATAGGGACCAGGACATACCGCTTAAAGTGGATTCGAACCCCTCACAAACATTCATGGCACCACCGGGACTCGAACCGGAAACTTGTGTCACCGATCGCCAGAGCGCTAGACATTCGGCCATTCAGACCCTTTTACTAATGTTCAATAATTAATCAATTGGAACCATTTTTCCTATTTTCATTGTCATTCATTCATTAAACTGTAGAGTTAGCTATAAGTTAAATTGAAAAGGAATTCAGCTAAATTAATTCCGATAATAGTTACATTTGCTTAATTAAATTACCTTAGAATTTCTTAAGAACTCTAAAATGGAAGTTCTAGTTAATTTAATCCAATAAAGTGATCTTAATTAGTGCCCTTGGATGCTTGAAGATTTTAGAAGCAAGCGATGACATAAAATTATCACTGATTAGCTTCGTTCTGTAGATGTGGACATATAGAATCGTTTAATTAATATAGCAATTGAGTAGTCATAATGTTTTATTTATTTTTTTGAAAAGTTATACGAACATATTACTTGAAGGTGGATTCATGAGGTAATGTTGTTGTTTTTTATCCCCACTTGGTAGACATCTAAGGCAAAGCCCATGAACCCGTATGGACTCAGGGTTGAAAGGGAATGGGGAAGGCAGCTTCTGTTGTGATGGAGCACCCGTAGGTAGAAGTCTGACTGGGCACCATGACGCTCTTACAGTCATAGGAGACTGGGACCTACGGCTTAAGGTGGATTCCAAACCACTACAAACATCCATGACATGACCGGAACTCGAACCACAAACTTGTGGCACCGATCACCAGAGCTCTAGACACTCGACCATCCATGCCCTTTTACTAATGTTCAATAATTAATCAATTAGAACCTGTTGATATGAGGTGCTTTCCAAGTGACTCTATTTCTCCCACTCGAATCTTCTCGTGTCTAAATGCAGTGACTACAATGGTCGTCACCAGAGAATTCCTACGTGAGCCCTCTTGCATGCTATTTATGTGATATTATCGTTGGTTTGGTTTGTCGCTCTACTGTCATTTTGTGCGCACAAAGGCTAAACAGACCGGAACCTACAGTTTAACGTGGATTCCAAACTCCTCTCAAATGTCCATGCCATGGCCAGGAATCAAACCAGAAGCATGTGGTATCAAAGTTCACAACGCTAGCCTTTGGCCACCAGGCCGCCGATATTGCTGGAGCAAGTTTGGTTTGGTTAGGTTTGTCGCTCTACGGTCATTTTGTGCACTCTTTAAGCTAATTAGGCCGGGACCTACGTCTTAAAGTGGATTCCAAAAGCACTCACGAACACCCATGCCACCGCCTGGATTCGAACCTGAAGCCTGTCGCTGGAGCAAGAGTTGGACCCTGGATTACCTAGAAATCCTATAAAAAATCTGAAGGTTTGCGTTAAAAATTAACAATTTGTCTCTTCTCGTTACTTCTTCAGTGTGGGTTTTTAAATTTCCTCTTCTTCGCCGAAATGAGGAATTGGAACCTTCTCGAGAACAGCAGTGTGGTAATTAGAACCAAATTGCTCGGGACTGATTCCACCCCCTTTCCCCCTGCCAAGAAAGTAAGAAAACTTCCAAGAAATAATCATGAGACAATAATCAGGGAGAGAGCCAATGACGTCCACGAGAAGTGCTTCAATTTAATAGCTTCGGGAGGGGGATGGAGATTGAAAAAAAAAACCTCCACCGCCAAATCCATCTAATCGCGAAATGAGATTGAATCGCCATTAAAAAGGGACTTTTTCCGCATCAGCAGAAATGGGATCTCGGGAAGAAATAATTCTCTCATCCACTTCGGAACTTTTCTTCTTTTTCTTTTCTTTTTTTTTTTTTTTTTTTTTTTCTTCGTTCTCAAGAAGTTGTCGCCGCTTTTTGGCATAAGAAGCAGCGATGTCGTAACTTTCCTTCTTCGTCGAGACACTCTTCTGATGCTGATACTATAAACTTCCGCGGCGAGTGCTGAAATTTATTTATTTATTTATCATGTTTGGGTATTCTAAAAGTATATTTGTTCGCCAAATCGATCTGGTCTTCTCGCATTTGTTGAAAATGTTATATTTTAATATCTTGTTTTAAAATAATGCCATACTTCAGTAACTTTTACCTTAAAGTCAGGTGAGGTAGTTTTCATAATTTTTAATTAGAAATAATTTTCTTTTCGCAAAGAATTAAAGAGTTGGAAGTACAGGGGGATTATAATTAAAGTCCCACTTTCAAACTGAAAAAAAAAAAAAAAACACTCGTCACAATAAGTTCAAATTTGAACTGAAGATACTGAAAAAGGGGGAAGCAGTGTGGCATCAAAAAAAAAAAGGTCCATGGTATATGAATAGAGGGCACTGTAAGCGGCCTAAAGAAAGTGAATTCGGCTGTCAGCGATAGTTTGAATCGAAATGACATTGGGCATGAGTTGCACATTCAACCAACTGCAGTGTTCAATGTGCTGAATTGTTTCAGTTTTTGACTGAAGAAATGTCCTCCAAGTCATTCAACAGTTGTGACACTGAGAGTGGAAAGCTCATCCACCACGGCAAGTTCAAACCAAATTGGAGGGGAAAATCGTTGGAACTTTCCTCGGATACCGCGCCGTTTCCCTTTTCTCCAAGTATCTCCAGTTCAAATGTGAACTCATTGACGAGTGTTTCTTTTTTTTTTACAGCATTTTGAAAAAGGGACTTTAATTATAATTAAATTTAAATTTAATGTTTATTAAATATATATATATATATATGACCTTATATATTATAATATAATTCATAAACAGATGAATTTTTTTTCCTACATTTCTAGACAATTAATGTATTTACAGTTTTAATAATTTTGTATGGGCGCAATGATGGGGGTATGTCTAAAAATTACGTTATTCAATAAAGCATTGTGGCACGTTTTATGACTTGCCTGAAAGCATGTGTTTGCGGGCGTTATGAGCGCCGTTAATTTGATATTTGAAAAGAGGAGAAGTAAGTTATGTAATGTTTCCCATTTGCGTAACCGGGGAATACAAATGCTAAACAGTGTTGTGCAGAAACATTATCCTTTGCTTTTGTGCTCTAATCTAAATGTTTATGAATAGGTATAATGCTAAGTACTTTCTCGTTTAAGTATTCAGAAGAAAATCTTTCACTTTTAAATTTATTTTTCTTGAAGAAAATATTTTTAGACTGCGCTGTCTCAAAAAATTCGAGATTATTAAAAACTATTTAAGAGTTTTCACTGTGGTAATCCCTTTTAAATTGTTCTTTCCATTTATTACAATTTTTTTTTCAGATTTTATGTTATATTTTTTGTTGGGTATACTGGAGACATTTATTTCTTCAGAATACTTTTTTATAGTAATATCACTGTATTTATCCTATTTCAGTATGGATTTAATACTTTATTTTATTTCATAAATATATGATATTAGCACCCCAAGAAGGATGCTTTAACATGCCTTTCTTTTCACAAAGAGTACACATTAAAATTAATGATTTTATTTGGTTTTGTCGCTCTACGGTCATTTTGTGCACACTTTGGGCTAATTAGACCTGGACCTACGGTTTAACGTGAATTCCGAATCACCAACAAACATCCATGACACTACTTTTTATAATATTTTTCTACTTTTTTTTTCACTCTATTTGCAGAAAGTCCCTTTATAATGAATTTACATTCATTTCTTTAAATTTATCTGGTGCCATCTATTGGTAGATATATGCAACTTAAATCTAACAAAGAACCAAAATTAATTTATTAAATTTAATTACTGAATTAATATTTGAAAAAAACGTATTAACATCCAGTGTCATCCACTACAAATTCAAAAAAAAAAAAAAAAAAAAAAATGCATTCGAACGTGAGTGGAGGAATAAAAAAAAATATTTCGTTAACGATTGAAAATTTGAACACAATATATATATATATATATATGGAGAGTGTGAGCTAATAGAAGGAATTGAATAGTTCAAAATTTTTCGAATATGTCAGAATTGTTGAAGTGACGCCATTAGATTCTGGTGTTAACGAAAAAAAAGGCGATACATTCTTTACTGTCAAGAAGAGTTCAATATCTTCCTAGCTTTATTGTTTAAGTGAAAAAAATAAATAAATGCAAACGCTGCTGTTTTTATAGTGTTTACATGATGCCCTTCCCACGAGCCCTGCTTGCATGGCAGAAATCTCTGCACACATCTGTCTTTTTCGAAAGATCAGCTGCACCACGAGTATCGGCAGCGGCTGTTATATACAGATTTTTTTTTTCCTTCATCCGGGATGAGATACTCTTTTTTACCATCAGTCCATCGGGCCTGTCCATCTCGCGTGAGATATGGAAGGTCCGGACACGACCGCCATCGACCGGACCCCGGACTGCCGCTAATGCGATTGGAATGATGCGATCTTTTCCCGATTATGCGTCGCCCCGGTCCCCCCCCCAATATTCCTGTCAATCTCGCACCTTACCGTGACGGATGACACCAGAACACTTCCTCTCCACCCCGGAAGAAGGTTTTTACACCAGGCCATTACAGGGTCCGTTGCTCTTTCCTATTTCCCAACTTAGTTCAAAGAATAAAGGTTATTGATTGGAAATCTATATGCATGGCTGCTGTCAACCAGGAAGATGTCACACATTTAAATGACTCTTTAATTTTTTTTTTGTATTAATATCATATAGTACAAAGGCCCCATCCCTCTGATATTTTCTTTGAAATAGCTAACATTTCCCGTTGTTGAAGTGTCCTATTTCTGTTCGCAGTTTTCTGAGACGCTGTGTTTGATTGCATAAATTCACTCTTAATTCCACTGGTTATGACTTCACTTACATAAAATATAAAATAAAGCTTATTTGAAATTTACCTGTGGTACCAAACGCCAGAGCGCCAAAGTGCATATATCATAAATAAAACTGCATTTAATTCAACATAATCAATGCCTTTTAAACAATGGATTTTATTCATCCAATGTGATGGATAGTTTTGGATTGAATAGAATTGTAGGTTCAAAGTATATTCATGCTATTTATCTTCTCAATATGCAGTAAAACCTTAACAGTCAATGTAAAACATCTGTCTTGGATAGGATAAAAACTATAGAAATCTGAAGAGTCAATATTGCTGTGTAATGACTTTATAAATTTTTTTTTTCCAGTGAACGTAAACGTTTTCATTGTGTTCTCTGAAATAATTAAAGTGCTTTAAAGCTGCTCAAAAATAGTATCTGGACAAAATAAACTTTCCAATTTATTGTTGAAACTCTGTTTGGAAATCCCTTTTATTAAACACATCTCATTCTTTCCGACAGATCCAAACATGGGGTGTAAAATAAAATGTTGCCTTCTCCCCGGGGGTGTTTCCGAGGTGCCCTCCATCCCTTCTTTTAACTCTGCTTTCTTCTTCTTTTTCTTTTTTTGTTCGTTCTTTTTCGACGAAAAGAAAAACTTGGTTCTTTGGAACTTGTTTTCCAACGGTAATAAAAAGAAAAAAAAAGAAAGAAAAAAAGAAACGCTAGGCACTTCAGGCAAACAAGAAGAAGAAGAAGGGAACACAGGTGTAAGATTTGCAGAGCGTATTTGGCAACGCTGCAGATGAAAAGAAGCGGAATAGACTGAAAGATGAGTGGTGTCGGAATAAATCAGGTCGCATTCTTTAAAGTTTGCCGTTTGAACATGCGCGAGCAACTGCGTGCCATTCTTTATCATCAAAAAAAAAAAAAAAAGTAAACACGACATTTTTAGTGGCATTACTGAATGCCTTTTCATGTCAACCACGTAGCATTTCGGTGCTTTTGAGGTACTGATATTAGAATCGAGGACTTTTTCTACATTATTTTTTCAAACCCACATTTTAGGATATTTATTTTTACAAAGTTTGAGAAAAAAGAAAATTTGTTTCTCCTTATAATACAAGTCTCATGGTACAGTAATATGCAAAGGTTCGTTTCCACTAATGATTGCATTGCGGTCACTGTTCGAAAAAGCCATTCAACGATGATTCGAATAGCGTACGAAGAGTCTATCATGCCCAGACTGCTTTCTGGGACGTTTTCAGACGTTGTTCTAATGAAACTGGCAATACAGAGACAGTTAATCTTTATGCCATTAGCAGCGCTGTTACTCATTTAGCACTACCCAGGGGGCACAAATAGCTGGAAGATAGACTACGGACGCAGAGTAACACTACCCTCACAACGTTCTACGATCCTATGTGATGGGGACCTACAGTTCAAAGTAACTGCCGAACCACTCACAAACATCCATGCCACCGTCAGAATTTGAACTGGAAGCACCAAAGGACAGATTTCTAACCAAGTTGGGCCATCAGGCCACTATAATCTGTAGGAAATAAAACATTATTTTGAAACAGGTCAATTATCTCATTATTTCATTATTATCTGAAGCCTGTGGTACCAAATACCTCAGGGCTGGCCACTTGGCCATTATGTATCCTAAAATGGATGAAAACAACTTTTTTTAGATAGATGAAACAACGATTTTTTTTCCCCCAAAATCTTGATTAAACATGTTCAGCCGTTCCTGTACTTAAAGTTTTAATTTGAGAAACATAATTCAATTATAAAAAGATCGGTTGAGATATAATAAGATTTAGACCAAAGATATGACTGATTGATGATAAACGGGCTATTCATTATTCTGTGCTAGAACATTTAATGTAATCTGTCAACTTTGATCATAAAAGACGAGAAATATTAGGGCAGGTCTCGTCGATGCGTTCCAGTAAATAAGACCCATCACCGTGAAAGGATACACCCCCTTAACTGCAATTAAACCGCGCGGAGTACAAAAGAATCTGCGAAGGCGTGAAGCGGTGGAACCTAGCGAGGCTTCATAAATAATGAGCCTCCGCCTCATAAAGTGTCCGTGGCCAGCTGTCGTGGGGACAGTCATATTAAACCGAAAATGATTAAGGAAAAGCGATTACTGTTAATTGCAATGCCCCCTTTTTTATCGGAAATTATCTGATAATGGGATGTCGTGTTTCCTGGCCGGACTCCTACTCCCGGACACAATAATTAATGCGCTTTTGTCATAACCATTAATAGCTGATAATTGAATGTCTTCGAATGCTTGTTAATGAAGGCACAAAAAATGCTGCCCAGACAATTAATAGTTCATGTCACCGGATCCGGCAGCGCTGATCTGAAAGAGGCAGAATAAAAAAAACCACTATCCGGGCAAGAGGTATCCAGCTGATTTGCTTGCCGCGAAGTGCACTGTAGTAAGAAGGAGTTTTTGATTAATCGCCACGACAAAACTAACGAGCGTTTTTGAAGTTGAGTAAAAATGTGAAAAGTTTTCATTCGATTTTTTTCTTCTTTTTTCTTTCTGATCGCGGTCGAGCGAAAAACAACGTACAAGAGGGTTTAGAAAAAGAAAGAAAGAAAGAAAAAAAATATTTTTCGAAAGAAAAATGATATGGTTAGCGAGAAACAAGCAAGAGTATTCTAATTACTTACGGAGTTATTACCGCCATATTTAAAAAAAAAAAATAATTTTTTTAAATTGCGCTATTAATTTTTTTCCTCCGTTAGATTCGGTTAATGTTAAAACTATCAATAAATTTTTTTTTTTTCTCTCCCTGACTTCTCTGCTTTCTGTGAGGCATTGCAGGCGACTCTTAAACGACTTTAATTTTATGCAACTTCTTGAAGACTCCGCGGGAAAACTATTTAAAGAACCCTTTAGAAATGAAAATTATTTACTAATCAATACACCGAAAGTTTCAAGAAACCATTAAGATATTGCACATAATGGAGTTTAAATGTTTTTAGTTTGAAAAGTAATTTTCGACCCGGAAATTGAATCAAAATATCGTTAAGTAAGCATTTTGTGCTCAAATGAAAAATCGATTCATAAACGCATTTCAATAAAATGTCTGGAAAACTTCATTCAATACTTCATTCCAATTAGTTCGTTGTTTGCAATCGTGTTTATTTTCAACAATCTCCATGGCAGTTCGCAGAATTTGAAATGCGCTCATTAAAGGAGTGAGAAATCTCATTAATGTGTATTCTACAGAACCAGAGTTTTCCCTTAAAGGTATTTAATATTAATGGTTTGAAAACGACTCAATTGAAAGGAAACTATTTTTGGAAAGAATGCGTATATTTAAAAGGGTGTAATTCTGCGCACTCAATATTTGATCTGAACTGTAGTTGTTTGAACAAGTTGTTAAATTATTAAGCAGAAAAATGTTAATAAGCTTTAATTTCTTTTGAAATTTTTTATACATTAGAATATTTTAGTATATTGATTATGGGTACAAAACAAATCTAAATCAATAAAGACATCGGTAGAGAGTCTATGATACATAATTTGAATAAGATATTCGACATACATAAAGTGATTCGAAATCTATGGGACAAAATTGCCACATATAAATGCAAATTCCAAAAGTATATTTTTTTTTATTGAATGAAATAAATTTTATGGAATGTTTTTGAAAAATTGTTCAAAATTGCAATCATCTACAGTATGTCTAGAGTGATACATGCCTTTAAAAAATCCTTACAAAAATTGATAAATATTTTCAGTTATCAAATAGATTCTAAGTTGTTGAAATTGGAAGGAAAACTTTTAATAGCAAAATCTTCAAGAGATTCCTATTATATACTAACAGTTTTAGATGTCCAAAAAAGAAGGAGTTTTAAAATCATACAATATATATATATATATATATATATATATTCGACTCACCATAGTGTATACATTTATCAAATTTAAATTATATGCATATGCAGTTTAAGTGTGTATATCAGGGATGGGCAAACTACGGCCCGCAGATAGAATTTTAATTCGCCGGTCTGAGTCAAATTAAAAGAAATTTATATTTATATATTGAATATCCATCTCCTTTTTAAATTTGATTAAATGTTATTTTTTCCCCTTTTTTTTCAAAGCACTGATGATCTTTTTACTTTCTCTTTTTTTTGTTCTACAAAACATAAATCGACGAAATAGCAACCATAGACATCTTTCAATTGGTGAAGTGTTAAAAGCGGAAGTTGTTAGTTATAGCTGTAGATTGGTGCCAATAAATCATATCGGTTACAAATCATTATCGAAAGTAAGTTTCTCAAATTTAATATCTCACGCCCAGAAAATCAGTGCTATATTTGCTTCATCTTATATAGGTGAACAAGTGTTTTCAACTATGAACCTTAGAAAGAATTATTTCTGAAGTAGACTGACACATGATCATTCAGCCTCGTTTCTCACAATCAGTACATCTCGCTTCGAAACTCAATATAAGGAACTTTTAAGAATGAAATCATTAATCTCTTTAATCATATTTTCAATATTTAAATTGTAATACTTGTGTATTGTTTTTAAAATTTTAGAAAAATTTATCTTGGCCCGCAAAACATTTTTTTTTCCGCGACCGAAAAAGTTTGCCCATCCATGTTCTAGTGTATACATTTATCAAATTGAAATTATATGCAGGTGCTGTTTAAGTATGTACACTGTAATTGTTAATCCTTTCATTATAAGTAACCCTGTGTATTTTTGTCCACAGTGAAGCCCGTGTCCCTGCGCCTTCGTGGTCCCACCACCCCCGTGGTCGCCGGGGAGATGGTGTCTCTCACGTGCACGGTGGAAGGTTCGAGACCCGCTGCCTCCATCACGTGGTTCAACCGCTCCAAGGAGGTGGAGCCCCAGCCCCCGGCCTCTAGGGACCTGATGAGCGACGCCACCTACAGGACCTCTTCCACCCTGGTGTTCATCGCGTCGAGGCACGACCACCAGGGCGAGTTCTGCTGCCAGGGCCTCAACGAGGTGCAGAGGCTCCAGATGCAGCCGCCCCTGCTCCAAGTGGTCACGCTGGACGTCCTCTGTGAGTTCCACTTTGTTTCTTCTCTCTCCCTCCAACTACCTAAATTTTCAAATTATTTCAAATCCAAACCCGGAAGTGTATTTGTTCCAAAAGATTGCATTATCTACTTCAGGGGTCTCCAAACTTTGGCTTTTGGTACTGGAGTAAACAGTATGGCCCTAAGGCTGGAAAGTTTGGAGACCACTGATCTACCTGATTAACTGAGAGATTGATCTTCGATGTCAGGGATGTACATGATAAATATGTTAACAAAATACTCGATGATATAAAAATGTGCGCGAGCTGTTGATGGATTTTATTAAGAAAGCTTCCATACCAAATTGGGTATGGTCCAAAAATGTAATCATTTGAAGAAGGAACCGATACTTCTGCGAATATTTGATAACTTGTGCTGTAATTTTTGTTGAATGGCCGCAAAAGTTCCATATTTTTATCAGACGCTTTGAGACGGCAGTGAAATGTAGAATTCAGAAATTGGAACCTTGCTTTCTCATTTCCAGGACCTGATTTCATTAATTCTTTTTTTTTTTTTTTTTCAATACGTGCCCATAGGGATCATCTGGTCGATGAATTTCTGGAAAATGACGGTATTTGCCGAATAGAATGACATTGTTTTGTTTTTCTCCACCCTTCACACATAGGGCTAAGCAGCCTTCCAGCAATTAGAAAGGTGAGGATAGAACATCGGTGGACCTCATCTATACCACGAACAATTTACCGATGGGGTGATGGGGGTGTACATATTCTTGCGGGAAGGCTTTTTAAGCTTAATTGCCTCACATTTGCGTGTCGTTTGGTAAAAAACAACAACTCGGAAAACTTTCACCAAACATTCTTTTACACACATTGTCCCAATCGCCATCCTGGTTTCTGTAAGCAATGATTGCTACTTTCCACCAGCGGATTCGAATCTCAGCCCTCCTGCATGCTAGCTGCGATCGTTGCTACCGGTACAAAAAAGTGGATGAATTGACTTTCAGATCTAAATCTAATAAAGATGTTCCAGGATAAGCATTTGCAACTAGCTTTCCAGCTGCCGGAACTGCCTAAGGTCTGAAAACAATATTGTTGAACAAGTGGAACCAATTGGTTTCCAGTGTGATTTGTAGTCGTGGTAGTTGTATAATTGTATAGAGGGAAGCATACAGTACATTAAACAGTTTTAATAATGAATGTTTTAAGCTCTGATTTCGATCTTCTGGTACTGGTGAATTTTTCTCGCTATTATGCATGTATACATAGATTTTTTTTGTATCTATTTTTTTATATTACATCAACCTAATACAGAAAAAAATTACCATATATGGGATAAAAATGTTTCTCTCAGAATTTTTTAAAGACTTTTCTCTTCATTTTGAACACCAGTGTACTCATTCAAAATATGGACAACACATTTGTTCATATATTTAAAAATAATTTTCTTGAAAAGACAAGTAAAATGCAACATTAATTGTTTTATTTGAACTAATAAAAATTAACGTACATGGAAATTGAACTTGTGTAGCCTATTTTAACAAATTATTGACATTGAACAAAATTAGAATATTTTAAGAGACAATCTTATAGATAAAATCTGTACATAATTTTTTCCCATTCATTAATTTAATTTTAGAGATATACTTCATAAATAAATAAGTTTACACAATTTATTCTTCTTATATTGAAGAAAACTTCTTAGCTAAATATTAATTTTTCTTGCTTTTGCTTATTTTATTTTTAATGTATCATAATTTTAAGATAGAAGCTATATTTTAAATTAAGCAAAAAAAACTAAACAAAAATGTGTATAAGGTTTTTATGTTTTATTTTTATAATGCAATACAAACCTTTTTTATTGAAATTTGCATTTACAATTGACATGGAAGCTTAGAAAAGACATTTTAATTATACATAAAATTTGTTCATTTCAATGACTACAAAATGGAATATAATACTGGAATTATGTAATTATGATTGAATTTAATGCTTTCATGTTACATAAAAGAATTAAAAAAGAGCTTTTACAGTTCTTTAGATTTAAATTAAGCATTTATGCTGACAATTTTTGCCTCGTTGCAGAATTTTATTTGAAATTCAGTTTAACATTCGAATATTTCAAGTCTTCGTATATGTTTGCATATAAGCCCTCAATATAATTCTACGACTGAGCTCTCTGTATAATTCTTCAGTTAAGCCTAAAATATAAAACAATTACACAGAGAATCTCTATGCATACATCACACTTAGATCCTGTATAATAGAAATTCTTGCAATAGATCTAGAATTTAAAACGCGACATAAGGTTCCTTATTTTAAAATTTAATTTCACTTACAACTTTTAAATTCCATTAAAATACGATACAAAAAAATTTTTCTACAAAAATATTGAAGTATTTAGTGTAGATGACTAATTTCGAAGTATTTTGAATACTTAACACATGTGTGAATCGGAAAAAAAAATTGCTACTTATAAATTTAATTTGGATAAAACATCCAGACAAATCCATTTATTTCATGTAACATATATTTAGAAAGTTGTTCATTTAACCTTCGTTCATTGTTGTTGAAAGTTGTTCATTATAGTTAAAAATATTTTTTTGAAAAGCGAGATACAAACAAATAAGAAACAAAAACTCAAATAATCTATGATATACAACAAATTGAATGCTTCAAATAGAAAATAAAAATGAATAGTAGCCCTTGAGCCTATTTTCATTCCTCTAAAAGTATTTTTATTCGAAATAAAAAAAGTCCGGCAAGAAGAAAAGAGTGCATCTGATCTCATTTCACTTCCATCACCAGAGACACCTGTCGCTGCGTCTTTAAATCGAAGAGACTCTTCTTAACTGAAAGAAAAATCCATTACGTATTCTCTAGTTTACCGAGTGCCATCTCTGCCAGGAGTCTGCTCGCTTCCGAGTGCATTAGTGCTTCGAATAAAGAACAAGTGAATGCTTAACAATGCCGACTCTTCTGCATTGGGAAGGGAGTTTGAAATTCCGATGCCGATTCTGAATTTTAGGGGAGAAGGATTCTTATTTCCTGTGACTTGAATTCCTTCTTCTTTCTTTAATGCAAAAATCTTTAAAAAGGGGTACATTTAGAAGGATGGGCAATAGCGTTGCTGAACTTAATTTCTCCGGATGATTTATTTGAATTCTAAAACTTATAAACTGATTTTATTTCATGCAAATTTGGTGACACTTTTAAAAATTCAGATTTAAAATGTGGCATGTACACAAGGCGAAAAAATGAATGACATGAAGCCTTCTAACCGCAAACGGTTTTTTTACATGTCATTAAATGTTTGCTGAGATTTCGGATATAAATGTAATTTTAGTAAACATTTGAAAGTATAATTTTCTATATTATATCAATATAAAAACCAAATTTTTAAATTTTTTAAACAATAACGATGAGCTTCGATATAGTCTTGCATGTGTGTTCCATAGTTTTAATTTGTACTCTTTTTTGATAAAAAAAAACATATTAGTACTACAAGAAGGATGCTTTAACATCATATATTTATGAAATAAAATAAAATATTAAATCCTTACTAAAATAGTATAAATACAGTAATATTACTATAATTAAAAGCAGTTATCAAAAGCATTAAAGAAATAAATGTCTCCTGAATTCCAGCTTAAAATCTGAAAAAAAAAAAAAATAATAATAATAATAGGCGGAAAGAACAGTTTAAAACGGGTTACCACAGTGAAAACTCTTAAATAGTTTTTAATAGTCTCGAATATTTTGAGACAGCGCAGTCAATTATATTTTTTTCAAAAAAAAAAAAAAAAAATTGGAAGACTTTCTTCTGAATACTTAAACGAGAAAGTACTTAGCATTATAACTATTCATAAACATTTGGAGTTATAGCTAGCGCCACTAAAGCAAGCGATAATGTTTCTGCATAGCACTGTTTAGCGAAATGCATTCGCCGTATTCCGCCGTATTTGTATTTCCCGGTTACGCAAATGGGAAACATTACACAACGTTCTTCCCCTCTTTTCAAAAATCAAATTAACGGCGCTCATAACGCCCGCGAACACATGCTTTCAGGCAGGTCTTAAGTCATAAAACGTGCCACAATGCTTTATTGAATAACGTAATTTTTAGACATACCCCTATCATTTTCCTTGAAATTTGCTCCCATGCAAGCTATTAAAACTGTAAACACATTAATTGTTTAGAAATGCCGGCAGTACAGGAAAAAAAATTCCTCTATTTATGAATTATATAAGGTCATATATATATATATATATTCCAATGCAAACAAACATGGACGTCTTGGATGCCTTAAGGCAAGCGCTGCACAGACGTTACTCACTTTGCATTACCCAGGCGGCGCGTGTAATTTGAAGATAAACCACGAACGCGGAGTAACAATGCCCCCGCAACACTCTACGGTCCTATTAGGACCGGGACCTAGGGTTTAAAGCGGATTCCGAACCACTGCAAACATCCATGGCACCGTCGGGACTCGAACCCGAAACTTGTGGAATCGAGCGCCAGAGCGCTAGCCACTCGGTCATTCACGCCCATATAAGGTCATATATATAAATATATATTTAATATACAGGATGATTTTAAGTTCAGTTTCATGCGTCTAACAACCTTCTTCCAGTATCTTCAGTTCAAATTTCAATTCATTGTGGCGTGGGGTTCGATTTTTACAGCATTTTGAAAGTGAGACTCGAATTCTGCAAATACAAAGTGATTAATTATAATAATATGCAGAATTTGGTTTCGATCGGTTCAATTTATTTTAGCTGCAGATATCTTTAAACAGGACTTTTTTTATGGACAACTGTATATCAACTAATATCAAATATTCAATCAAGATCATATCAAAGATTCAATAAATTAAATAACATGCATTCAATAAAATTATTATCAAATATGGATGCTATTCCCATTCACATTATTCACAATAATTGTCACATTTCTAGAAAACAAATATACTCTTGTCTTAATTTTAATACTGATGAATATGGAGGAATTTAACACAGTGGAAAATGCTTCATCAATACATAAAAGCATCACACGAAATAACAATTAAACAAATGGCATCAGTTAAAACCAATTCGCCGGATCCCTTCATTCAAATCTAAGCACATTGTCATTAAACGAATCAATGAATCGCAGTCTGAGCGAGTCGTTTTATTCGAATAAAGATCTTTTCAGTTTAAGCCTTTTTGAGAGCTGAATGGAATTTCGCGCCACTTTATCAAAACAGCATCTTCAACCCTCGATTAGCGCCAGCTTAACCTTCAGCTTCGTCTCTCCACATTTCAATTGTTGCCACTACATAACAATTAATCCTTCCAAGTGGCGCACTCTTGATAAAAGCAGTCTCGTTGCCATTTCCGTTTAGTAATTGTTCATTCGATTTGCATCCATCATCTCCCGCCCGCCACTGCGCCGAATCTGGCAACGGTGATTAAAGTTTTCGTCTTAATTGTCTGGCCATCGATCGCTGGCCTGCAACAATTTCGTTTCTGGAAAAGATTAAAAAGAAAAAGAAATGACTTCCAATCAGTTGCTCATCCATTTATTTTGAAATTGTTTGGCTTTATCTTATCCCGGCCGGCCTTTCATAATTGGAAAAAAGAACGTTTTATTCTAATCGAATGTTCTTATTGTGGTGTCGATGTTAGGAAATTGCTTTTGAAAGCTGTCGAAACATTCTCTTTCTTTATCAAAGGAATTTAATTTAATTTCAAGATTTCTAAAATGCTTTTACTGTGTATTTCAGTTATTGCAATTTTAATGTCTGAATAAAAATACAGGGTTCATTAAAGTAAAGTGTTAATATTTATTTACAATGAATGGCTCAGCAATGGCGCCCTATGTTATAACATCAATAGATAGAGAAAGTAGAAACTTATTTTAAGCATTCAATGTAAGCATCATTTTTTATGCGACCAACTTAGGATTCGTACATCTGCTCCTTCATATTGAACAATTTTTAAATTTTGAAAGGCTACTACTATTACTTCTACTACTGCACCACATCAGTGTGTGCCTAGAGCTGAGTTGCCCCTATACAGTTTAGGAATGGAGAAGAAAGGAGAGAGAGGGGAAAAAAACATATATATGAGAAATTTTGTCTTCAAAGTGATCATTAGGTTATCAAAAAAGGGCATATAGCACGTTTACTGTTATGTTTATAGATGCAAAATCGTCTTATAAAAGTTCTGGTACAAAAGCATTTTAACTACTATCTCTATTTGAACCATCCTAAAAGCCCCAAACATAACAGACTTCAGCGAATCCAAATACATAAAATTCAAGTCCTTCTCGTGATGTGCATGAGAATAAACACTTGTTGACACCGATGTTTCCACCACACGAGCCTTTTCGGACTGAGAAATCCCCCTGAGGGTTCTTCCCTTCCATCCATCCTTTTCCCCCCTTCCCCAAAAGCAAGACGAGGAGTCTTAATCAAGGCAGTTCATTCATTCCTCTGTCATCACCAACCCTTTTTATCACCCCCTCCCCCTACCCCTCATTTGGGACTCGTCCAACCCACTACCCTCCCCCTCACCCCTTTGTTTCCCCGCGCATTAATTAAAGTTCATACTTTGGGCGAAGTGGGGTGCAAATTACATTCATGACTTCTCCCGCCGTGAAATACGAGTGCGCCCTTTCGCTCCATTGTTCTTTCGCCAGGGCTGCCCCTTTTGTAAGATGGACAACATCTGCATTCTTCTGCTCAACAATGCTTGTGGATTAAAAATCGTGGTTGCATGTGTTGATTCAAATTTCAACCAGCTAAATGATTTATATTCCATTGGGGCCTGAATGACCGAGTGTCTAGCGCTCTGGTGCCACAGGTTTCGGGTTCGAGTCCCGGCAATGCCCTGGATGCTTGGAGCGGTTCGGAATCCACTTTACGCCGTAGGTCCCGGTCTCATTTGACTGTAAAGAGCATCACGGAGCCAAGTCAGACTTCTACCTACGGATGCTCCATCACAACAGAAGCTGCAACCGTTCCCTCCCTCCATGAGTAGCTTACTCATGGGTTCTCCGTCCCTTACTGCAGGATTCTGAGGATTAGTCACAACAACACAGCATATTCCATTAATTTGCACGAAAAGGATCTCACTTTGATGAAATTCTATAGCAAAAGGATTATCCTAATAAGTAGTATCTGATATTTGTATTTGATTATAGCGAGACAACTCCTGAGATCTCTCTTCACGATTACTACAAGAATGAGTTGAAATTGATTTTATTTTTCTTTCCTTGTTTATTTCAACCACTTAACAATTGATATACTCGTATCTGCATCTTCACGAATTACTGTAAATTAATTCGATCACTCGATTACTACTACTACTACTAGACTCGATTACTATACTACTTTACTTAATTTTCTCGTCTACCACTGCTACTATACCACACCACATCACTGTGCCTAGAGTTGAGTTGCCCCGTTACAGTTCGAAAATGACGCGGGTGAGAAGTCTGATTGGACTCTGTGAGGCTTTACAGTTATATCAGACCGGGACCACAGTTTAAAGTGGATTCCAAACCACTACAAACATCCAAGGCATTGCCGGAACTCAAACCTAAAACCTGAGGCACTGAGTGCAGAATCCTAGACACTACACCATTCAGGTCCCATTTCTTGATTACTGCAAGAATTAGCTGAGTTTGATTTCATTTAATTTCCCTGTTCATTTCAGCTTTTAAAGTTTGATCCCGAGTATACTCGTATCTGTATCTTTACAAATTACTGCAGTAAATTCGTGCAAAAACAAATTTTTACTTCTGGACGAGCGCACGAATTTAACTGAATTTCTCTTAAATCACTTCCACTATTTCTTTAGCCTCTTGAGGGATTATCCCAAGTGTATACTCGTATCTGCGGTCTTTCAAACAATTACGAGATAACTCGTGCGAAAAACAAATTTTTCTTCTTGACTTCTGCAAGAATTCAATTGATTTTTAATTCATCGATATTTGCTGAATTACTTAGCGGAATATTCCAGTATACTCGTATCTGTGTCTCAGAACACCACGCAATAACTCGTGAGAAAATGAATTTTTATTTATGGACAACTGCACGAATTTAGTTGTTTTAATTCCTTTTTCTTATTTATTTAATACCTTAACAGTTGATTACACGAATAAACTCATCTTTTCAGAATGCTACGAAATAACACGTGAGAAAAAAAGTTTTAATATTTGACTCAAATAAGCATCATGGGCTATATTGTTTCCATTATATGACAGAGTTATTCTTCATGTCACATATCTGGCAAAGTCCTTCTGGTTGTTTGACTGGATCTTCTTGAATACTCAAAAAGGTTCGCGAGGAGCAGCAAGTTATTTATTGGCATAGTTATCTGAACATTATTTTTCATCAGTAAAAAACGAAGGCAATTGAGGACCCAAAGAAACCAACCTGTGAGAAGTACAGTAAACGCTCTTTAATCTGGGTTACAGGGTCATGCACTGAACATTTATTAAATTGAACATTCTTGTGTTCATAAATGCACGCATCACAAAATAAAAACGAATAATGCGTAATGATAATTGAAAAAAGTTGTGACGAGCTACTGTACAGGCAAAAGGAAAAAATGCACACAGACCTATTTTACTGTTTAGTGAAAGTATTTCATACTTTCGCTTTACTCATGATACGGATCTCTTCTTCAAAAATCCGTTATGAATTATGCAGATAATTATGAGATCTGCAGATTTATGACGCTACTTTGAAATTTTTTTTCTTTCTAATGCATCTGGAAAACACTTAGACAGCTTGGTCTTGGATGCCTTAAGGCAAGTGCTGCACAGACGTACTCACTTTGCATTACCCAGGGGGCGCGTGTAACTTGAAGATAAGCCACGGACGCCGAGTAACAATATCCCCGCAACGCTCTGCGATCCCATTAGACCGGGACCTACTTTTAAAGTGGATTTCAAACCACTACAAACAACCATGGCACCGCCGGGACTCAAACCCGAAACCTGTGGTACCGAGCGCCAGAGCGCTAGCCAGTCGGCCATTCAGACCCGTACTTTGAAATGAAAGGCTGACAGTTACAAAAACAAGAGAGGGGGTGGGGGGGGAATGCGTGCACCGCAATGTCATGACCTGGTAATCAAAACATGCACTTGAATCCACACGAAAAAATTGAAAAACTTACTGATCGATCCATACTGGATTATAGATAGTGCCGGACCATCGAAAGAGGGATGGCCTGGTGGACAATTGGCTAGCACTCTGGGGGACAATTGGTTAGCTTCAGATTCCAATTCTGGCTGTGGCATGGATGTTTGTGAGTGGTACGAGATCCACGTTAAACTGTAGGCTCTTGTCTATTGAGCCTAAAGTGTGCGCAAATTAATAGTAAAGCGACAAACAAAACACAAACACCATTTCCTTTGTATGCACATCTTTTCACAATTTCGAAACATTAATTTATACAAATCAAATAAAATTATTTAATAGAAACGAAGAGATTAAACCAAGAGATAAATATGATAACATCCTTTTTAATAACTGCAGAACCGCGACTGTCTTTCGCAAATTCATAAAATGTCCGGAATAAATCGACGTTTATGTGTTTATTAGTGCTTCGAATAGAGTTTGAAAATGTTCCTGTCGACAAAAGCAACCCCCCGCCCCCACCTTCATCCCCTTAAAAATGCAACCCAGAGGGAATTATCGGGATAAAAATCAAGATTCCTCTTCGCGGCGAGGCAGGAGGGTGCCATAAATTCACGTGCCGCCAGAATTTAGCGGCCGTTAATTCTTGGCAAATGAGCTCCGCCCCCGCGGGGATTTTTATCTGACACTCGGAGAAGTGTCGCTGCGAGAAATAAAACGACTCTCTCCGGCCGAAGATAAAACTCATGACCCCCGGGGTCTTAAAAGGCATAATGCATTCGACAAAAGTTAAAAGGCCCTCTCTCTCTTTCCACAATCCGCAGCGATTGCTGGAATCGATGGGCGAAGTTGAATCGGTTCTAATCTATTGGTTTCCAACACACCCGCTCGATTGAATCAAGATATATCTTCGAGTGGCAGCAGTCATTTTAATGAAGAAATGGGGTTCACACATAAGTAAGTGAAACATGCGGTACCTAATGTAACACGAAAGATGGTTATCTTATATGTGTATAAATACTCTTAAGTTATTATTTAATATTTAATACCTCAGCTGAAACTGGCATTATATAGCAGCAGGTCTTGTATTTAAAAACAATTTTTAGGGGGAAAAATAATTAGATTTATTGGGGCGTGATGACCGAGTGGTTAGCGCTCTGGTCTTTGGTGCCACAGGTTTCGGATTCAAGTCCTGCGGTGTTATGATTGTTTGTAGGGGTTCGGAATTCACTTTAAACCATAGCACCCGATCTAATATGATAGTAGAGCATTGTCTTGAAGTGTAGTCAGTCTTCAGCCCTCGTGGTTCCTCACTAAAAGTAACGCTGAATATTAGCCTTAGCCATAGAATAGTCGCCTACGAGAGGGTTTCTGGGACTGTAATCTTAAGTCCCGGTGTAATATGACTGTAGAGCGTTGGACGTAGCGCTGACACCTTAAAAAAACTTGTCCTCTCTAGAAATCTGGCAGAGGCCTTGGCCCACCATCGGGTTGTTGCGCCACTGATGATGATAAAGATGAGTTTGATTTATAACCGTTCATTTCGTAAATCTTATTGTTTGATTAAACTTCCTTCCTTACCATCTTATATTGATTAAACTTCCTTAATAGTAGCCCAGAACTGTCCTTGTGACGCTACTTTTTATTTTGTTATTAAATTGTAATGCCTGTAACTGAAATTACAGTTAATAATTGCTGCGTAGCTCGAGCACGTCCTAATTAACCCCTTTTTTTCATCTTGATAAATATAAGCCCGAGTGGCCTCGTGGACAGAGCATCGAGTAATCAAATCAAGGTTTGGAGCTCGGATTCAAAACTGAACAATCGATAATAAAGCCCTCAACATATTACCCGATACCAATCCTTATCACGTTTTTTCATTACAAGGATTATGTAAATAAGTTTAAATGTAATTATTTTAAGTATTACGAGTTCTTTCGATTATAAAGAGGGATTATATTATTATTCGATTATAAAGATGGCAGATTCTCATGATGAGTGAACTGTAATGGACCGGCGACTTTCGACCACTTCAACAAAGTCAAGCTTATTTGTTTTCTTCAATAATATTATTAATAATAATAATAATTTTTACTTTAAAATTGTAGAATGTTATCAAATGTATCATATAAAGGTGTAACCTTTTGTACAAGAGCAAGGAGAAGCAGGACAATAAACCTATCAATCTGTAGAAAACATTACATTTTGATAAAAGGACGCTCAAGCTATGCCAAACTGAAAAGTCCGCGTTTATACCAGGGCTAAGCACCTTAGGACTGCATAAACTTCAATCTGGAATATAATTCCGCTGGAATCGAGATGAATTGGTTTGGCTTGTCGTTCTAGGGTCATTTTGTGCACACTTTGGGATAAATAGACAAGGACCAACAGTTTAACATGGATTCCGAACCACTCACAAACATGCATGCCACCGTCAGAATTCGAACCTGGAGCCTGTGGTACCAAAGGACTAGCCAATTGGCCATCCGACTTCAGGAATCGAGGTAGAGGGTAAGCGAATGTGAGCCTTCCAGACACAACCCTTGGGGTGTTCGTTCTAGACTGTGTTGGTTCAAGAAGAGGGCAGTATGGCAGGCATCACCTGGTGCTGCTTGTGTAACTCTGAATCTGCTACATTTTTACCATTCTAATGAAATATATTCAAGGCCAGAGGGCCTAGTTTCCCCCAAAAAATAATAACCAATTGAAGCAATAATAACTACATAGATGCCTAGATATTCCTGCTTAGACATTTTAGGTTACTCTTAATATTTAGGTTCTTCGACTGGATTATTAAGCTTTTATCTTGTTTATCAAACGAAAAAAAAAATTTCTGGAGAACTATAAAACATTGAGATGTTTTTCCCCCTCATTTATAAAAAAGAATCTACACTCGAAACATTCGACACCTTTCCAAAATTTTAAACTAAAAACTATATTCTTTTGGAAGAAAAAAAAACGAAACCCATCTTTTGTGAAACTGTCGCCAAACTGTCAGCAGTTTACAGTCAATTATAGTCATCTCCTCATGAGAATAGTTGACGATCGGTTTGGAGCCTTATAATCAAAAGCGATCGTCAATAGTAAGGAAACACTGGAAAAAAATTACTGTCAAATTGATGTACTTGATTCGTATATAGAAAAAAATAACAAAACGTTTGTTTCCGGGCGATATGTTCAGGGATTTATTATTTCTCGACTGTAATATGTATCTTAAAATAAAAGGCATTATAAATATACTTTTGCAGGTGGTAATATCGTAATATATACGATGGTTGCTATTTCGGTATCCGGAACGTGCTTAGCTAGTGTTGTGTGGCACCATCTGACATGTAAGTCGTAGAGCGTGACATTTTTGATAAAAATATGTTTTTTCCGCTACATGTAAAAATTTCCTCCAACGCAGCTAAAAAAATTAATGAAAAATGAAATTTAAAAAAAGGAAACAACAGACAAATGTAAAAACAACAAAATTAAAATGAACGCAAAATGACTCACCCGATATTACATCATCTCATGACCACGAATTTCGTTCGATGCGAGAAAGCCTCTTCAAGTGACGAAAGCGATTTTGAGCCTATTCTCCACAAGAAATTCCTCACAATGGGTTGCAATGAATAGTTTTAAGTGAACATTTTGGAATCTATATAAACAAATAAAATATTTAGTTTTTAATATTCAGTTTTACCTTGTTTAAAAACCATTTCTTACTTCATCTTGAAGTTTTGATTTACATATTTTCTATGTGGGACATTCTTATGCGGTTCCTATTCATCGTATAAATCTTTTGTAAATGTGTTAGAAACAGTATATTTTATAGCTATTTATGAAATCTCGGGATATTTTTTTGTGCTGAAATTATATTCAATTATGCGATTTCTTATGCGGTCCCTATCTACCCCACAAAAACAGGCTTGAGTCAAATTCTAATATTAATGACTGTGTATGAAAAGCATCTTTTATAGCCAATATCTACGAGAATATTGAAAGAGTTAATTAATTTGATTCTAACTCAGCTGTAGGCTACTAAAAAAAATGAACACATCAGTTCAAAATTTTCAATAGAACTCTTTTGCTTTCATTTGTTAAATAGATCCATTCATTTATTCGCTGTTCTGTGCATAGAACGTCATTAAATATGGATGTTTATTTCACTGTAAACATTCATCTATGTTAACAAAAAAAAAATTTCCAGTCATAAAAGTGTACATTCAATTACTTTGATAAGGATAGTCAATATATACATATTTAGAATTTTTTTTTTCATTTCATTATTAGATCCTTAAGCAAAATAGATTTTTAAATCATTAAAAAATGCCTAGAAAATATTTATCTAAGTATTCAATAAAATCTGGTTCATTATTTTTTTTGGGGAAAAAAAAATTATAATTTTTTTTAAATTTCCAATAAAACTTCCTTCAGTTAGTTACGTAAGTTTAATATTTGATGAACTAACTATCAATTTAATCATTTAACGAACTATTTTATTTAATATCAAATGAAGCTAACTAATATGTATTGCCTTTTTTGAATAAGTTTAACAGTAAATCAAAATTTAAATAAATATTTTTTTTTTAACGTTCATAATCATAAACTAATTTTCATATGAAAATAGATCTTTTTATTTGCAAAGATTTGAAAAGTGAAGGATTTTTATCATTATTTTGATCATCCTGCTCATTTGAAAATCATGATTTTTATCATTAAGTTTTTTTTTTATATTTACGAAACTCACTAAAAGTATTTGCTTTTTTTTCGAATATGTTTAACGATAAATCAAAATTTAAGTAAATATTTTTTTAAACATTATGATCTTAAACTAACTTTCATATGAAAATATATCATTTCAATTGCGAACATTTGAAAAATGAACGATTTCTATCAAGTTGTCCAGTATTTTTATTTCCCCTTTTACACTTTTATTTTTAAAGAAGTTAAGACTTCAGTTGGAATTTCTTGGAATGATTTTAACATTAATAATTTTCACAAAAGAAGTGACAGTGTTAAATAAAATATTATCGTATCACATATTAATATGCTTACTTTTTTGTGGCGTGACGCTAACAAGAAATGTGAAGGCAGCAAGTGAAAATTCGCTTTTTGACACTGTCAGATATTTCCCTTAATGTTTTGACAGCTCTAATAAAGAATGTCGGCTCGCTGAGCGGCGTGGAAGATGTATTATGCAAAAAGTGTCCAGCAAAATGAATAAGGTGAACAGAAAAACTTAACCGTAACTTTTCCCTAAAACATCTGCGCATCAAAAGATTATAAATGATCGTTTCACTTTCATAACTTCTTTACGTAGTTATCGTAATTCTGGCGAATTGATTTAAATTAATGTTAACAGGGAGCGAATGGCAAGTTTACTTGAAATATTTTTTTGTCTATTAATTTTAAAATAATTATAACTATTAAAAAATATACTTACAGTATTTTTGTAATTTTGTATTGTTAAAACGCAAAATTTTTCAAAATAATTACAATAGTTACGAGTAAATCTTAAGTGCATGAGTTGAAAGTATTTTGAAAGGGTGATTATAATTAAAATTACACTTTCAAAGTGCTGTAAAAAAAAAAAAACACTTGTCACATTGAGTTTAAATTTGAACTGAAAATACTTGAAGAAGGGGAAACTATTCGGCATCAAAAGAAAAGTTCCACCAATTTTTCCCACCCAATTGGGTGTGACCTTGCCGTGGTGGATGGGCTTTCTACTCATAGTGTCACCGCTGTTGAATCACTTGGAAGTAATTTTTTTCTCAAAAAATCGAATCCAGCACATTAAATATTACAGTTTGCTTAAATACTTTATTATGAGGATACTATCGCCAAGAAATGGCTTAGGCAGATAAAGTAATTTTAATATAAAAATTTCTAAATAGTATTATAGTAAATAGTATTTAGAAATTAAGTCTATTTCAACAAATAAAAAATATCTGTCTCTGAAAAAAAAATAAGGCATTTTACAAAGAAAATATTTTTATTTTAACTAAATTTGTTCCAATTCTTTATAAATTTATATCATTTTAAAAAAAATCAGTATTTTAAATACATTTTGAAGTAAAATGTTTTACAATATTTTTTCTTGATTACTGTTTATCACACAATTTTTTAATCATATGGAAAACATTGTCATGCATCGAAACATTTTTTTATACTTTAAAACAATACTGTTGTAATTGACTTTCTTCTATTTTTCTGTGCCAAGCAATTTATTTTATAACATTTTTATCAGACGTGCTGTTTCTGTATTATTAATTAATTTCACCTAACGACATTTCGAAAAATTAATTTAATTTACTAATTTTTCCAGAACTGTCGTTATAAAAAATGGAAATGTATTTTAACAACGGTTCACATGAGTAGAGAAATTTAATTTAATATGCTAATATGTGTCATTCTTACATTTTAAAACAACTAAACTTTCGAATTGCGTCTCAACGATGTGCTGTTTTTAATTCCCAGTTGTATTGAGATAAAAGAAATAATCGGTTTTAGTTTTTATAAGCACTCTATTAATCCGAAACATTCATATGCTCTTAGAAATGTTTTTTATTGCGTAGAATTAAATATATAAATATATATATATATATATCATCGCATTCCTTAATCATTAGTGCATTTTTAAACTTCTGATAATTCTCTCAATTTTTAATAGGATTAGAGTATCTTGTATCTTATTTTAAACATTTCTAATAATGCTTTAAAAATGATGCTTAAAGGATTAACATTAAACAAACTTTGCAATTAATATAGGAGTTTTTTATTTGTATAAGAGAGTAGTTATTTGTCAACTTGAATTTTATTTTTAATTATAATAAATGAATTCGTTTTTTTTTTTTACTGAAATTAAATTAAAACTTTGAATTACTTTAAATAATACATTTTAAGAAATATGTCAATTCTGCCAAATCAATACTTGTTTAAAATGAACGAATGTACGAATATATAACAGTTCGATTTCCGATAGTGGCCTGCACAGAAATAATTGCTTTGAAAAGAAATTAGAATAAATTAATTAAATTTCGATATATCTTTCTAAAATATATATGTGGGGGGGGATTTTCCAGGTTTGTACAAATACAATTGAAAATAATTATGAACAATGAATAAAAAATGAGCGACTGTATAATGAAATCTGGGTAATGTTGAGCACCTGCTAAAGAACTGATTTTACAGTGGCGAATCACTACAGGTAAAAATGCCTGTCATTTATTTCCTGAAAATTATTCCTGTAATAATTTTTTTCTTTTCTTCTGTTACAATCTACAAGAAGTGCTTAAGCCGTGATCTACCACTGCTCTTGCACAGCATATGCCTTTTATTTCTTTTTAAATTATGCGATACATTTTTCTTTAAAAACAATATTTAGATTTTAATAAAAATATGGGACTAGATCAAGTTGTGTCAATCAAGTTTTTGTTCAATAAACTAAATTTAAAGAATATAACTATTATCTAACTTTATTTCAAATATGGAAATAAGAACCTTTCTCAACGAAGCATTAGCATGGATAGATTTGTGTTTGCTTTTTCTTTGTTTATCCTGCTGAGAGAGTCTTTAATCCAATGGCTATCCAGTTGTCCTGTTGGCTACCAGCGTCAATGGGCTGCAAAAATGTATGGTGTGTTTTTCTAATGCAGCTGGCAATACAGAGACAGTTATCTTTATGCCATGAACAAGGGATGTATCGACGTTACTCATTGAGCACTATCCAGGGGGCACGTGTAGCTTGAAGATACGCCTAGGATGTAGAGTAACTCTACCCCCCAACAATACTTTACGATCCTATGAGACCGGGACCAACAGTTTAAAGTGGATTCCGAACTACTACAAACATCCGTGGCACCTTAGGGACTGGAACCCAAAATCTGTAGTACCGAGTGCCAGAGCGCCAGCCATCAGGCCATCAGGCTCACAAAATTGCCATCAGGCTCACAAAAAGAATTGGGATTGCAGAAATACCCATTTTAAAACTGATCCCACTATAGCAGCCCAATTTAGCCCAAAAGTGTGCACAAGATGACCGTAGAGCGACAAACCAAACCCAGCCCACTATAGCAGCTCTCGCCGTTGCGAAATAACATCTTAAGGTGTATAAGCCTATATGTGTTGTAACATATGGCTTTATTGGAAATCCATCCTTTACAATAAGGATCACACACAAAGAAGGATCAAGCAGAACAAAGCAAGCATACAGCATTAGAGCAATCAGCCCTAAGTCAATCTCACACACCACAAAAAAAGTCTAAGGGGGAGAGATTAAATGAAGGGTGTAGGCACTTTATTTTAGTCCATGAGGCTCCTGGCCTCCCAACACAATTGTAAGACTGCTCCTTCGCGCTGAGCTTCCCTGTTCAGTCCTGGACATTTCAAAAGATGTTCTGAATTCATTGTACCGGCTCTACATACTGGGCAAGTGTTCGAAGCAAGGACACCTATCCTGTTAAGGTGTTCCGCAAGACAATTGTGTCCAGTTCTTAATCGAAAGTTGACAACCGCCTCTTTACGAAATATATAAGCCTATATGTACCAGCATATTTTTACAAAAAATGAATATTTTAATCATTAATATTAACACTGCCGCTCTTAGAAAAATCATTAATATTAACACTGCCACATTATCATAATCATGATCATTAATATTAACACTGCCACATTAGAAAATGCCGCTCGCAAGAAGAATATGCAGCTCGTGATCTTTGTAAGTCTGCGCATGGCTGCTCTTCGTCATGTAGCTCAATGCTATTTAATTGGGCACAAAGTTTTATCTCACATTCTTCCCCTGAGATCTGAGATTGGGTTCATCAAATGTACAATTAATGTTTTTGGCGTTCGGAAAGAAACTCTAATGGCTTTCTTCCGAAGATTAATGGGCCCAGAGTCTTTTGAAAGATTGAAAATCCATTTGTTCAGAGATTGGTAACTTCTCCTTTCTTGACGCCAAGGCCAAATCTAACTTTCTTAAGTCTTGCGTCTCTATAACATGAGGAATTATTGCATTCATCATTTACGGAAACTGTCTTTTAAACTATAATAATATATTTTTCTGATCATAGCAGTATTATAATCTTAGTAGTATATTTTTATGCTTAGAAATTCATTATTTTCTATCAATTTTTATTTCAAATTTAATTTTATCATTTTCCCTAGACTATTGATATTTTTTGTTCATTAATCATCCTTTTTCTATTAAAGTTGCATGAAGTATCATTTGATAAGATCAATTTGCATCTCAACAAAAGATACGTCAATTTACCAAATTTCTTCAAATGAAGCTAAAAATAATATTTCTTTATATGTTGATACGGTATGTAAAAGACAATTAAAAAACTATCATGATTTTTTTTATCAATGTTTACTTTGTGTTTTTTCCATTTTTTTCACATATTTCTTATCGAACCAAATATAATGGAAGATCTAAAATATTAAAATGTGAATAATAAATATATCATTTTAATATTCTTTTTTTTCCAAATCTTTTCTGACGGGTAAAAAATTATTGATCATGAACAACTTTAATAATAATAAATAGATAAATTGCAATAAAAAGTTCCTTTATATAATTTCATTTTGGACTACTGCATTTATATATTTCAGAACATGAGCCCTTTTTTTTAAAGTAATTTTTTCATAATAAAATAGGATCTTTATCAAAAACAATCACATATAATAATTTTTCGCCATAGAACTTTTCGCCGACAGAGAATTAATAAAGCCTGAAAAATTACTGTGAATTAAAATACCCTTTTGTATGTACAGAATTGACACATTTATTGAATCTCAAGGTGATTTGCTTCTAGAATGGTGTCTAAAGTCGTATATGGTGGTTTGTTTCTAGTGTAAATATAATATGTACATTAATTCCCGACTTATTCAAAATTGGAATTACGTGGTATCTTTAAGTATCAAATTTCAAACCCAACATTTACGTTGTTCGAGTAACAGTAATTTACTTAATTGCAATATTTTGATCGCTAAAGCCAAAAATGAGAGCAGAAAATTCTAGCGAAACTGAAAACTCGATAAAAGGCAACTGGAAATGCTGAGATGGATATTTATTATTAAAGGGAACTACGTAATTTCAATTTTGCTTTAAGTTGGATATTATTATTGTGCAGATAAAATTTGCTTTTGTACAATTCCCAACTTAAAATTTCCGTGCATAATCCAATAGATTGGCGGAATATTCTTTCAATGTGGTCGAGGAAGGTGTGAACGCTTCAATCCATTCTCCCTTGAAATGTTTTTTTCAAACTTTTAATGATAAACCTGTTGGCACAGCTGTTCACCCCCTGTTGTATAACCCAGGGGTGGGCAACCCAAATGATCTTGCGGGACACTTTGGAAATGCATCTTAACTCCGCGGACCGCACATAAAATTATATTCCCCATTAGTTTTGGACCTTCTATAGAACTTTGTTTTAGTGAAAAATGGAAACATAATGAGTTATTATAATTGGGTTTACTGTTATTCTTACTTGTAAACATAGATGATATAATAGTAAGGATACTAAAAAAATAAAGAAATATATAACGCTAAAAATGAGATCATTGAAAAATATTTGACTAGTGCGATATGTGTTTCACCACTTTTTCACTTAGCATTTGGAAATATCTCAGTTTGGGTATTTGCATTCGTAATGAGTGTTGCAGGTTACCTTTATCTTTGAGCGTGTTGTTTGTTTGGCTGAGAGCGTGTTTCAGTCAATTTCATTTTCGAAAGAAACGATTCGCAGATATAAGTTGAACCTACAGCACTAAAAACTTCAACTAAGAGTCAGGTTTACTCCACTATTAACAATCAATCTGTGCATATCTAGGGAGGGTCGCTGCGTCACTGAGGTCATCTAAAGTAAACCATAGAACCTGTTATATTAGATGTTCCAAGATGCGCGCGTATCATGAGTTCGCAGATTATAATTTAATTATTCTGCAAACTCGTAGCTGTAAACTCATCCATAAAACAGGCAATATCTGTCATATGTTCGCAAGAATATTATTTTCAAATCAAAGTTCATTTTTTCATATAATTTCGGCAGTTAATTTTTGAACATATGGATGCACACATGATGCTTGACATGATGTTTCTAATACATTAGTTTTAATTGTTTTGGCCATTATAAAATAAGTATATTTTGGAAAAATGTGATATATCTCACGGGCCAGAAAAATATTCAAGGCTGGTCGAGGGTTGGCCACCCCGGTATAACCCTTGCAATGCTGATTCTGCAGCCAATCCTCAAAATTTTGCTACCAAAATCATTTTTCACTCGATATCGAAATGGATCGAATCATTTATAGCACTCTGTATGCGCAGTACGCAGCAACTGCGTACAAAGTAAAAGTACGGAGGGATACAAGGGGACGGAAGCAAAAAGATGAAAACTGTGCACCACAAACACAAGCGGGGCTGATTAAAAAATCAGGACGCCGCCCTGGCTGTGTGTGAAATGGTCTTCGATGGAGAATCGTCCGTGAAAAGCGCCCCGGCGCTTGGTATGCATTCCGCAAGCCCCGCGATATTTATAAAACTGTCCTTACTGCGACGCGCCCCTGCCTACCTGATGAGGGCTTAGAATTCCGCGGGGCGCTGCGCCCTTTTATGGATCCCCGGCCCAACCCCGGGACAGGCAATAGAAACATTTTTACTCCTTTACTTTAGACTCCCAAATCTGTCGTAAGCCCTCCACCGTAAGAGGACTTCAACAGGAATCTCCTCTAAAGGTTTTGGACCTACGGAAATAATTCCTTTTTTTTATTGCGTGTTTTTTTGTAGATAGTTTTTACTATATATATATATATACATATAGAATGCCTGAAATTATTCAAGATGAATTTCCAATGACAATTGCAAATCATTCCGAATGGACTTGTTATTATTCTATTAACGTACAGTTATTCTACCATAATATTTTATTTATTGCTTCTGGAAGAATTTATGAAAGGAAGGTTAAATTGGAGTTTTTGTAAACAAATATGATTTTACGCTGCAGTTCCTAATCTGATTTGTTCTTTGTAACTCGTTTATATCTCTTCCATTTCTTCGTCTGCCTTTCCTTTGCTAATCTTGTTTTATCTGATTGTTTCATCTTATTTTTTTCTTTGTTATTTTTTATTTACGTAAATATAAAAACTTTTTTGTACTCGCATAAATCGATCTTGTTTTTATAATAGTTTTCTAAAATGTTAAAAAAGTAGCATTATAATAAGATTATTTTAAAAATAAATTCTTTTTCATTTTTAACTTATTCAGCACTACATGCACAAACAACATTCATTGTGGTTAAATTTCTCTGTTTATAAAGTAGAGAAAATATTTAATAATTTTGTAATAAATTTACTTTTAAAATTCTTTATTTCTAATGAGAAATAATTTTAGAACTTCCAACATCTTAATAATGTTTGGTTTGATAATTAACTATTTCAAATCAAGCTCAAATTATTTTATTGAATTAAAACATGATATGAAGAAAAATTATGCATTATTGTAAAATTATGATTGCATTACGTTTTTTATTACATGAAACAATATTTAATATAAAATATTTACTTTTCTTCTTCAGATATTTTTTGATGCGAAAATCACTTTTTAATGAAAAATCTTGCTAAAACATATGGATTATACTAAACTATCTTTTGTAATGTGTTCAACATTTAACCTGAAAATTTAACCTTTTCGAAAGCTATTCTATTGTAAATTTATCTTCCTTTTAAAAATTCATTTCCACTTAATTTGATGGAATTTATCTAATAATAAAATTTAATGCAATTAAAATATTACATTAACATAACTCTTTAAACCAGTAATAAACTGTTATAATTGGTACTAGATATATATATTTAAGACTTGCAAGTTTATTTAGCATCATAAGTTAATATTTAAGTATCGTAAGTTAATATCTTTTAAGTATCATAATTTTATTATTTTTTTTAAAGTTATAACATAAGTCCACTTTTTTTAAGATCCATTTAATTTTAAGTGGAGAAAAATTAAAAATAAACTATAATTATTTCATTTAATTAAAATTATGTTTATTATTATTAAAATGAGTGTATCGTTAATTGTATCACTGATATACGGTCCCTGTATTTTGACCAGTATAAATGTTTAATAGGTAGTAAATTAGAGTGCGAGATGCATTAACAGCTTTTCCCTGAATTTTCCAGACATGAAACAATTTCTAAGCATTCACTTATACAAAAAGTGATAAAGACCACGGAAATGATGTCAGATTGCAAGGTTTAGTCATGAATGCCAGGTTTCCAGCTAATCACTGAGGTGCATAAAGTGTTTTTAATTTGGTTATTTTCATTGTCTATATTGGGGCATTCTTTTTTATTGAATTTCGAAGGCAGTCTCTGAGTATGTTACTGGATGTATAATAATATTGCTCTGTACAGTGGTTTAGATCTTGAAGATAATTTTCTCAGAATTTTAAGAAGTAATAAATATTTAAAGATATACTAGTATGTTCATGTAAGAAATAATAAAATAGTTGCTCAGAATCCCAAGTTGCATTGTTATAAACGTTACAATGCTCTTGTGTCACCAGCTACTATGTGAACTACTGTATAGCTACTACCTAGTGCGGCATTATAAGACTTGTTGTAATAGTGTTGTTTTTCCCTTTTTTCTGTGAAGTGACTGAACAGATCGGAGTTTCCACCTGTTTTCAAAATGAGCCCTCTGTTGAATCGCGCTGTGCGATAGTTAAGCTCTGCCGCAGACCAGGTGTTTAGATTCGTCGTAGGTTCTAGAACACAATATCTCCGAATTTGGAGTGAGTGAACTGCCCTCGTGCATCTAATTTATAACACCAAATTTCCTTTTCTGTAAAAGAGTTCTATGCATATATATGGAATGCTTATAAATAAAATTTAAAGTCCCAAGAACCTGAAATTGGCCTCTTCTTGAAGCCGGTCTAGTATAGGCTGAAATGTTACAATTGTTATAAGCATTTTAGCATTAAAAAGCAATATACTGGTTACAGTTTGAATGACTGAGGATATTTTGAATCCCAGTTTTTAATATTCATTCATGTATTTTTCAACCAAATCCACCCATGCTTTTGTTTGTGCAATGCTGGTCATTTTAATATGAGGCCATTTGTCAATACACTAGTAGATTCAAAGTTATTCGGCCAATTATGAGAAACTGACTACTTTAAACATTTATTTTGCTAAAAACAATTATGGAGCAAGCAATCAGGCCCCAAAGTAAAAAGAAAATCTAGAAAAATATGTATTATCGTTCTTACAGTTTTGATTCCGACAGAAGTACTTTTCTAATCTAAGCATTTACTGCTTTCAACTATTCCATATACATGGAAATAAATGTTTCGGCATAAATTGTGATGTTCGAATCAAGCTTCCTTGCTTCAGAAAGTTTTACTACGTTACTCGTTTAACTACGTAACTAAATCGCCTGACTAGTGTCGCAGTGATAACATAGCACAACTAGTATGCAGTAAGTCGTCAGTTCGAGTCTGTTGGACTCATCCACTGTAATCACTGCTTTCAGAAACGAGGAAACTAAATGCTGATCGGAATAATGTGTGTAACGTATAGACTGTCAAAATGTGTGGTGGGTATTGTCGTGTTCCTCGACATGTAAATGCGAGCAATTACTTTTAAAAGTCCTCTCGTCATTACAGTGTCATACGTCGGTTGTTGATAATATACCTGAGGCCTTCTGATGTTCGACCCCTCACATGGCATGGACTTCGTGAGGTCTACGTAAGGAGTGAGGCGTGGAAAAAAAGAAAAGAATTGACTATCTGGTTGAGTTCACTAATTTTCCTCTAATAGTCCTCTTTAAGCCAACATTCTCTCTCCAACAAGGTTTAGCAACTTGATGGTCAATTGACTAACGCTCTGGTTGTTGGTAACACAGGCTTCAGGTTTGAATCCTAGTGGTGGCAGGGTTGTTTGTGAGTGCTTCGAATCCACGCCAAGCTGTAGGTCGAGGTTTAATTAGCCCAAAGTGTGCAAAAATTAACGTAGAGCATCAAACCAAACCAACAAGCGTCAGCCTCATATGCGAGTGCCTCAAGCGTTACCCTCCGAACATGATGAATAGCCCAAGGATGCTGTAAATAATAATAAAAATAATAATGTACCAGACTGTTTAGTCTCCAGCTTACTAACAAACAAGTAATATAAAAAAAATATTTCTTTAAGTCAATTCCTACTTCTATTGCAGAAAGTCCTTTATAAATAATTTTCATTCATTTTTTTAGTTTATCTGGCGCCATCTATTGGTAGATACATGCAACTTAAATCTAAAAAAAATTCATTAATTAAATTTAATTAATGAATTAATATTTGAAAAAACTGCATTCACATCCAGTGTCATCTACTGTAAGTTAAAAAAAAAATGCATTTGAACTGAACTGGATTGGATGAATGAAAAGTATTTAAGAACGATTGAAAATGTGAACAAGATATATATATATAGGGAGAGTGTGAGCTAATAGAAGGAATTGAAAAAAAGAAGGTTACGTTTAAAGAAACCAGAGTCATATTTGCTTGTAAGTTGGCAAGTAAGACTAAACTGAAGTCGATTTCCAGGCGATAGATTATTGGGTCACTTTTTCACCATTACCAGTTCCCAGTGAGTTCGCGGCCAAGGCATCGAAAGATGATTAGAGGACCATGCGGAGGTTCATTATTTAGCCGAGCAGACATTAGTTACAGCTGTAAGGGTTATGGTATCGCCATTGCGGAGGCCCGTTGGCGATCCATTACAGCTGATCTTAATCAACTTAATCTCAGGTAGCCCCCTAATCGCCGCTGAGCCTTTAATGGCGTCTTTGCTGTTTCGAATTGCACCAAGGCGGGGCGATACCGTTACGAGCCTCCGGAGCAGATCTCATTGGGTTGCGATTAGTGTGTATAATATGGTAATTTAACTGTATCTCTGTAGATGTAAATCAAAATATTGGTGCATTTGGACGTATTTATCTGTTCGCATTTCTTATATCACTGATAACAAAAATTTGAAACTCTTACAGCTTGATTTAGGTATGAGCAAAATATGCGATGAAAATTCTAATCAGTTTGTTTTAATTAAATAAAAAATTATTAGTTTATATTTAAATTATTTATTTATTTATTATTACTATTATCATTGACGCAACATATCCGTGGTTGGCTAAGATCATCTGCCTACTGGCAGATTTCTAGACTAATGTTTTCCTTTTTATGGGGTAGGGTTGTCAGTCTTACGCCCAACGCTCTACAGTCATATTAGACCGGGACTTACTGTTTAGAGTGGATTCCGAACCACGACAAACATCCATGATACCGCCAGGATTTGAATCCGGAACCTATGTCACCGACCGCCAGAGAGCTAGTCACTCGGCCATCAGGCACCAAAATTAGCTTAGTGCAAAATTAATAAAAAATTACTACGGTTGTACTCCCATTAATGATTTAAAGTTTATTTTTAAATTTCATTTTGTCATTTAAAAACAGTACTTTCTAAGCTAGAATTTAATGTTTTTTTTTTAATATATACATTTGTATATTTAAAAATATTATTTCATATAAAGCTTCTCTTTTTCTTGAGCCAGGGTGGTTTGTTAAGTAGCCCAGTGAGTTTCCACATTAAGAGAGCAGGCTACAAAATTTAATCAGCAAGTCGAAACAAAATTATCGAATCTATTTTGGGGTTCGACGCGATAAAACTGTTGGCCAGTGAGCTCAATAGGAAACAATTATTTACTAATATGCTTTTGCCCAAGCTACTAATATGCTTTTGACCTAAGGAAATTGGTCGAAATTCGACAAGTGATGTTCAACCAATATATCAAAATGTGGGATAAACATGATAAATCAGTAAGAGGAAAAGTCCTCGCATTGGTCTCAAATAGGAGGAGGGTAAATGGAACGGCTGCATGTGGCTAGGAATTTATGAGTGCCACTTTTAGGATTATTCTATATTGTAAAGGGAAAATATGGGTGCATTGAATGGTTGTCTCTCCTTAGGGTACACCTTAGGTAAAGAGAGGCCTGATGGCTGAGCGGCTAGCGCTCTGGAGCTCGGTATCACAGGTTTTGGTTCGAATCCCGGCGGTGTCATGAATGTTTTTGTAGTGGTCCAGAATCCACTTTAAACCTTAGATTCCGGTCTAATAGGATCGAAGAGCGTTGTGAGGTAGTGTGACTCGCGTGCGTATCCTATCTTCCAGCTACACGTGCCCCCTGAGCAGTGTTAAATGAGTGACAGCTGCTTAGTCTTTACTTATGGCATCTCTGTATTGCCAGATGCCTTAGAACACCTTAGGTAACGCTGAATATACTATATCCCTGCAGTCTATGATCTACCTCTCTAGTGATATATGATCCTTGATGAAAGAGCCAGCAAAGCATAAACAAATAAATGTTGGAAATGAAATTACTAGGCTAGAAATTTAATGTCTTACTTACAAAAGCCATAGCAATTGAATTCATATCAGCTTGTTAAAGTGAATTTCCGACCCGGACTGAATTGTTTTTATAAAACGTCCTATAGCCGAAAAGCATGCGATGTAGCTCTAAGCTTTCGATGCTTGTCGTTTTCTCTGAAATGCAATAATTCAATGCTTGCAAATAGTCAGATGTTGTTGTCTTGGTTTAATAAGAAAGATGGAGAGTTTTGCTTATTTTCCCCCAAGTCCGAAAAGATAACAAGCCATGCAAGTTTAAATAATTGGGAATTTACATTATAATAGTAAAATGCATTTTGATTCAACCAGTTCCTATTTCATCTGATAAAATATTCTATTTTGGAAACCCGATCCACATTTTTTGTTCTCACGTTTATCGATTTCATTTCGCGAGCACTTTGGTGATTCTTCGTTTTGTTACGTATCGCTAATGCTGCCCGCTGTTCTCTTTGTTGCTTCCATCCCCCAAGGAATTTATTAAATAGTTTTCGCAGACTTCTCCAGACGTGTTTATCAAATGGGATGTATCGCATCAAAATTTATTTCTTCTGATACAGCCCTGCACTTGGAGAGAATGGCGCGCAATCAAATAAACGAATATCCACCCCAAAGTAATAATAGCGGCCGGCGGTTCTTAACTAACTCGATAAATAAAACACTCTGTTTGATTGCAGAAAACTTTTCTAATCAAGAGATATCTTTGTGAATAATCTTCATTGTCAACTTTTGCTGCACTCTCTGGTAAAACTATATTCATCATTATTATATTTTTTTTGTATCTGTATTGATTTGTTGAACATTCTTGTTGAGGAAAGGGCATCCATGTGTGGTAGTGGACGAATGCATGGATCATCAATTTATTAAAAAATATAGTTTGAAAATTGTGTGGAACTTACACACACACATTTATATTATAATAAAAGTTGATTAAAAAAGTTAATATAAAGTTGAGTCATGTTTTTGTTTTAATGCTGCAACAAAATCTGGTGTGTGTGGCTGCGTATGTGAATATATATATATACATAGCTCCATAACCGATTTTGATGCAGGATTAAAACAAAAACATGCCCCAACTTTACCTTCATTAAAAAAATGAAAAATTTCAACATTAGAAAAACATTTTATTCCATATTTTCCATTTTATTTCAAGTAAGAAAATGAAATCTTTTACCTTTATGGATGCAGCAACCTGTAGTCGTCGTCCTGTGTTTGTGCAGCTGTAACCGGATGTGCTTGGGTTGAGACACATGCTTAAGCAACTTTAAAACAACTTTATTTTACAAGCACATAAACACCACAATTAAAAATAGACAATATTCAACACATTTAAAAACATCTAATTAAGAATAAGTAGAAGGATTCCATTTCTAGCTGTTGGTATGAGAACTCGTAACTAACGGCAGCGTAATGAAACATATGCATTCTAATAATAACTGCATTTTTAGTAAGAAAACCATCTTTCAATTTGGGTTCTTGCCTTTATCCATCTGCATGAAGAGCATATAGATTTATGAATTCGTTAAAGACACTTCGTAACTAAAGTAACTTCGTAACTAAGATACTCGTAAACTAAATATCAATTTTCTTAAGCATAACAAGCGAATACTTATCAAATTTTCAAAATAATAATAATTTTTCACTATTGTATGAACACACTTGAATAAACTTACATCATACTAGTAAATACTAACTTTTCAAGAATCTAACACTTTTATAGCCATCACTTTGATTCAAATCACCAAATAGATCTACACTCATGTCCATAAATTAAGGATAATTCAGAAACACACTCCTCTAGTTTTACCTGGAACGTCTCGGGGCGGAACCAGCATTGATCTTTGAGGCACAGTCTGTATAGTCTTGGTAAGAGGACAACCAAGTTTTCTAAGTGGTCTTATCGGTGATACTGAAAAAGTTTGGAAAAAGTTTTTAGAGCTGGGCACATTCTATACCGTGGTACAGCAACTGGGAGATGATCTGCAGTGTTGACACGATGTTCAACATTTCTTGTTATATTCGCGAAGAAAATTTAATTCGTTCAGTTATTGCTTTGAGAGATGGATACCTTCATTTTCTCGACGTTGACAGGGATGGGATGCAGAAAGCATTACCAGAAGAGACTCAATGTCTGGAGAAGTTGTAACAAAATCAAATTGTCGGTGAGGGGCTCTTGAGAAGTTCCAGTGACTTTTTAAGATCCAGAACGATTCCTAATTTTGTTTAAAAAATTATATTTATTGCAGAAAACCTGTTCCTTTTAAAACTGCTCTAGACAAAGTAGAAGGACTAGATTGTTGTTAAATAATTCATTTAAATGATAAGCTTGTATGGATTCATATAAGTTTAGGAAAAACCCTTTTTAGGCTATCTTTGTTATCTAGAAGACACCACTTCATTTATAACTTTTTGTGCTTATTTTCTTAATAAATCGCCAAAAATTCTAAAACATTAAAGCAATATCATCCATCCACTCTTTTATTTGCTTATTTGAATTTACATTATTTCTTAATGCACACAAAATATTAAAATATACATGTTTTACATAAATTTCAAGCATAAATTATAAGAAGCATATGCTCTCCGTGGGATTTCCTCTATTTCCGTTTTTGTACGAAAAAAAGACTTCTAAAAACAGTATGCCTATTTAGATGAGTATCAATATGTTTTAAGCTATCATATTTAATCTTTGTTATCAAAAAGTGCTGTTAGAGAGCAAGGTTTAAAGAAAGGCAGATGGTATGGCATGGTCAATTTTAGTATATGTAACCTTATTGTTAATTTTTTTTTCACTTACATTGCTCATATATGTATTTCAAAACTCTGAACAGCTTTATTCAGCAGCAGTGTCCAGCATCTATAAATATTCTTCCAAATTTATTTTAACGCCTTCAAAGTAATCCTCCCGACACAATGCAATTATGTCAACGTTTTTGCTAATCCTCAATGCATGCTAAAATGTCATCGGCAGGGGATGACCTTCAAAGTGCTCGCCGATTCACGTTGAATCTTCAATCGACTCAAAAAGGTGTCCCTGGTGTGGTCTTTTGAGTTTAAGGAAATAGCCAGAAGTCATACTCTGTGAATACGGTGGTTGTAGAATGATATGAGTTTCATTTTTGGGGAAAAAGTCACGAAGAATTAATGCGCATTCAGTGTTTTCAGTACCAATCAAGATTTGATGCGTTTCAGGATCAAAATGGAATTGACTTATCCTTTCGAAATTTCAACATCATCAGCAAGGTCTCTAATTGTAAATCGAAGGTTTGCAAGCACCAAATGAGGACGTGGGCTTCGTCGATTGAGGTGGATGGTCGACCAGAGCGCTTTTCGTCTTCAACGCTTTCTCTGCCTTCTTTGAACTCTTTATACCCCTTGTAAACATTTCTTTCCGATATAGGAATGCTCAACGAATGCCTTCTGCAACATTATATACGTTTCGCAAACAAAATTGAATGCAAGTTCTTTGCTCAATGAATTCAGATATTTCCAAAATCGCCGGAATCCGTTTTAGTGGCTCACAAAGCCAAGCGTAACTGACGTGGAATTTCACACCTTGAAATGACTTGAAATTTATAATGTCAAGGTCAGTGCCAGCAAGCTAAAAAAGAAAAACAAATTGAAATTCCATAAGGCCCAGGAATTTTAAATTGAAAACTCGTCTTACTTCTTGAACACTAGTAATATATATATGTAGTATAGTACATATATATATATATATATATATATATACATAAACTATAAAAGGAAAATGTAAGGTAAACTTTGCAAGTTCAAGGATATGTATTTGTAAAAACCCAAGACATTTTGAAGTTTTTGTGATGGGATTAAAATAGTTATTTTCGAAGATGACAAGACATTGCCTGAAGCAATAATGTGCAATATTTGCTTAAGCACAGAACCATCATCTTCCATTCCATAATGCATTCTTTCCAACTGGATGGCAAACTGCAGTTGTTGTTTTTTTTTTCACTTTGAATCTACAGAATGCAGAATCAACTACGCAATGTTTGAAAGGAAAAAATATGTTTTCTGGGACCGAACTGGATATAAAGGAAGAAGAAAAAAATCGATAAAAATGTTTCATCCTTTTTTCTTTCGAAGAAAACTTTGGCTTTCATGTGATAAAAATAAATGAAAAATAGACAGATTTTATGACAAAAAAGGTAGTAAAACTTATTGAACTAGAAAATACTTTACTTCTAAGCAGAGTAAGTTTCTTTTTTTGTACCCCTTTCGTTATTTAGTCTCCAGAAATGGGAAACAAACAACATTGGAACAAGCTGGAAGAGAAATGTTTTGCAGCGTTGTTTGTTGTATTGCTGTTTTTCCTTTTTGTTCAGGATTATATCACATTGCCAAAAGAAGTTCAATTTCTCTACAGTTTCAGAAAAGACAGTTAAGTGAAGATTATTAGAAAATGAAAGGTATACAATTAAATTTATTGCCACATTTAATTTGAATTGAATTTAATTTAATTCACCTCTACATGGACATAATTAGTTTCAAGCAGCAAATTAAGACGTCGCCATGTTCGCTGTAGCATACAATTATTTATGGCGGCAAAACCATTAGTAATCCTTGGCTTTAGATGACTCATGACCTTTACCTTTGTTTGATATCTTTAACATAACCCTGGATACTTTATACGTCTATTATTATTTCGCAGAGCTTATTCAAGGGGCTATGTTTAAAATATCAAGTGCCGAGCGAAGATACAAAACATGACTCACATAGAACAGGAACAGAGGATTACCAATGGCATTACCACCCAAACGTTGGAAAAATTCGAATTCTTATGGGCTTCTTTATACTGATGAGGACTACAATGAGATGCATTAAATTAAATTTAAGTTTAATTTAATAAGACAAAAAATATTTGCTTTATAATAAATGTTTGAAATTGTAAAGAGTTTTTACAGTAACATTTAACATTTAGTTTGAATTTAATAGAATTTAACACATCTCTACATGGATATTATTAGTTGTAAGCAGCAAATTAAGACAGCACCATGTCCGTTGTAGCATACCCTCAACCATGGTGGCAAAACAATCAATAATCTTTTGTTTTAGATGGTTCATGCCCGTTACCTTTATATGATATCTTTAACATAACCTTGGATACTTTATACATATATTTCACAGAGCTTATTCTAGGGGCTATGTTTAAAATATCAAGTGCCGAGCGAAGATACAGAACATGATTCACACAAAGCAGAGGATTACCAAAGACATTGAAACCCAAACGTTGGAAGAAATCGGATTCTTATGTGTTTCATGCTGTTAATAATGACCATTCAGAGATGTATTAAATTAAATTAAATTTAAATTTAATGTGTCAAAAATATTTACCTTTATAATACATTTTTGAAATTGAGTTTTTATGGTCACCCTGTATATTGAAAAAGTACGTATCGATGTAAATTGTAAGTTGCAATACACTAACTCATGGTATTCCCAATAAATTGAATAATTTAAATTGTTGAAAAAGGCCTTCAAAAAGATTACGTTAGATATTTGTGTAAGATGAGAACACATATACCTACTGACATATAAAATAATGCATAAATTACACATGCATTTCATATCATTAAGTGTAATGTATATTAAGTATCAAATAAAGAATTTGATGCGTGATTCTATATTAATTAAATAAATGCTTTAGTATTTGTTTTGACCAGTCGCAATAGTGACGAGTCAATTTATTTTTGCTTATTTATTTGATATTCATGCCTGAAAATGTTTGCTCACGAACAGGCGTCGATTCAAGCAGGTTTTTGCTAATTTTTTTGTATGATTAAGCAATATTTGCAACTATTTCTATTTCTTTGAGAGAAATTTTTAAAAGGTATCGTAGAGAAAAAGCTACTTAGATAATGATGTTTAATCCATATTAGTATTTTATTGACGCATAACAAAGTAGCAGAGTATACGGATATTTTATCATTGGACCAAATGAGTAGGATGTGGTTTTGTCCCACTGTTTCATGAAATAGGTTGCCATAAAATCATTAGACATCTGTGTATCTCTGCTTTAAGGGAATTATTGTATTTGTGCTGATTCATGACAATGCTGGGCGTATGCGAATAATGCATCATTGGACCAAATGAGTAGGATGAGATTTTCTCCCACTGTCTGATGAAATAGGTTGGCACGCAAACATCAGACAACTGTGCATCTCTGCCTTAAGTTAATGACTGTATTTGTGCTGACTCATAACAATGCTGGGCGTATGCACATATTGTCTTTTTCTTAATATGGTTCAATGATACATTTTCTTCTCATTGTCTGATGAGACAGGCTGGCATAAAAGTCATCAAACGCATTTATATCTCTTTTTTTAAGTTATTGAATTGTTTTTGTATTTGACTCATAGCAATGCTAAGCTTATACGGATATTTATATCGTTGGATCATACGAACAAAATGGAACTTTCTATCATTGTCTGATGACACAGACTGGCAAAAAACATCAGACATCTCTGTATCAATGATTTAAGTTATTGAATTTATTTAGACTTGGCCCATAACAAAGCAGGAGCGTATGCGAATATCTCATTGGGCCAAATGAATAGGAAGCTACTACTTTCTTTCCTAACTGTCTTCCCCTTTCCCTTGCAGACCCGCCCTCCGTCATGGTGCTGCCCGTCGAAGGGCTGATCGTCAACGAGACGGGGGAGGCCGTGCTCACTTGCAGCTTCAGCGCCAACCCTCCCAACGTCACCGAGGTGGTGTGGTACAAGGACGGCAAGGCGGCCCAGCAGCTTCCCCTCCGCCCTGCGCCCACCAACGGCCTGAAGGGCGGACCCCTCCACCCCACCGGCCCAGCAACAAGCTGGTCCTGAACGGCATCCTGAGGAGCGAGGCCGGGGCCTACACCTGCCACGTGAGGAACGCCTTCGGCAGGGGCAACTCATCCAACATCATCACGGTGGACGTGCTGTGTGAGTATTTATTCACTGTATCCTTTGAAATTGTATTTCAAGATAATACTGTTTCATTTCAAAAAAATTTAATAAATATTTTTTTTATTGTTGTTGTTATCGTGTCCATGGTCAGTTTAAAAGTTAGATCAAGTCAAAAGTCTTCACGATAGCGGCCGCTGTCAATGGCGCCGCTTCACTATACAGGACTTCTCTTAAGTAGGCCTCGATTGGCACCCTACCCAAACATGGTGAGTGAGTGCTGGACACTCTAGAATGAGCTGTGTTAGGGGGCAATTTCTCAGGGGATGTATTCCCTGGGCTTGTCTGGGAGAATTATCATCCCTCTGTAATGGTTAGTTCGGAGGCCTGGGGTTCGGGAGGTTGGACTTCTACATGTTGGTCCGCGGGGATATTTTATTTCCTCCTACCACCCATCGGAGACCGATGTAGATATCCCCGATCCGCCACCTGGAGACGCGCCCTCTGGGGGTTACAGGCTGCCCCGAGGGGTATTTTTATTGCAGTGGTTATATGTGTATTAATATCTTTGACACACGAGTAGACGAGTATCAATCTTCTTTCTTCACAGATTGGCGGGTATAAGGTACCCCATGTGTTAATCTTTATACAGACATAAAGGAATATCAATAGCAGTGTATTAATCTTCTTTACACACAAATAAACTGTTATACCCCTTGTGTATGTCCCCTTGTAAGTATTAATCTTCTTTATACACGAATAGACGAGTACTACGTGTATTAATATATAGTTCGGGAATGTGTGTATTAATCTTCTTTACATAGGGATAAACAAGTATCGGATAGACGTGTATTAATATTGTTTATGCAGGCATAGACGAGTACAGATAGCACGATGTAATAACTTGTGAAATTCCATGATTTGCTTCCAAATGAGAACGGGAATTCATCTGTTACTGTATAAGTAAATGAAGAATAATGAATGCATCGTTTCACCTTTCTCTTCTAAAGCTGAGCATAGCTTTCTTAATATCTTCAGTTACTCATTACTAAAGTTGTAAATACAGTTATGCTTATTTACTTTAGTTAGGACTAGTTACAGTGGACAATCGTCGCCCTTCATTCCAACCATAAAATTTCACACTTTTAGCCAATAGTATTTTCAACAATGCAATCACAATAAAAACAAAGAACTCATCTATGTCAGCACTCCTTATAATGTGTTCTCTATGTGTAATAATTAGTATTACTTTGCAAGCATTGTAATGTCAGTTTGTAAATGTGATTATCCTGAAAAATTCAACTATGCAGCCTCTATTTTTGTCAAAAATAAAAAGAAAAGGTTTGTCTTGTGCTGGAAATGTTTGCATTTTGTTAAGATCATTAACACTCAATGCTAACCTTTACGAGCTTTATTTTAATTTAGATTTTTTTTTTCTATGAATGGGTGTCGAAAAATTAGGCACGTAAAACTAAATCCGAGAAATAATTTTTTCTCACTTAAGAAAAAAAAACACAAAATAATTCTATTGTTATAGATTGTTCTTATGATAATTCAATTTATAAATCCTCACTATTCTTCAAAGAAAGTTTCAAAGTAATACTTATTGCGTACTGGAGAATGTTTTATTGTTGCAATAGTTTATATAAAAAAGCAGTTATGACATTCTAAGTTATTCATTAAGTCAGAACAATGTGAAATACTTAAGCTTCCTTAAATTGAAATCAACAATTGTCATTCAACTTAAAACTAACACGATTTATTCTGACTTTATGGAAAAAAAAAAAGGAATATCTTTTGAATCTCTTCTTTTTACATTCAATAAAATGCATAACTAAAATAAATTAAACAGATTAGAATACATATTTAAGTAGCGCAAAGAACTTTTTTTTAAAATAAGAAATTAAAACTGACTTCCTATTACTTAAAATTGAAAAACAAATATATCAACGGTTTAATTTCTATTTTACTAATTCCATATTGTTTATTTTGCAATGTATTCTGCAATGTATAATGAGCTTTCTTATTACGACATGAATAATATTCCAGACAAGTAGGCTTAACACTTTCAGTATTTAGTGAGATTTATATATTGAGAAAAAAATTTTTTTTTTTTTTTTTTTTTAAAAAATAAATTTTAACATTATTTTTTAGACATGTGAATAAACATTTATTAAAAAAATTCTAAATCTCTGCTTATCTCTCTCTTGAAAAGATTGTTTATTAAGAATTTAATTCAGTGTTTTATTTTCATTATGAGATTTATTTATTAATTTTTTTAAAAATGAAAAAAATTATTAACGTAAAATAAATACTGCGCAAAACTTTTTTTTTCGTTTGATAAAAATAATATTTTCGAAATAAAGTTGAAGCTCAATATGCATGTTTTGAAGAACAAATTCCGCAGCGATTTATTCAAAAATACTTATGTCAAATAGTTGATTTCTATGATGAATATTATAAAAAAATCAATTAATATGCAATACTCACAGGCAGTTACACATTATTGACAAGTTCTCTTGCAATGCTAACTAAACGTTACTCTAAAAGCTGCTATGCTGATTTTTGCAATACTCACACGTTTGTTTGCAATATTCACTGAACAATACTTTCTAATTTCTATGCAATACTCACAAGCACTTATGCTGTTCTAGTTGCTTGTGGAGGCCCATCGTGGATATTCCATGGCAGCTTCTTTCCTTCTTTAAGCATGCTGGTAACATTGAATCTTTTTTTATATACTACATCAAACTATAGCGATAACCGCCATAAGAACTCTAGCAGCCCAATAGAATTTAGCCTTGGTAAAGTTGTCAGAATTAAAAGTCATAAAATCAAGTGCAGTACATGTTGTCAAAAGTCCATGGCTTCACCCGACGGGCACAGACGACACATCGGTAGTAGGTACACCCATGCGGAGCAAGTGTTTATTGAGAAAGTCGTGCCCTGTCGAGAGTCGGAAATATGCTGTAAAAACTGCACGGGGCGGGTCCATTTGAAGGGGTGATGGAGCAAGTGTGTTCCTTGTTTTATCACTTGGAAGGAGTTTGTAAGTTTGTTTTAAGGATCGGTCTATTTTCTTCTTTACCTCAGAACCAAATGGATAAAAGGAGACAAAGGAAATGGTGGATGGGGTAACTTATAACCTTTTTGGGCCAAGAGGTCTGCCTTTTTATTTCAGGCACCCCGCAGTGGCTGGGAATCCACTGAAAAACAATCTCATAACCAGAAGCAATTGCATTGGACAGATTTATCTTAGCCTTTTCAACAACGAAGCAATCACTGGGTGTATAGGAGACGGTTGCCAAGATTGCAGCTTTCGGAGTCGATAAAGATAACTGCTAAGATTAGTAATTAGTCCAAGAAGGTTTAAAATTGTATTCCTTATGGCAAAAATCTCAGCATTAAAATGCGAGGCATGAAGACCAATTGCATAGGATTATTCAAAAATCCTTTTCAATAGAGACCGACACCAGTATTTCCATCACACACAGAGCCAACGGTATAAATGTGGATCCATTCAGAACCAGGGTAATTTGTAAGAATAGCAATATTGAATCTGTTACATGTTTGCAACTCTAAAGAAAATTTTTTTTTTTTTTAAATTAAGGGCGTGACATCTAAGAGAAAATTTTAAATTTTCTTTCTTTTTCAGCATTCGATATGCATTGAAAACCCGCAAAGAAACAGTTCAATGCAGCATACAATACATATATATTATGCTGTGAAAGGACATTGTTGAGTTTAAAACGATTGTTTAATTTTTAGAATTTATTTTTAACTGAATTGCAGAATATTCCTTTTTTATTCATTGTTTGGACACTCGTCACAACTTTCTTTCACATTTTTATTTATCTTTATTTCTTTGTTGGATAATGATAACTTACGTTAAAATCCGATATTGCAACATTTTGCAATTCATGTCAAAGTTAAAAATGAATTAAATGTCTCTTTAATCGAACAGGGACTCTTTAAATGTAGTTTACAAAAAAGTTAATTATAATGTGTCTGTTGATAGTGTTAGTAATTAAATATAATCATAATTAATACCATTTTTGAACAATAGGAATGAAATTCTCGAAATAAAATAACAAAAATTTATTCTTAGAGACATTTAAAGAAAATTTGCATTTTTATCAGTTAGATATTCTAATTTCGCAGAACTATTTTAATTGCTTTTCACTTTTTGATTTATTTAAAAAGAATTGTTTTTAATTTATTTATGCGTATCATAATTATTTCATTAAATGTCTAGACAACTTGTAATATTTCTTTGGGACATAGAGTTGGCTCTATTCAATACGATTGGAAGATTTCGCCTGATTTTTCTTTAATCATTTCTACCTGCCAGTGAGCGTAATCTGATTATTATATTTCAAAAGCAACTGATCGAATGCTTATCTATAGCAGAAGACTAAAGTTCAAAGTTCATGCAGCAATCGGTATTGAATGTTGGATTCCTTTTCCACGGTTTATGTAAGAAGTGGGCACAGGGGCGAATCCTTTAGCAATCTGCGTTGCGCTCACTACTATTAGAAATGAGGCGACTCATACAATCTATTGCAATCCTAATGTTGGTGATTTGCCACGAATTTCATGTGGGAGGAAAGATTCCGGGTTTGTCAGCATAGCCGTAAATGTGGCTAGTTTTATGAAAATATCCCGGTAATTTTTTTTTTTTTTTTATATTGGATGATTAGTGGAACACAATAATTTCAATACATAAAAAAAATTGCTACTCTATCTGGATACATTGCGTTGAAATTGTCTCTTGTTCATAAATGCTACTATTATTTTGCACGCGGAATCTGATACAATGGCAGTTACCAATTCAGCAGTGCAACTTAACGGATTTAAATTCTAATAAAGGGGGGCCTGATGGCCGAGTGGCTAGCTCTCTCGGAGCTCGGTACCTCAGGTTTCGGGTTCGAGTCTCGGCGGTGTCACAGATGTTTGTAGCGCTTTGGAATTCATTTTAAACCGTGGGTCCCGGTATAACATGTTCGTAGGGCGTTGGTTGTGGGGATAGTGTGATTCACGTCCGTGGCCTATCTTCAAGCTACACACCTCCTGGGTAGTGCTAAGTCAGTAACGTTGGTGTAGCACTTGCTTTTTACGGCATAAAAGACAACTGTCTAAGTGTTTTCAAGCTACATTAGGAAAAAATAAAAAGAGAAGGAAAAGGTCTATGTTAGTTAAGAGATTCTCACAGGGTAAAAAAAAAAATTTTTTTTTCTTGGATTATCTGACTTTTTCTGAAAAACAAATATTTGATTCATTATACTTGTTAACCGATGAGCACCAATTGATTTACAGTCTGAGTAAAAACTTTAAGGCCAGTAGACATTTTTGAGAAAATGGAAACATTTAAACTGAGGAATTAAAATACCATTTGATTGATAATTATTGAGCTTAAATAAAAGATAAAAAAGAGTAGAAAAATTAATTTGCAAATATTTTATTATTAGAAAATATTACAGAATACACAGATGAATATTTGAGCCTGAGTAAAAACTTTAAGGCCAACATAGAAAATAAAATATAAGAAAAAAATTATAAACTCTTAGAAGGTTGTGTAGGAGCCATTACTGAATTACTTCAAATATTCTTGTTTTCATGGATGAAACTAGTTTTTGACAAAGGGTGGGTTCGGTTTTTATACCATTCATCTTCGATAGTAGATTTCAGCTCTGTTGTTGATGTAAAATGTCTCCCATTTGCATAAACTCTTCTTACTAAGTCAGCCCAAAGGTTCTCGATTGGGTTGAGGTCAGGTGATCTAGCTGGCCATTTCACAGTTTCAACATTGTTGACTTGGAACCAATTTTTTGTGCTGTTACTCAAATGGATCGGTGCATTGTCTTGCTGATATTTCCAATTTTCTCCAGCAAGACATTCAGCATTTGGAAAAAGATGATTTGTTATACCATTTTGGTATCCTTTGTGAATTCATTCTACCTGAAACGAATGCAATTGAGCCCACACCATTGTAAGAAAAACAGCCCCAAGTCATGACAGACCCTCCACCTAATTGGCGCTTGGAGAATATTTCTTTTTCATTTCTTATATCATACCAGTAGAAATTCCAGCCATCTGGTCCATCAAATTCCATTTTTTTTGTCAGAAAAATAATTTCTATCCATTGGTTGTCCCAGGTCATGACTTTCTGGCCAAAGTTCAAACGCTCTATTTTGTGTCTCTGCAGTAACTGAGGCTTAGTCAATTTTGCTGTATAAGTGTACCTTCCAGGCCTTCTAATTGTGTTATAAATCGCTTTTGGACAAACTTTTAAACCTGTCGTCGGAATCAGTTTCCTGGTTGAGTACTTTCCAGTAGATGCAAGGTGGAAAACTCTTCTTTCATCACGCGAGGACAAAGCTTTATGTCTTCCCCCAGTATTCTTTTTTACCATAATTGTCTTTTAATTTTAAAAATTGTTGACTACAGTCTTTGATCTTCCTATCTTTATCGCAATAGCACGACTACTCATTCCTGTTGAAGACAAAGCTTCGATCTGTCCTCTTTCACGATCAGTTAACTTCTTACCCTTCGCCATCTTCACACAGATCACCAATACTTAGAAGAAACGTATGACAAATATGAAAATTGCAGCGTTACCACAAGCTAGTAGTTGCAATGGTAATTACACGATTATATTATATTTATTTTTAAAAATGACTGGTGGCCTTAAAGTTTTTACTCAGGCAGAAATACTAACTTTGTAAATAACCACACGTTTCTCATAATTATGTATTTACAAATTATGTTTACAGCATTTATTTCTTATCAATAAACTTTAATAATTAATATTATTTGAATCCCTTTTATTTCATTTTACATTTTCTCAAAAATTTTACTGGCCTTAAAGTTTTTACTCAGGCTGCATTTCAGCCAAACCGAATTTCTTTAAAAAAAATTTCCCCTTATTTAATTATATGTTCTAATGCGAAAAGATTTTAATTATAGATAAGAGAAATAAATGATATCTGAATAATTAATATATACCATTAATTATTTTATAAAGTTTTCAATAACATTTTGGGTCTTCTATGGAGTATTCTCTCAGTTTAAGTAGTGCAAAAAATGGCCGTAGAGCGACAAGCCAAACCTTTGTAATGCCAGTAAACGTGATCTTTGTAGTACAAATGTAAGGATGATGAAAGTTGACTAGCCCTCACGACACTCCTGACAATGAGCAATGGCTATTGTAAAAGTCATGAGAGGTGTATTATCATGTGAAGATTATGGCTTCCTAAAATGCAAGCTCCGAGACATGCTCTATTTTATTTTTTTACCCTATGAGGAAATTTCCGGGGCCATGAATGTTATAATGTTCATTATCGTAACCACTCACTTATAATCGTGAGTTCATTGACTTCTTATTTCTAGCTTGAGACTGATGTGAAGTATCTTGCTCTCAGATTTCAGAAGGCCACACACACACACACACACACACACACACACACACACACACACACACACACACACACACACACACACACACACACACACACACACACACACACACACACACACACACACACACACACACACACACACACACACACACACACACACACACACACACACACACACACACACACACACACACACACACACACACACACACACACACACACACACACACACACACACACACACACACACACACACACACACACACACACACACACACACACACACACACACACACACACACACACACACACACACACACACACACACACAGAGCAATTTATCGCTGTGCTTGAATAAAACCTCTTCAACAGGAACAGCCATCGCGCGTTCTTGACTCTGCAATTATTCCACCGTTCCAGACAACGACCATTCATCACGCTGCTTCGAGAAGAGGGTTTTAAGGAGCCCTGATTTGCGACGCGATGGTCATTGATTATCGAAATACATTTCGGATGGATTCACAGGTCAGCCATTAAACCCTGTTGCAAATTTTACGTATGTCGATAGTTATCTGATCTTAATTCCGGCCTGATTCCCTGCTGTTTCAGCCATTCAAAGGAGACGAGGAAAACAATTCTATTAGTGATCTTATAATTAAAATATCTTAAGACAATAGTAAACTCAATGCAGCCCATTTTTAAGCAAATGTCCCATTTCAGTATATTATGATATATATAGCGTTTTTCAGTGCCTGGTTCATACTGATTCGAGGCCACTGGACCACGTGAAGTACAGTTAGTAATATTTTTGTAATCACTGCTTTCAGAAAAGAGGAGATTAAATGGCGACAGTGACAACGTATGTAAAAGCGCCCTGAATCGAGATTCAAGCTGCCTCATGGAAATTTTCTGTGCTATCTGCTATAGCCACACGAACATGGGAGGCAACTACCTTGGAAGGCACTATTCTAGCCTCAACGTAGTCAGTGTGCTCTTTGGTATACTTGATGTATATCGATGATATACGAGGGACAGTAAAGACAATCCCTGAAATTCGTTGTAACTCTTTATTATCACAATGTAATTAAATTATTTCTTACTATCAGAAGTAGTGTGATTGTAGCTGAATGTTTTGAAAAAGCACAGAGGACCCGAAGTTTTTTGAGACGATCGTTACCGGTGACGATGCAGTCATCCCTATAGTACACAACGTATTGTCCTCGACCAAATAAATTACGTCATGTCAAAATAAAAGTGCGTTTTTCGACAAAGAAGGTGTGGTGGACCATGAATTTGTACCAGATGGACAAACTGTTAACGGACCTTTTTAAGTGCCAGTTTTGAAAATATTGAGGGTAGCAATCCGAAGGAATCGTTCCGCCAAACGACAAGGAGGATGGTCACTGCATCGCAACAATGCTCTCTGCCACACATCGATTGTTGTGCAGACATGTCTCGCAGAAAAGAACATTCTGTTCCTCTGGCAGCCTACCTACTCATCAAATGTAGCATCATCGCATTTCTAGTTCTTCCCTAAGATGAAAATGTATTAGTGAAATGGTGAACAGCGAATGGTTGTTAAACAACATATTTGCATATTTTCATATATTTGCAGCGAAATGTAACTTACCTAATTCAGATTGGTTCAGAAATAACTATTTTCCTCTGCTTGCTCAACTTTTGGCAATGGATGCAATTAACATGACATGGTCAACGAAAGTAACTGGGTTAATATTTACAAAAATGTATTTTTGATCCATGGCATTTTCACGCAGAATCCTCCAGACTCTCGCAGTGGGACATCAGAATATGGGGCATTATAGATTGCGTGCTAAGACCTGTACGAGACCTAGCACATCTCTTTTAGGCCCCTACCGTTTGGCACACGATGTCACACACATGACGCCTTTATGTAAGCTAGCTGAGATAACCGCTGGGGCAGACTTTCAAAGAGAATATTGCTGAGAATACAGTCGTCGTATATATATGATATATGTGGCTCTCCCATCGCCTTAAGTAGCCTCGAAAGGCACATGCATGTCCAGTAGTTCAGAATTCGCATCATCGGCCGTATGTTACCGCTGCCTCAGTGCGCAAAATTAAAAGTCTCCGTGAGAACTCTTGGAACACTCTTGGCAGTGGAACATCATCTATCGTGTTTGGACACAGCATTAAGACACAACATCTAGTTGTGTCTTATCTCTTCCAGAAGATTTTAAACTTTGCTTTGATGCATCCGTATAAATAGCAGAAAATATTTTTTCACATATAGGATCCTAATATAATGGCTATCTTGAATTTAAGCCTGAAAGTATAAAAATTGGTGGTTCAAGTTTTCCATTACTATTTTTCCAACTGTTTCTTTTAAGTAGGAAAAAAGATAGTATTCTTCCACTGACACTCTAACAGTAGAATATCAGAAATTAATGATAATGTAAGACAAACATTTCCAACAAGAAAAATCGCCCAATTTATTTCGTAATTAAAAAAATCGACAAAATATGGCACATGTTATATTTAAGTAAATTTAAAGAAAATTATCCAAAAGAAGATCGAGAAATGGTTCACGGTGATGAATGCTGTTTCCAGGCTTTTCCATGATATTATTCTAAAGTGTTTCTCGACAAAAGCTATCGTTTTACACTTTCAAGGAAGGTATATTTGTCATCTTTTCTAGATGAACAAGTGAGAAGAATTGTTTTCTCAATTATCAGTTATCCTAAAATAGTAACAATAATGTTCTGGTTACCTAGGTAACTAAATATCAATATATAATTATTTGCAAGTAGTTATTATAGAAATTGTAAATTTTGAAAAAAGTTATCTTAACAAGTTTTTGTTAACTCACGAAACGAGTAGATTTAATGTAAAAAATTAACGTCACTTTAATATTGAACAATTCAAACAAATTCTACTAAAAGGTAAAAAGCACTTTCCACGAAAATCGTCCACAATAAAGTTAAGAATGTTCGTGGAAATGGAGCAAAAGCAACACATAAAATCTTTTTACTCATCTTGCAAAAAGCAAACATTTAGTCTGACCTGTTCCTATGTCTAGACAGAACTTTTTCAAGATTTTAAATTCTTTTCATGTATATAGTGATAAAAACCAGTTTTTAAGCTTTACACGTAAATAATGACATCACGTTATGGAATTGTGTTATATAAAAGACTTTTTCAGTTATTTTAAACGTTGAAAACATCGTTACTGTGCTATCTAAAATTTAAAATCTAGAATGGAAGTATTTAAAATTGAATCCACCCATTTTTAAAAATAAAGACAGGTATTTACTATTTACTTATTTTCAGGATAGTTTTATTACACCTTTTATTCTGGATTCTTGCGATTTTATTTCTCCAAATCATGATAGCTATTATAATATTTTACTCATTTTTAATACGCTTTTATTAGTTTCACCTCTATGCTTGTTCGTTTGTAACTGACTCTTGGGCTCGATTTTGCCCTACTTTAAGCATTCAGGTTTAATTTAAACGTTGTAGACTTATCAAGGACCGACAACACTAAAATATTTTGATAAGTTTATTATCTCATCATGATTAGGATCGCCAGGATGAGTGATTTTATTTTAACTAATGAAGAGAAATTTAACCCATGTAGAATGAAAGTACCTAAGACATTCAAACCTACGTGGGACAGTGGCACAACGGATAACGCGCCTGATTAGGAGACTCCCTGTTCGAATTCTCGCTGGCTCGACGTATTCGCATTTAGCCTTTGTTTTACTCACAATTAAATTATTGTAAGAACCAGTCCTCCGTACCGGGACCTCATTTAAATATTATAGTTTAAAACACTAAAAAACACGCTTTTCGAGTTAATCAAACTAAAAAGTAAAAAATAATTGTTAACATAAGAATAAAATGACTGACGAGAAATGAATGTCACTGTTCTCAAAGCGTGGAGTGTTTTGTATGACATTTTTAAACTAACTCTGCATTTCGGAAGGAAACTAGTGAAAAATTATAACGATTGATATCGAGCACCCCATGTATGATGGGAAATTCTATTAAAATTACAAGAATTTAAAATTGCAGTCTCTAATCAATTGAGTAAGGCAGGAGGCTTTTTGTGAAGAAACCGAGTAACGCTGAATCTACTATTCCAGCGGCGAATATCAATGTGCCCATCATTTCAGGACATAAATTTTATTGTAAATTTTTGTCATTGAAATTAACATTATCCGAGCAACTAGCTGACTTATAAAAAATATTACATTATGTTAATTATTTTAGCTTCGTTATAGCACTTCTTTTCAAATGAAGGCAGAAAATGGCAGGTCATTTAGCTAGTACAGCATAAAAAAGAATCACCATAATCTATTTTTTTTTTCCAAATACATTTTTTCAAAACAAAAATAACCAATTTTTTTTTTTCATCAGAATATAGATTCACAGAGAAAACCTTTATTGATAAATAAATTATGAGGTCTTTCCCCCTATATCAAGAGATTTACATGCCAACTATGTATAAGGAATAAAGTATAAAGACTTTCAAAAAGAGTTTTAGGAATAGCTTAACCACATTTGCATGTCGTACATGGGAAAACTCCAAAAACACCCACCTTATACACGCTGCAATTGCTATTGATATCAAGTTTCCTCATTGTTGAAAATAAAAACTACATCAGCTGATTTTAATAGATCGTTTTCTATTTATTATTTCTGTCAGCTATTTACGCGCATTGCCACTTACCAAATATTAGTTAAAAACCAAATTGAAAGTTAAAATCTTTTTTTTCCTTATCCCAATTGGTCGGGTCGATAGCAACATTTTAGACTAACTCCAAGAACCCGTGTGGTCTCATGGAAAGAGGAAGGAGTGCAGTTTCTGTTGTGATGGAGCACCTGTGGGCATAAGTCTGACTTGGCTCCACGTCATTGAAGAAGGGGGAAGTGCATTACGGGAGGAGGTTTGGGAGGAACTACCCCGAATTTTCGAATCGTATGGGAGAAAACCCGGGCCTGAATTGCTCTGGCGCTTAGAATCCCAGGTTTCGGTTTCGAGTTCCAGCGGCACCATGGATGTTGGTAGTGGTTCTGAATCCCCTTTAAGCTGTAGGTCCCGGTATCATATGACTGTAAGAGTGTCACGGAGCCAAGTCAGACTTCTACCTACGGGTATTCCATTACAACAGAAGCTGCCCCTTCCTCCATCCATGAGTAGATGGGAAGTCCATCCCACTCTGCAGGACATAGAGGATTAGTCACAGTCACGAAAAGCCGTATATCTCCCACTAGGTAGTCCATCTCACGAGGCAAGATGCTGAACATCCCAAACGCCTTCGAGTCTCCTCGTTATTTAAAAAGTGTCTACAATAAAGCCGCAGCCACAGGATTGCCGCCAGCTCTAATGATGACCAGAGGTGCACGTTACCATTGAGCCAAGAATCGGGGCAAAATAAAAATAACACTTAGTAGAAACACAAAAATAATACTGTAGGGAAGTTTTGGGATAGACTTTATACATACATTTCTTTAAATATACGAATCACCTTCTAGTTTTACATAAAATCTATTCATTTCGCATACCACGTAGTGAACCGAGTTATCTCTGTAACTTCAGTGAATTTTTTTCAGAAATCCTTCTTAAATGAAGCGATAAGCATTTGATTCTTTTAAAGACTTCCTTTTAATCATAAGTGATTTTTTAACTAAATTCTAGACAAGCTTTAAAAAAGTGATTCTTCAGATATTGTCAACATTTCAAAATTTTTCAGCAGTTCTGCGGTTGAAATGGAATTCTTACTTTGCTGTAGCGCTTTTACTACTATTTTTGTTGAGACCACGTTGAATATCTCGTAACTTATGTCTTATATACCACCTTGTATACCATTATTATTATACACGGACCGCCAACCATCGGGTGAAGAGGAGAGGACAGTTTCTTCCGACAGAATTTTTAGGCGACGCATGTGTGTGTCGTATTTAGGAAAGCCGGGAAAACTCCCATTATGCAGCCTAACTAGCGATGCGTTGTATACATTGCTTCATTAAGCCTCCTCGTTTGTGAAATCAGTAACTGTAACGCCAAGTAAACCTATTGTAAATATCAGCACCACTACCAACAATAATGTCATTGTACGGTTTTAAAATTAGCATTCCTTTCATTGAGCCCATATTAGAGTTTTAAAAATAATATTAAACACACAAATAATTAATAATTTGCTTACAAATTGATAATTTACATTAAACATTAATTTGTATAAAAATTAAATTAATTAAACTCTTTTGTTGGCCCTCTAAAGCCTAAGCAGTAGCCTGCGCAGCTGGCATGCAGGAAGGTCTCGCCCATTGCTGTCACTGTTTTCTAAACTGTATGGGATTGTGGCAACTATAGGGGATAAAGGACTCGCATCGAGAGCCAGAAATATCTGGTTGAGTTCCCTGATTCCCTCTTCCTTCTTACGTCACGAAAAACAGGCTGATGCCTTCTAAATGCCCTCTTTGGGGCCTGATCGCCGAGGGACTAGCGTTCTGGAACTCGGGGCTACAGGTGTCATGTTGGAGTCACGGCGGTTCCATGATTTTTAGTGGATTGGAATCCACTTTAAACCGTAGCTTCCGGATCAATGGGAAAAATGGGATCGCAGAGCTTTGTGGGTAGTGGTATTCACGTCCGTAGCCTATCTCAAGCTACACATACCTCCTGGGTAGTGCTAAATGAGTAACAGCTTTCGTCGGTGCAATCCACTTTGGGCTGCTCACAGAGATACGGTCAATACAGCACGGTCCTCGACGCAATTAAAAAAATTTAAATGTCCTCTATGTAGGCAATGTCCTCCTCCCCCTCACACACTGACAGTGTGTACGCAAGTGTAAGACGATGCCTAAACGATGTACCCTTTGGTATCCCAGGCTTCAGGTTCGAATCCTGGCGGTGGCATGGATGTTTGTGAGTGGTTCGGAATCCACGTTAAACGGTAGGTCCTGGTCTGTTTAGCCTAAAGTGTGCACAAGATGACTTTAGAGTGACAAACCAAACCTAAACGATGCACTACAATGAGTCGACTGATGTCCTTCCCTTCCCCACAGATCCCCCGACGGTGCGCGTGGGCGTCACCCCCTCCGTGGCCGCGGAGTCCTCCGAGGCGGTGCTGACCTGCGAGCCCGTGGACGGCAATCCGGCGCTGCTCATGTCCGTGCGCTGGCACCACGACGGCGATCCGGTGGCGGGCGTCACCGGAGAGGCCACCCGCTTCACCTTGCGCAACCTCACCCGGGAGCAGAGCGGCAACTACACCTGCAAGGGACTCAACACGGCCGGCTGGAGCCAGGACTCCGAGCCCAAGTACCTGGACATACACTGTAAGTGCCCGACATGCTGTTCGTTTGAGTTGCTCCCACCATAATTAACAGTTTTATTCCCTTTAAATTCCTGTCTGTTAGTATATAATGCAAGCAGTTCGCAGCAACCTGGAGGATAGCCAGTGGTAATGGTCTCAAAATAAAAACACGTCGAAAACCAAACGCACTCTGCCCTGGTTACATTTCTTTCTCCTTCCAGCCAGCTCACGCCCACGCAGACGAGGGTGTTTATAATTCCTCCAGCGCCAGCTTACACTTCGATTTTTTTTCAAATTATGTACGTGGAGCTATTTATCCATGAGGCAACAGTCAGTACAATAACAGTAGAGCTTCAAACTTGACAAGCAAATCTAAATTGAAAGCTCCCATATCTACTCGTGTTGTCGTACTAAATATTTAGAATAGAAAGTCGATAAACTCTAGAAGTTGGTAGCGAATCCGTAGTAGCAATCCCCGTGACTGTTCATTCCAAATTATTACAGCACACTTTGGTGCAGATGTATTGTGGTGCACCTTGAGCAGCTACTACATTTGTACCCTCTTAGGTTTCTTAGCTATTATCTGTTACATTTCTGCACCTGCATGACCTCTGACTAACGACCTCATGTCTTAGTGGCCGGCATTCAAAACTCGTATAGTCAACTATTCCATGCAGCTTTCCTTGAGAAAAATTCAACTCAAGTTACTGTTTCGCACTACGAATTGTAGTTGAACAGGATGTACGCAGTCAGTTTCGTTTTTGATTGAAAGTTTCTTTTTGTCTGAAACAACAATTTCACCGGATTTTGATGAACCAGTCGCATCTAGCTTGATGTGAATTTAGCGTGATGACAGTATAGGAATTCAGTATATCTACAATAAATTACAAACTATTATGTACGAGTAATGTATTTTTTAAAAGTGTTTTTCAATCTTAACAAAAAGTGTTCCATAGGATTACATTGATTGTGGTCTGATTTCTGGCCCAATTTAGCTCCTTTAATTAGAAGGGTGATTTTAATTACTTCAATCTATCCACACTTTCCAAAAAGATTTTCCATAAAAATTTTATTTAGACGTTCTATGAGGATTTGTTTCTTTCAAGCAATAAACACCGAAATATGTAGAACAAGTTTCGCTTTTTAATAGAACATACCTTAATTTTTATTTTATTGATACAGTAAGTGGATGCAGTGATTGATTCTATGAATCTGCATTATTCCGACTATTGATTTCCTTCAAAACATTTTTAAAGATATATAAGTTACATTGGTGTTTTAAAATAAAATTTGCACACAATTTAAATGAGTAATAACATTTAAAATGAATGCAATCTTATTGAATAGAAGGAAAAAAATCCTCATCCACAAAAAAAAATTGTGAAAGAGTGGCATGTCGAGAATGAGTTTCGCAGATTCCACCATCGTGTCGGAAAATTTAGCCGAGTGCCGCGGTGTAGAGCATAGAAGAAGCAAACGTTGCTACACTTTAATAAATTTAAGAAAGTAAATTTTATTATACATAAAGGCAGAAAAGTAAAACTGTACAAAAACCATACTTCTGGTTTTAACTTAATCATGATCAAACCATGTTACCTGCAGCCAGGCGACCATCTAGCTCCCAATACTTGATTTACATATCCATTTATACATCCTTGCCCGATGTCACGGCTCATTACATGCCTTCAGCACAGGACGTCGGACTCGGGTGTAAACGCAAGAGAAATATTTGCATGATTCCCAACACTTTGGGCAGCATATCATAATTGTTAATTCTAAACTGCAACAACACAATACGTATTGCAATGCAGCAGGCCGTCGTGTGATCCTGTGTAGTGCTGATTCTGCGTTTCTAGTGGTAAATGACTTCAGGCCAAAGTCTCCGGTATTCTAAAGCTATGAAACAACAACTATATTCATGTAAGCAAATGCATCAGATGCAAATGACATGACATACTTAAGAAGCCATTTCAATCCGCAGATCCCCCCGGTTCCGCCAGCATCTCGCAGGTCGAGGCGACGGCAGTGAAGGGACACACTGTGACGCTGTCCTGCAAGCTGGACGACGCCGGACACCCGCCGGCCTCCAGGTTCCTGTGGGAGAGCCCCACTCGAACCCTGGCCACCAACGCCTCCTCCAACCAGGAGCTAGTCATGACCGCCGTCAACGCCTCCGCGGAGGGCGTCTACTTCTGTGCGGGCAGGAACGACGTGGGCACGGGGCCCCTGGGCCACTTCTCTCTCAAACTCAGCGGTAAGTTTAATCTGTGCACTAACTGAATTTTAGTATATAGTCTTGCAGGTGAATTCTGTGTATTAATTGTCTTTTAAAAAAGAGTCATTTGTTCAATGTGTTAACGAAGATTTGAAATATCGTCTTGCACAGGTAAATTATGTGTAATAAAGGATTTTCAGAAAGTCGTCTTGAACTCGATAAATTCTGTATATGTATTGACTTTTAAACTATGTATTATGTATCCATTCTGCTATTAATTAACTTTTAAAGCTTTTAAGCGTTTTTCAAATACTTGATGGGATATATGTACTAATTGACTTTTAGAAGATCGATGAATTCCATAGGTTAATTAACTTTTAGCATGTGTATGTATTGAATTATGTATTTTAACTGACATTTAGAAAATAATCTTGCATTGGATGAATGTTTTGTGTTACCTGACTTTCAAGTGGTCTTTCACACGATTTTTTTTTGTGTATTAACAGACTTTTTGATGGTCTTGTACTGAATGAATTTTGCATATTAACCGTCTTTTAGATGATATTGTACTTGTGTATTAAATGACTTTTTGGTTGTCTTGCACTCGCTTAATGTGTATTAGCGGACTTTACAGTGGTCTTTTATTCGATGAATGTTGTATATTAACGGAATTTCAGGAGGCCTGGTACTCGAAGAATTTAATGCTTTACAATAGTAAAAATAAATAATGATTTCATTATCCAGCTCTTAGGTTAAGCAAATTGAACCTAAGAGCTGGATAATGGATAAAGATAAACCTCTGGAGAGATAAACTGAGCGAAAAGAGCTGGATAAACCTCTACTATTTATCATGCCTTCTTTGTTAACTGGAAGTTAATTTTTTTAAGCTTTAATGTACTTTTTCAAGCCATTTATAATGTTGGATTGATAAAGTATCCAGCAAGCATTGTCAAATGAGATTGGTAGGTGCTATAAAACAAGCATTGAAAGAAAATCTAACTTAAGTATGGATGCTGGTTGGTAGATTCAATTGTATAGCATCGAAGTTTCATGAATATAATACGAATTAAATCTTATAAATTGGCAAAAAGGACTTCGTTTTATATCGATTTTAAAATGTTCCATAAATTTTTCATACAGAAAAATGGTATTAATTTATTAGTGGTGATATTCTAAGACAATGCTGCATAAAGAACTGTGGAAATTGAAAGAAAAATAACATATATGCGTATTACCATACTAATTGATGGTTAGTTAAAATAATTTGCAATAACTAAAACCATTTAAGATGACAAACTAAGTGACTCGAACTAATTCTCTTTTTCACTCATTAACGTGATTGTAAAACCGATGTTTTTTATGGAAAACAGATGAAACATTCTTTGTTAATATATAATTTTCCTTCCTGTGCGCCATAATTGTAGTAGCAAGTGAATGCTTAAACTGGAATTATTAGTGATTGCAAGTGTAGGTTGTGTTGGAGATCAAAATGGCAAAGCCTTCCATCAAAGTCAATGTTTCATGACATCTGTCATTTGTTTTGAAGCACCTTTTAATTTTCAAATAAACCTAAAAATTGCATATTATAAATACTTTTCTAATTTCATCCACTGGTCAAAATCAATTAATTGATTCAGTTGAATATCAAACTGTTGTAAGATGAAAAAAAAAAATAGAATTTTCAAATAAAGATCGAGTTGCGATTGACCAGTTGTTGAAGCATCAAAAGGAAAACGACAGGTTGTAGAAAAAATGTAATTATATTAGTTGCAAGACGATTTATGTGGAACAGAATTAATATATCAAGAACTTAGGAGCGAGCTTCGACAAATAATTGCCAAGATCATTCTTTGCAAAAACACGATGGAGAACAACATAGACATATTTCTTAGAGGCACTATTTCGAATAGGCACCATGAAATCAACAGCTCACGCCATTGACATCTACTACATTTTTCCGAATTTTGGAAAAAGAAAATTCCATGAAGTGAGGAAATCCATTTTAAGCTCACTCATTTAGGGAAGGGGAAAGCAGTGACGAAATTGAAAAACTCAAGAAATTATCTGAACATTCAAAATAAAAATGTGCAGTAATATTTTCAATTAAATCTAGTTCTTTCATCATAAATGTTGGGTTTTATATTTATTTTATTTCGCTACTATTATTGTTGGACACATTAAGTTCATCCACTGCTACTGTTTGTATGGGACAGGGGAGTAATTACTGGTCCGAGTATTGTTTATATGTATTTATTTTCAGCGCCATTTCGATCTTTACAATTCTTCCTTTCAATATTTGGTTAGATTTATTTTTTATCTAGGTATTATGTGAAATTATTTACATAATTTTATATATGTATTTTCCATTTGTAAGTATATTAACGATACGTTTATTTATGTGAAAGCACTTTGATTTGATGCAGTTCTCCCCTTATCCACAAAGAAGGGTAGGCTTTAGTGCGAAGTAGTCCAACACCTAAATTTGAGCGAATTGATTTATTCAGCATTGTCTCGAAAGGCAACGCGTGTCTTCATTAGATTCTGGGGAGACCAACAAAATCCGATGCGATGTCGCCCAACTCGCGGCCACAATCTGCATCCCTCAGTCTTGATCAGAAATGTCAACCCGATAGGAAGCGTTGAAGGTGACATCTCGAATGCATTAGGCTGCAAATTGGCCCGCGACAATCCCCAATCTTGCTGATGCCTTCCACTGTCCACTGTTGGGTCGCGAATAGATGGGATAGAGCACAGATCGAACGCAAAGGGAGGGGGATGGAATAACATTGCATTTGGTGGGGTCAGCGTGGCTTAGTGGGTAGCGAGTTGAATTTCAAGAACTAGGAAAGCTGGGTTCGAATCCCGACAAGCGAGATTTAACTGAAAATATTCAGGTATAAATCAGGAAGGATAGAATAAATAATTATGCTTTTCAATTTTCGCCACACTTCGCCTTGGCACTTAGGACTATGTAGCCTCTACCAGCTAGAAGCGGAGGAAGTGACATCAGTGGTACTTATTAGTGGTACTCATGGTATATTATACCAAACAGCCCACCAACGGGTGATGAGGGGAGGAGAATGCCTTTTGCTTACAATGTCGAGAATGTGGGGAGGATTTTTTAAAGCTGACTGATCTACATTTGATTATCTTGTAGAAGAAAAGATGGTAAACATCCACCAGGCAGCCTAAGATGCTTTAAATACTTTATCACAACCATCAGTGCCAGTCTCCCCATTTCTGAAAGCACTGATTACATCAGTAACTCCACCAGATTCGAACTTTCGGCTATAATTCTAGCTTTACACACATTTCCAGCGATCCGCTAGTCAGGCAAATTCTTAAACCTAAAAGTGCTTACGTTATTGCCTTAACCTTTGCACTTTGCTGAAAAAGACTGCCTATACAACGTTGCTTGGCCACGATCGTTTCACATTATATTATCAAAATACGGCTGTAGTGTATCAACCGAGACCCTGAGTAGCACTAAAGTTGTTACATATATATTTATAAAGGGCAAATGACCTTAAGGCAAAGTATATTGAATTCTATAACAACAACAGTATTGTCTTTTTTGTTCAACATAAGAGTTCCATTTATGTATGTCGCAAACCGCCCTCAGAAAGGGGTACGAGATTGACTTATTGCCTTTCGGAATATCTTTGAATATGGACTCAATGTGTAACTTTTTCACATTTGAGTGATGTACGAGATAAAATATGGGAAACTCCCAGAAAGCAGCCAGACTACTGATACGAGATATTTTAAAAGCATTATCAAAATTGTCAACGATAAGTAATGACAGCAATATACGTCTGCCTCTAGATTCTTTCCTGACCTTCTGCTTGTTAAAATTGGTTAATGTGTCGGATTTCCGAACGAGGAATGTCCTAGACCAAATCCTAGTTTGAAAGTGAAGTTTTCGTGTCTATAACCAAGGGCAACTTAACAAATCTTTTCATAGTCCCCTGAAAACCAACCTTGGCTTGCTCGTTCCATATCATTAGCCCTCGGGACTGTGTAACGCTAACTCTGTGTATATAATGGCAAATGTCTTTAGTTCAAAATATCCGGTATTCTAAAATAGGAAGATCCACACTACATTTTGTATGTATTGGTTTCCATTACATGTATTGGTTCATTTTTATTGCTAACAATAGTTTCTTAAATCTTCTCACGATATTTTTACGTTTCATCTGTAAGTCAGTTTTCAGATAAATGAACAAGACATTGCATGTGGGACTAAAATTGCAGTATGATTTCATGGTGCAGTATGATTGCATGGTGCATGTATATGTGATATGAAAATGTCGGTATGAAAGTTCCATGCATGTATGATTTCAGCATGAAACATGCAGTTGTATGTCACTTGAAATTCGTAATAAAATTTGAAATGTCACTGTCGCTGATAGTTGGAGGCTTTATGGTATTTAATTTATTTGTTATGGTATACATTTTTTACTCTTTTTATACTTGATATATTTATATAACTAAAATTGTTACTTTTTTTTTGCTTTTCTTCTAATTCAGTTGTATATATATAAAATATTAGAATAAATTATTTCTGTAAATAAAATTGGCTAAACTTTAGGAAAGATCATTTGCCCAAATACTATAAAATACCTTACACGTCTTGCATTTTTAATTTTAATTTTGCTTACCAATAAATAACACATACTTTGAGGTGAGACGAGATTTAACTACCTAAAAAAACGAATCAAAACCTCTCTTGATGAGCGTCTTTCTTCGGCCCTTAGAAGAACGGAATGATCTCTTCGCTAAGTCCATGCATTCGCTCCCAAAATAGAGGCACGAAACGGCGGCGACATTTATTCTGCGGAAGATTATTTCATAAATAGGCGCCTTAACGGGCGAGTGCAGCCTGCAGGGATTAGGCCCTTCTTCCGCTGACCCCCCGGCCCTCCTTATCTGGGCCCCGCAGCTGCCGGCCCTGTTGAATCAAGTGGATTAGGGCCAAGAAAAAGGCACAGGTGGCTCAGAGCCAGATGGCTCCCGAATAATCGGTATCGGTGACTCCTTTTGTTTTCCTTGTTCCAGAGCTGACTCCGGTGGGATTTCTGGAGCAAAAATCGGGAGAGTGTGTTCGGTTTGCCGCCGAGATTGTCCGCCCCCGCTTTCCTACTTTTTGTTTTGCTGGGTATTAAGTGAGAGCGAGGAGGAAGTGTGTTTAAGACCTTTGGGTGGTATTGGGTAGTGACGAGTCGGTTTTTATCGGATCATGTTTGCTTCATATCATTTCTAGATAAAACGAATGAAATGAAGTTAAAATAATTCCATTGAGATTTTTTTTTATTCATTTCTGGTATTATATGTACTTTCTAATTTTAGCCAACGTACCAGAATACATTTTTAGAATAGGACAACTGTTACTTTCATGAATCAACTTTATTTTCTGATACCACCGTAATTTAGAACAATCATCCCCTCCTGAGAACACATGAAATTATCGCTACAGAAGTAATCGGTTTTAATTTTGGGGACTACTTTGGACTTCATGAGAGTCCAAAGTAAAAAACAGAAACAAAAAGCCCAACTTCTTAAAGACAATCACAACTCTTTTCCTAGATGAGTTGGACTCTAAAATGGTTCTCCAAGCATTAATAGTGATATGCCTGGAGAATAATGATAACTAAATTAATCATCAACATTATCATTACTAATTAAACTCATCATGATCATTATTGCTACTAAATAATAAGACTCAAAATAATCAACTGGTAAAATATTTGTGAAATAAACTAAGCATTTGGCTTATTAACCTACTATAGATGCACCTATTTTCCTCTAGGAAAGCAATCCATCATTTAAAGTATTAAAGCCTATATATGCCATGAAATTAAAGAATCGGTTTAAAAAGAAATATGAAATTTCTTTCTTTGATTTTAAAATTGTTTGGATGAGCTGTTGTTTTCCTGGCGTTGATTTCAATTGCGTAGCACTTTACTATGAAAACTTTTTGCCAATGGAACAGCAGATATGCAGAATATTCACCATCAGTCTATGATGATAGGAGCAAATTGCACCCACAGGAATCAATGTCTGCACCCAGAAAGTTTACACTCGCTTCTTATATCCTATTGTACATTGGTAATGCTCAACAATCTTCGGATTTGTAATGCTCTTTCCCCAACGTATTCATCAAAACTTTCTTTTCAGCATCGCTTTGAAGTTTTTAATCCAACTATTACACTTTGGAAATCCAAATCACTATTCTTCAAGCTACTCCTGGCCTGGTTTGTAATGTAATGAAAGGCAGCAATGTTATCATAGCGCAATGAACCTAAGAAATGTTATCATAGCGCAACGGATCTAGGAAATATTATCATTACTTTGCTATTATTACAACAACAAGAATAACAGCTGACAGCAATATCATAACAAAATGAACGACAACAATGTTATCATGACGAAATGAACGACAGCAATGTTGTCCTTGAGAAGAGTGACAGCAATATTTATTCATGAACTCTTTCTTCGTCTATGCTAGTTAAATTTCAATAAATAGTAGCTAAATAGCATCAGTCAGAAACTTTATCGCACTCTGTCTCTAAAATTGATCTATTAACTTAAATTAACTAAAAATCTAACTAAATTTAATCTATTAACTTAAAAGTTCAAGTAGTTCTATATTCAATATCCTAAATTAAATTCTTTTTTTATCGACAATTTCAATAGAAATCTTATCTTAAAATCTTATTAATATTCGTTACAATTATTTTCTTACATTTCGATAGTGTAAATAATCAAATTATTTAAAATATTCCATGGTTATTATGTTGTCTGAACAGTTATTTAGGATGAAAAAGTTTTTATAATTAAAAGAAATTATATTTATGTTTAATTCATAAAAATATAAAACTATAATTATAAATAAAAATTTGTTTTAAACACGATTCTGAAAAAGAAATTCTCCAAACTAAACAAACAAAAATAATTTATATCACTAATTTTCATCAAAGGGTAAGTTATAAATCAAATATTTTATTTAAGTTTTTGCAGCAAATATCATTTTATACATATTTTTCAACAAATAAAATCTTTTATTACTTAGATTAATTAAAAATTAAAACTTAAAAATAATTCCATTGTCATTGCTCCTATGTCACATTCTGAGTGATTTTCCAATACTTATATTTTATGCATCAACCTGCAGAACGCTTTCGATACACACATTTACAGTTCGAGTGCAACTAAATAAAAAGTAAATAATTTAAAAAAAAATAATTGTTAATAAATAGTAAAATAAATTCTGTAACCGTGGTTCCCCTACGCAACCCTGCTTAATCCTACTCACTGCAAAAGCGTCCCTTGCGTCGTGCAGTAGAAATCATCAGTTGGCCCCGAGACTCTTGTCTGAGAGGACGTACGGCAAAACAGGAGCTGCCGTTAGTTACGAGCCCTCATCCCGAGAGCTAGAAATGGAATGCTTCCACAAATGTATAATTACCTGCTACTTCAGAGAAGCTCAGTTTACAGTATCTCACCCCGATAGAAGATATAGTTACCCCTCCTGTACTTAAATTGGCCTACAGACTCTCATCCAGAGGAAGTCTTTTTTCGCTATCCAGCGTATGAGTATCTTCATTTACAATTAAATATACTAATATTTAAGTGAAAGGAGTCAACTTCTATTCTTTTTCTAATGTCTTTAAATGTCTGTTGCATATTAACTATTATAGTGTGTCGTGCTCGTGCTTGTGCTCTTGTAAAAATAAATCTGTGAGCTGTTAAAAGTGAATTTCAACTTGACCACAAACAGATCGAGCTGCACAAACGACGACATTTACTACAATGCAAGATATACGATAATAGATCTGTTTGGGTGAAGGCTATAAAAGTGTTAGAGTATTGAAAAATGTGTCGTTATGATGTAAACTTATTGAAGTGCATTCATACAATAAAGTTATTATTTTGAAAAACTTGATAAATATCCGCTTGTTATGCTTAAGAAAATTTACATTTAGTTTACGAATAGTTACATGTCTTTAACGAATTCATGAAGCTATATGCTAATCATGCAAACTGATTAAGGCAAGAACCAGACTGAAAAGATGGTTTTTTATTAAAAGGGCAGTTATTATTGAATGCGTCTACCTCATTAGTCTGTTCTCAAATGAACAGCTTCAAACAACACAAAACTTTTATAAGTCAAATAATGCTCTTCCGCCCGATATTGATTTGCCAATCGCATTTGCATACGTCCGCATATTGCACACGGCTCTAATTCCCTCTTCCATACTGCATGGGCACGCCACCAAAAGGCCCGTCGCCCAAATTAAACAGCGCTCACTTATATAAAAATGCGCGCCAGAAAAATCCTGGAGAGTTCGATTTTTGCGTGGCCCTGTTTGTTTCTGGAAGTAAATAATTCGGGAGCCCGTGTCGGGAAACCGAAATCCTCTTACAGGATCCGGAGCATCCGGGAGGGGGCTTAATTCCCGCGGCCCATTGTTTCGCGCTGAGCAGGATTTGCATGAGAATTCGGGAGCTCATTGGAAAATATCACTCCTGGAATCATCGAAGTGGGCGACACAACTGGCGCTCGGATTTAAATGAGAAGAACGGACCTGCTCAGAGTTTGCAGAACCTTCGCTGTGGGTTATTTGCATCGGAAAAGCGTTCCCTTGCAAGAACGGGAGCGTTTCCTAATTTTTTTTCCAGGAAAAGTGAGGAGTGGGAGGAGGAGTTTCTGCTCCCTCTCCTATTATATTCGTCTTCTCAGAAGCGGCAACCAAAAACTAAAGAAAACAGATCTCCCCGAGTTTATGTTTCATTCTTTGCGCTTCTTCTTCTTCTTTTCCTTCCCTTTTTTCCAGTAGAAGAAATAAAGTTAAACGCTCCTCTTTTTTTTTTTCTTGGAGAATTTTCACGGGAAGGAAAATTTATTCCGGGGGGATTTCGGGAATGTTTAGAAGGAATGCGATATTCCGGTTTCGGATAAGGCTTCCGGAAAAATCCGGACGCATATATCATTTGGATTTTTTTCTCTCCTTATGCATTTGGGCATTCTGCACACACCTTCGGGAAGACGTTTTCTCACCGAGGGTAAGAATTTCACATGTTTGCGTTCGTGCCTGGCATAATTCTGAAGAGATGGACAAAGAAAAAAATTTCATTTTCACGTGAAAGATAATTGCAATCAATCCTAATTTAATAATTCGCGCAAAGTTTATCAAATATCAAAAACAGCGTTAAAAATCTTTTCGCTGGCATCTCAAAATACAAAGCTTTTAGTAAAAGACAACAGTTGCACATTATATAATCTAGGGTAAGAGGAATATACCTTTTCAAACTGTTAAATGTTAAAAATTGTCAGTAATTGTTGTATTTTATAATTGATACCAGCGAATCAAAGACTTTGTCACACTTTTTGAGCAATCAAGCTGGATTGTTTGTCTTGTCCTTTACAACAATGATTCCGATGACGAATTAGTCCGTAGTGTTGGCAACTCTCTTTACAGTAATCAAGCCCTGTAATAATATATAGCATTGAAGGTGTGCTTCTGGTAGTATTATGCTGAACCTTGAGCCAATCAGATGAAACTGTTGGTGCTGCATCTACACACTGATATTTTGCGTTTGACTCATCCTTGAGGATGATGTTCTAGAAGAGTGTTGCTTCTGGGAAGGAATATAAATTACATTAGAAGTTAAGGACTTTTGACGTTGGACACGGTTTGAAACTTTTGAGTACGTTTTGACTCTCTGAGTAAAATGTGATGCTAAGTTCCTTTGTAAATATTATTCGTCTCTGTTAGTATTTGCAATTGGAAGGCCATATGATCGAGTGGTGGTCTTTACCACATGTTTGAGTTCGTATTCCGGCGATGCCGCGGTTGTTTCTAGTGGTTGGGAACCCACTTTAAACCGTAGATCCCAGTTTCATATAACCGTAGAGCGTCACAGAGCCCAATCAGATTTCTCATCCGCATCATTCCCAAACTGTAAAGAGGCAAGTCAGCTTTAGGCACAGGGATGTGGTATGGTGTCGTGCAGTAATAGCAAGTATTTGCAAATAGTTTCACTTTTTAAAAATATTTTATGGAAACCTCTTACAAGCATATATTATATTTCGATATTTGAATTAAAAGAAAAATTAAATATATCTATACTAATATATCTATATCTAAAAATTAATATATCTTTGGATATTAGAATTTTTGTAATACGAACATCTTACACAAATTCTAATATCAAAAAATATTGCATGCATTTTTCTTTTAATTGAAATAATAAACTATCGGCTACTTCTGCGAGCATCTTAAAATTGCATCTTAAATTCGTAATTCTTTTAAAAGGATCCAAACCATACATTTTTAGTAAAATCTCACTTACATTATCTATGATACGTTAAACTTGCACGTTACAGAATTTAATACACGACTTGTTGAAGTCTTTATTGACAATGCTGAAAAGAAGCTAAAAAAAAAAAAAAAAAAAATGAATGCCCACTAGAAATCCTAAACCCACCGAGAATTAAAACCGATACCGTCTATACACGTTTTCCGCAAATCCGCAAACTAAGGACCACCGCGTCGCCGGACTTGTTCGCCGGATAAACAACGCAGCAAGAAATTCCTCCTGACAGTTCCAACTAATGGGATTTTCCGCTCGAAATTGTCCGACATCCGTTCCTTAAGTTATCAGGTAAATCAGTGGACGGTGGTCCACTGATGCGAAAGGAAAACGACTGCAGAAGCCGCGTCGGGGCTCAGCGGGAGGCAAATAAAATAATTCCGCAGGTTTTTGCTTTTGCCAGCTGATGGATGTGCGACTTATTTTCGAGAGATTGCAATTAGCTGACTTTCAGATTTTGCGCCATTCTATAAAACACCCCTACTCAATAATGGGATTGTATTTTGGAATTTTTTTTTGTTCTAATTATATTTCAACAAGATATCTATTAGAACATTAACATTTCATGTGTTCATAAAAATATTGCACTGAGAATTATCCTAATTGGACATGTGGTATGAAGTATAGGAGATTTTTTACTAGAGATTCCATGAGGTAATATTTTAAGAATCCATTTAGTTTTTATTGCTATTATGTAAAGTAAGAAAGTATTATATATTTATTGTTGGTAAAATAAAATTATGTAATTTTTGTATTTCTCTTTGTTTCATAACAAAAATATGTGTATGGAAAATAAGATTAAACAGATTAGATTTTAATTCATGGTGTCGTTGAACTTCAATGTTTGTTTTTAATACTGTGACTAACTTCTGCATCATGTATTAACTTATTTATTTATTGTTAATTTATGTGTATATTGAAATGGGTTAATATCCTTGCAATACCGTGATTGATATTCTCTTCTTAGTTTAAACCAACAATAGAATCCACATTGCCACATTCTCATTGAATTTAATAATATGAAGTATTATGAAACTATAAGGAACTGTAGCCTTGCATCATTTCTTCAAATCCAGTGGCAGCCTGAGGGAAAATTGGCTGGCGCTCTGGCCTTTGGTACCAGAGGTTTCAGAGTCCAATCCTGGGGATGGCATGGAGGTTTGTAAGGGGTTCGGAATCCACTTTAAACTGTAGGTCCAAGTCTATTTAGCCTAAAGTATTCACAAGATGATCGTAGAGCGACAAAACAAATCAAACCAATCAAGTCCAGTGAAAAGAAAATGTTTAAACATGATTATTTAAAATTTGTGAATGGATATCCGTTACTTTTATAAAATACTGAATTGTTTAATATGTTTATTTTTAAAATTAATCAGACTCCTTTAATATAACTAACATAATTTAACAAAATTAATAATTATCATAATTTATGGAACTAAAAATTCTAATTTTAAATTCACTGTAAAAAAATAATAAAATTCTTTTTAAACACTCTTTGAAGTCTTCAACTCAGCTCCCAACACATCCCTCATCACCGCAAATGAAGCGCTAAACTAATTTTCAGATCTCCCTCCGCGCCGAAATTGAAGCCTCCTTCAAGTCTAAAATTAATTTTATTAACGGATAAGTCCCTCCACTTCGCGGCAGAAGTTGTCCAAACTCCGAACTTCTGAGGAACATGCGAAGGTGTATCATTAACAGAATTTAATCTTGCCTCCCCTCCATCCCACCCTCTTTAACTGTGACCGTGTACACACATGAATAGATGGGGTAGACTTGAAAAGCAGAATTAGAGCAAACTACGAAGTTAAATGCGTTTAAATGAGTGATGATATTCAGTAAAGCAAGGCTCAGTTATGGCGCATCTTTGGATAACTATTCCCCTTGTAAATTTATAGAGGAGTTTTAATTTTTGTCATTATAATTAGAGATACTATGAGGAAATAGTTTAAAAACCCATTTAGTTTTTATTGCTATTACGTAAAGTAATAAAGTAGTATATATTTATAGTTGGTAAATAAAATTTATGTAATTTTTGTATTTCTGTTTATTTTATAGCAGGATGTTACTGCGTAATTTTTTTAATTTCTGCCCCTCCCCCTCTTTTTATTTTGCTTCGCTCGCAAACCTTTATGGTTTTCGTTCAATCAAAATTTTCAGTGAATAATATTAATACTAAAGCTCCAATGATATAGGATCCTGAATGGTACTCCATTTCAAAAAAGTATTTTCATTCGCAAGGGACCTGATGGCCGAGTGACTACCATCCTGGTGCGCGGGGCTACAGGTTTCGGGCTTGAGTGCCGTGTGTTTGGATGCTTCTCGTGGTTCGGAATCAGCTATAAACCGTAGGTCCCAGTATATAGCCTGACTGCAGAGAGTTGGGCGTAAGGCTGGCAAACCTACTCCGTAAAAAGATAATATTTCCTGTCTCGAAATTTGCCGGTGGGTAGGCGGCCTTGACTTACGATGGGTCTGTTGCGCCAATGAAGAATTGTAGAACATTTTTAAGTGAAGCAGCTGTGGAATTCTAATTGAATATTTTCTACATTTAATTCTTTTTTTTTTTTTTCTCATTTACGATTATATGTAGGATTTTTGGTCTTTCAAATAATTCCTTATGTTAATTAGCAGGAATTAAAATTTCACTCACCAGCTGCATTAATTAAACAACTTCTATTTTAGTCAATACTCGAAAATGAAAATTAATATTACTTGGATGTACTGATAGTAAGCAATTCATCTAAATGAAATTTATTAATATTAGAAATTATATTATTACTTTGTAGGAAAATTTTATTTCTATTTTTCTTCACGGCATTTTTAAACTTGTATATTAATTCTTACGTTAGAATCTCAAAGATAACTATATTGCTGTCCCCCAATCTATTCTGTTTCCTTAAAGAAAGTACACTTAAACCTATTTTTGTGCAGGAGATACCGACCTCATAAAAGAAATTTCATAAAAAAACTTGTTTGCAATAAATTTAAAAAAGATTAGGCAATTAATAAGAACCACATAAAATATCCCACATAGAAAATATGTACATTGAAACCTCACGATGTAGTTGGAAATGGTTTTTCAAACACAGAAAAATTGAATCGACACACCGAAACATTTTTGAATTGTTTTATTTGCTTAATCCAGAGGTGACCAACCCGCGTCCCGCCTTGAAAATTTTTTCGGGCCGTGAGATTTATCACATTTTTATAAAATATATCTATTTCATAACGGCCAAAGTAGGGAAAAACAACGTATTTAAAAGTACATTATATTTCCTACTATAGATTATGTTATTACATTATAAAACTACATTATGCTATTTTACTTTATCTATTCTATATACATTATCTATGTTTGCGTGTAAGAACAACAGTAAACACACAAATAATAACTCATTCTGTTTCAATTTTCCACTCCAAAAACTGCCTATAGTGGATCTAATTATCTCATAGGGAAACATATAATTTTATAGGCCGGTCTCGTTTCTAAAGTGGCCCGCAAGATTACTTGGGTTGGCCATCCTTGGCTTAATCAATCTCAAAATTTACATTTAAAATTATTCATCGTCGTCAAGCACGAGGATTTTCTTGTGTAGAACTGGTTCAAAATCAATTCTCCACTTGAAGATGTTACATCGCATCTGATATCATTCGTGGTAATGGGATGATATCACATCAAGTGTGCCATTCTTTTTTTTCTAATTTGCTTGTTATTTTGACAGTCATCTGTAGCTTTATTTTAAATTTACATTTGCTAAATAGTTTCTTTCATAATAAGAAATGGATGGAATTGCTCTATACTGTGAAAAAAAAAGCTACAGTTTTATTGAAAGAATAATATGGAATTTATCATAAATAATTTCTTCTCACTTTAAAATGTTTCCTAAATCCCTTATTTGCATTTATAGTTGATTAAATTTTTATTTAGATCAAGATTAGCGTGCCAACATTTAATGTAGCACTGACATGCTTAAAAACCAAAATGATAACTAACGAAAAGGCAGCAAACGCGGATGATATTTAGTAGGGATGAGAAAGAAGTTAAAAAGCGCCTACACTTTAAATTACCCTTTTATAAAGTTAAAATATTTTTTATTCTCATACATATACTTCAACCATTAATAAGAGATAAAAAATAAAATAGATTGGATCCACGTTGGATATTATACCTTGTCAATTTAAGCCAAGTACTTTCATTATAATAGGTATATATTGCTGTTATATATCGTATATAAGCCAATCTGTGTAAAAGACAACATTGCCTTTTTTCCTTAAAAAATTTTTAGCCAAAGTTCAAAACCCATATATAGGCCGATAAGGAAAAAATACCTGCAATGTTCAATCATGTATCCATGATAACGAAAATGTTGAAAAGCAGTTAAAAAATAGTGGAGTGTTTGCCAACAAACTCGCTGTAAAGTAAAATGTAATCTATAACTATCATCATTCAACTATCAAGAATCATCATTATAATCTATAAGTATCATTATTCAACTATCAAGTATCATCATTATAATCTATAACTATCATCATTCAACCATCAAGTATCATAAATCTATAACTAGCATCATTCAATTATCAAGTATCATCAATTTATAACTATCATCATTCAAGTATCATCAATTTATAACTATCATCATTCAATTATCAAGTATCATCATTATAATCTATAACTATCATCCTATTAGTTTCTGGCTGTAAATAGCCAGAAGCTAATGATGATAGTTATAACTAGATCAGGTAATCCTGTCTGTAAAAGCGCATTTCCCATTCAGCCATCGTCTTTTATATGATCTGTGGTATCTGTGCAAGTCTTATTTTCTGTGTCATTGTACAGTCTGCTTGAAAGGTGATCAGGAAGAGAAATTATTATATGTCACATTTCAAACTTCAAGTCATTACATTTGTTGGATAACGCTGCCATATATAAGCCGAGCCCCATAATTTAGCTTTAAAAATTTCTAAAAATGATCGGCTTATACGCAGATATATAGGATATTTTTAAATGAAAAATAACTACATGAATTTTAGGATGGTTTCGTAGCTAAAGTAATTGAATTTTTAGAATATATATCTACTAAAGAATAAAATTATTTCAGTGTGATAATATAATTCTCTCTTGAAGATTAGAAAATTTGCATTCACACTAAAAACGAACAAATAAAGTGACACAGACAAAATGCTGACAGATCATGTAACAACATCAAATCCCTGTAAGGCATAAGCATATCTGTACTTTTTCGACACGGCATTGATTTTTTGGTCGTATGTAATAAAAACATTTTGAACCCGTTGTACATGCCCGAATGCACATTTTTTGTTCAAAATAGTTTACTCGAATACAGTATTTTTCCTTTTTTCACATTTTTTCTCAACCACAGGAAAAACGTTTTTGTATAATTTTCGGGGCACACATATTCTGGAAGGTACAACGATATAAGATAACATATTTATCTTATTTTAACTCAAGTGTATACAAATTTGTTTGTGGTGTATGTTATTATTATATTCCAACGTTATAGACCCATATTTATCTAATATATAAAAGTCAACATGCTTATTTGTTAGTCCTTTACATGCTTGCAATTTTCAACTTGTAGCTTTTGAATTCGGCACCTAATAGGCTATTGCTTACGTTAGACCTTATTTATTTGGAGACTCCCTCTGGTTTCCGCGCTTTAGTGACCTCCATTGAGTGAAAGGGTTAGGATGTATTTTTATGAGCAATTTTTATAAATATCGAATGTTCATTTCAATTTCTTTTCTACCACCCACACAATGGTAAGGTTTATGATAGGGAGCAAAAATCCCAATTTATGAAATGTTTTATTTTGAATGTAAAACATTTTTTAAATATATTAAACGTTAAAAAAAAAAAGCCTACTACATAGGTCGGTCGTTAACAATAGCAAGTATCAGGCTGGGCCTGAATGGCTGAATATCTAGCGCTTGGTGCAACAGGTTTCAGATTGGAATCCCTGCAGTGTCATGGATGTTTGTAGTGGTTCTGAATCCACTTTAAGGCGTACGTCCTGGTCTCGTAGGATTGTAGGTGCGTCACTGAGCCTAGTCAGACTGCTACCTACGGGTGCTCCATCACAACAGAAGCTACACCCCTTACCCTTCAACCATGATTCCACGGGTTCGTGGGCTTGGTCTAGATGACAGTAACAACAACAACAACATAACAGTATCAGCCTACTTCAGACCTGTTTTTACTTCAGCCTACTTCAGACCTGTTCGTGCGTTACTAATATTTAAAATGTACATCTGAACACCAGAAAGAAAATTAAAAATATTGTGTATCCACAATCAATTGCGTAAAATTTTTAATGAAATTTTTTTTTACTTATTATTAATAACAAATTTATTTTTGAGCTTTTTATAATTAAATTGTCTAATCTCTTGTGTTGTTATTCTATCACATCTTTTCTGAAGAGCTCATGTCATTCAGCTTGTGTTATTTATTTATATCACCTTTCTCTTCCCCCCCGGCAGCCCCTCCTCCTTCGTGCGCGCCCTTCCACCCGAGAGCGGGGCTGCGCGCAACGCCAGCGCCGTCCGCCTGGTGTGCCACGTGGAGTGTGACCCCCTCTGCTCGGTGACGTGGTTCCGGGGCCAGGACTCCCTGCTCGACTCCAAGTTCTTCGTGACCGAGACCCTGGTGCTGGAGGCGGACCCGCGGCGCGACGTCCTCCGCTCCGTCGTCAGCAGCCTCTCCTGGAGCCTCAGCCACCTGCCCGCCTCCTCCTTCGACTTCAGCACCTTCGCCTGCCGATCTTCCGCCAACCCCTCGGCCCCCTGTACGCAGCTCCACACTCTTCAGGATAGAGTGTGAGTACACTTTTAGCATCTCGAAATCTGTCATGCTCACTAAGTCATGGTATCATGGATCATGATGGCATGGTGTCATGAGTCATGGTATCATGGATCATGGTGTCATGTCATGGATCATGGTGTCATGTTAATACTAATTAGACTTGAGCACGGCTGTTAGGCCGAGCACTTGTAATTTGAAACGAAAGGAATTAGAATCCTGAGAAGTGAAGAAGAAGTTTCATTCCTGAAAAGAAGGTGAGTGCTTCAAGAAGGTGAAGGGTTCCCAAATAGGTTCCATCTGGACGTGAAAATTTTGTTTGCGTGCCGAATAGGTGCGCTTAAGTCTTAGCGCTTAAGCCTTTTGCCAAATGGATGGATGTCCAAGATAACGTACCACGCCAACAAAGCCCAAGCAAGCCATAATGGCGATGTTTGAAAGGACCAGGCAATGTCACATTTCCGAAATATCCTGAGGAGAAAGCAGAAGCAAAGTAAGGCGCCTAGTCCAACTATATGGAACCAAGTTCGTGGGATCTGGATTGAATTACAGGCTTATATGGAGGTTCAACTCCAATTTTATAGCTGATTCATGAATTATCATAGTCTTAAAAAGTCCCTATTTCGCAATTGAAAAAAAAAAAAACAAGATGCTAGATAGCACTTCTAAAAATAATATATCATATATATTAGAAATGGGGACTGAAAGCCGAGTGACTAGCGCTCAGGCGCTCTGTACCACAGATCTCGGATTCGAGTCCCGGCGGTGACATGGATGCTTGTAGGGGTTCGCAATCCACTTTAAACAGTAGATCCCGGTCTAGCATGATCGTAGAGAGTTGACGTACTGACTGACAACCTACACCGTAAAAAAAAGTCATCTCCTGTTTCGAAATCTGCCAGTTGGCCCACCATGGGGCTGTAATGGTGATGATACATTAGAAATAATTATTTCAAGATATGACAATTAGATATTATTATTTAAATAATTATTTTAATTATTTCTCATTTTAGAAATAATTATTTTTAAGATATATTACATAATATATCATATATATAATATAATATCTATTAAATATTTGTAAATTGAGATTGTATAAGATGGGTGCACTGTAGCTATCCCCCCACCCTTCCCGTCTTTCATAAAATAGCTCGCATTTCAGTTTGAAGCAACCATAATCCTCACGTGATCATACACTTCACTCCACTTTTACAATCATCACTGTCTAGTGTGATGTGATGTGATGGTTGGTCCCCATCTTGGTGATTCTGCCCTTCAGCTGTACGGAACTGGCCGCTTTGTTTACTGGCGTTACAGAGGGAAAATGAAGACGTATTGCAATTCGTTTAGAATGAGTTTTAAGTATGCATTCCGGGTTTTGTAATTTAACACAATGGCCCTACAGTAAAGATTTTTGCCAACAATCTTTACTGTTGGCCATTAAAAACGCTATAATGTTGGCGCGAATGAAGAAAAAAAAAGGTCTGCTATCATGCAAAAAGATTTCCAAAAGAAATGATTCATTTTTCTGGTTCTAAATAAATGTAAATTAAAATTTCCTAAATATCTGGAATTTATATATTAATTGAGTAATATTTTCCCACCAAAATGATTAAAAACTTTTTCATTTATATGAAATATTTACAATGCTTTATTGTATTTCATACAAAATGATCAGAGTTCTAAACAAATATTATTTATTGTATCTATTTATCTTCAGCAGCACATAATTAAATAAATGTATGAATTGTTAAGAAAATTTTCAGAATTGCTTCGTAAAACATGTTTATGTTTTCCAAAAAATAAGCGTGTGGAAAAGAAACCAAGCGATTCTTTGGAATAAGAGGATACACTTTACCACGTGGTCATGTATCTTTTCAGTCAGCTGTAAACTGACAGCACCCCAAAATACTTTGCTCATGAAAACATAACAAGTTAAGGTTAAATTATGTATGGTGTGTCGCACTACTGTCATTTTGCTCACACTTTACGCTCATTAGACCGGGACCTACAGTTTAAAGTGGATTCCGAACCCCTCACAAAGATCACGCCTCCGCCAAGATTCAAACCTGAAGCCTGCGATACCAAAGGTTAGAACACTAGTCAATTGGCCATCATGCCTCAAATGGTGTATGGAGTAACTCAAAGGATCTTAAGTGACCACATTCGTTGAAGAAAAAGAAATATTAGCAGCGATCAAGTGTTGTGCATAAACTTCTATTCTTTTTCTCGAATAAATCTATAAAATTCACAAGGGCAGATTTATCTGAAGAAGCTTTCTATTTCCTTTCAGGAAAAATACACCTATCAGTTATTGAAATTTTTATATAAATCTCACTCTTTTTGCAATTTGACGCAGTTTTATATCTTCAGGATCTTCACTCCTAATTGATAGATTTTTTTTATTTATATCATAATGCATGGAGGTTAAGGGTAATGCATTTTAGAAAATCGAGAGCTTGCAAAAAAAACAATTTAAGAACTCACGGTGATCATGGATGATAAATGGGTGTTGTAATTCATAAACGTTGAAGATCCAAGAAATATGCTTTTTAGATGGCTTCCATTACAGGGTTTTCAAAGGATTTAAAGCGTTTTCCATCCATAAACATCCATGAATAATCTTTCGGATTTCAAAAAAAAAAAAAAAAAAAAAAAAAAAAAAAGATAAATGTTTTAACTCTTAGGATTTCAAAACCATTATTTATAAATTTTTCTTCAGTGAAATGTTATAAATTAATTTCCGAAGGAAAACTCTCGTTAAATATTAATTTTTTTTTAGAAAATATTTGACTTTAATTACTTTTGAATAATAATAGAAGGGTAAATATTCTTTATTAGTTTGGTTGTTTTCCTGAATTAATCTATCCCATCAATTAAAGAATAAATTGGTAAATTAAATATTCGTTTGTTTTTAATTTTAAAAAATCATTTGTAACTCTGAATAAATTTGCCAGTTTCTCAAATTAATTTTAGTTTTTCCCGGTTATCAGAATTCATTAGTGAATTAAACTCTTGGTTTTCAACTCATTTGTTTATCCATTGGTGATTTGGTGATTTATTATTTATGCTAAGACAACAGGGCAAGTGGCAAACTACTAGTGGATAGTTTGGTTTGTCGCTCTACTGTCATCTTGTGCACACTTTTGGCTCATTAGACCTACTGTTTGAAGTGAATTCCGAACCACCAACAAACATCCATGCCTCCTCCAGGATTCGAATCTGAAGCCTGTAGTACCAAAGGTCAGAGCACTGGTCACTTGGCCTCCAGGCAGCTTATTAGTGGATAAGCGAATATGCAAGCGTAATGACAAGCAGTATTTTTTTATCACATGAAAGTAAGGACTCTCATTAAACATTGACAGTCAATCTAAAGAACAGCAAACAGTGTAGAGGGTAACCCCGTTACTGAAGGAATAACGGCAACGCACACTTTAGTGCATTTAGTGCTCTCCTATATCTCAGCTTTATCTTAGTCTAAGGATTGATCAAGAAATAGCATGCTTTATCCACAAACGAACATTTAACCTACATTAAGTTTTGCTTACCACTGAAGAGAAAAATAATATTTTTAGTCCACTAACTGATATGCTAATTTGTATGCACATTATTTTGGTCCTCGAACCCAAAAGAGAAGTGCCGCATAGGTTAATTGACTGAATTTCATTGCAACTTCAGCTTGTGGGGATTGTGCAACTTGTGAGGTTTAGTTTGCATGAATGACACGGTGAGTGAGTCATAAATATATGCTTCTGGTGATTTTAGAATTTGAATCCAGTTAACACAGTTTGGTGTGTACTTTATAATTTATTTTCCTAATGCAGCTGGCAATACAGAGACAGTTCATCTTTCTGCCATAAGCTGCATCGCTGGTACTCATTGTGCACAAACCAGGTGCTCGTGTAGCTTAAAGATAAGCTACGGATGCAAGTCCCACTAGCCCCACAACTCTCTACGATGCTATTAAACAGGGACCGATGGTTTAATCTGATTCCGAACCGTTGCACGAACATCCATGGCGCAGCAGCGACTCGAAGCCGAAACCTGTGGCACCGAGCGCCAGAACGCCAGCCACCACGGAAGCTTCCAGTGTCTTAAAAATGGAACTCTCTTCTTGGATAACTCTCTCGAACCCGAAACTTGTGGTACCGAGCGATAGCAGTTCGTCTATCAGACCGCACTTTATAACAAAAATATTGAAAAATGAAACTTCTATTTATGCGTCTGTTACACATGGAAGCAGCTACAGCTTTTATCGTTTCAAATTTTCTAATTCTACATTCCTCTGCTTTTTTAAATTCTACTTAGAATTCATATCTTTTCCTTTCGAAAAACTAAAAGTCGATACAACAAGTGTCAGTGTTTCTGGTAGAGTTCAACTAAAGGAGTTGGAAATTAATAAACCGTAAGTGTTTCTTGAAGGAATGTATTTTAAAACCAAAACATTGAGTACTATTTTCTTCATAAAGATGAAAAGAATTTAATTCATGGGGGATTCATCACTAAAAAGAAACAATGCACAAGTTGACATGCAATGACGAACATTGCTTTCCGATCATTGCAAGAATAATTACCGCAGAGGTGACGTACAGAACTCGAAAGTCGTCACAGATGAACATTCCTGGTGTCATTAGCCATCGCCAACTTTCTAATTACATTTGTTGCACCCCGCGACTCAAGAATGTGTCGGGAGGGAAAAAAATAATTATCATATCCGGTAAAAAAAGAAGAAACTTCTACTTCGATCACAAGAATTCCCCTCCCCTCCCCCGCCGAGAATTTCTGATTTGGGACAACCTTAAAAATGAGGAACGACCGACGCCATACTTTCGAAAGAATTCAAGAATTAAGCGAGGCTTTTCGGCGGTTTTTTTTTCTTCTTGTCGCTCTGGTTCGCGAATGGATTTTCGTTGGGAAAATAAGATCAAATGCATTTTGCGGGGAGATTTATTTTGGGTTGGAATTCCGGGATTGGGGAGGAAGAGTTTTCCTTTTTCTGAGTGCGCTGTTGTTTCTTTGAATTACTGTCCTGCTTTATTCGAGTGTGTTCTTGGGAGAAAAGATATTGGCCTGCTTTTTCTTTTTGTTTTCTTGTTTTGTTTGCGTCGATTCCGATATCCAGTTTTTGTTTTCAATTTGGAAGGGGGATAGAATTCAGAAAGGGACTTTAAATTGCTTTTTAAAATTCGGAGATAAACAGCGCAAAAAGGAAATTTATGTTTAACGAAAATGGCAGTATCTTCTAAAACGCAAATACAGATTTTATTCATATTTATTCATGATTCGGTTATTTTATATAGGAATGAGTTGCTTATATAATATTTTATATGAATAAATATAATATCATTTATAATATATATCCTAAAAGAAAAAAAAAAAAATAGGAATTCTAGAATAGGTAGAATTAAAAAAAAAAAAAAAAATCACAACAAACAGAAGAATGTGTAAAAATTAAATATACAGTGATTATAATTAAAGCCCAACTTTCGAAACGCTGTAAAAAAAAAACCACTCGTCACATTGAGTTCAAATTGGAGCTGAGGATACTTGAAGAATGGAGAACCGGTACGACACCAAAAAAAGTTTCAAAGTGTGTGAGAACGCTGTATGTGACATAACGAAAGTGAATTCGGCTGCCACTGCTATTTTGAATCGAAATGGCGATATATTTGGTATGAGTTGCACATGAAACCAACTGTAGTGTTCAATGGACTTGGTGGTTTCGGTTTTTGGACGGAAAAAATGATTTCCAAGCCATTCAACTGTTGTGACACTATGAGTGGAAATCCCACCCACCACGGCAAGGTCATACCACATAGGATGGAAAATAGGTGAAACTCTTTTTTGATGCCATACCGTTTCCGCCTTCTTCGAGTATCTTCATTTCAAATTTGAACGTATTGTGACGATTGTTCTTTTTTACGCATTTTGAAAGTTTGACTTTAATTATTATTATCCTGTATTTCAAAAGATTGATTCCAAATTTAGAACTTATATTTTACATATTAAATCTTCCAAATATGTTAAAAATTTAAAAAAGCCTTTGTCGCGAGTGATGATCATCACGACAAGCAAATCAATGTTCAACTTCAATCAATGATAAAACTAGAAGAAATAAAAGCATTTCACACGTAGATTAACGTTAAAGAAGATTTTTCCAACGCCAACAGTTTTTCATTTCTGAGTTCTTAATAAGTTAAAATCTATCAATAAGTTTGCAATGAAACAACGAAAAAAGTTCAAAAAATATATCTTTGATCAAATATCTACCCAATTTCGTAGATTGTAATATATATATATATATATATATATATATATATATATATAGATTGATATAATTAAAAATAATAGGAATAATAAATAATAATAATAATTAATATTATTAATGAGCAGTATGTCTACTTTAATTAAAATATGTGGAAAACTGAGATATATTTAGGATAATATTGTAAATTAAGTAGATGTATTGGCTATCTGCGTTCAATCTGTAATTAGAACATTGTTTATAAAAAGTCACGATAAGTTCTAATTTTAAGTTTCACCCAAATTTAGACCGCTATATTACTGAGAATATTTAAAAATCAAAACATTTAATCGTTGAGAAACATACAAAGACATCCATACTGTTTGTAATTTAAATTGTTTTTATTCTCTGTGACCCTATATAACTAAACCAAATAAATGTTTTTTTCTTATTGTGTCTTTTATCAAATTGAAACTTTCACGAAATATTTTCAAATGATTACATTGAAACTACGTAAGATTTCTCTAATTGTTAGTCGTTCATTGATAAAATTTTTTAACCCAAATGCCCATAAACATGTCAGGATCAATAATGCACATATGTGTGTCTCTTTCCAGATCCACCGAAAACATCCAGGTGTCGCTGAGCCTGCTGGACGTGATGGAAGGTGACACGCCGGAAGACGTGGTGTGCTCGGCTTCCGCCTTCCCCCAGGCCACTACCTGTGGACGGTGGGCGAAACGGTGCTGTCCAGGTCGCGCGTGCTCTCCTTCAACACCTCCGTCACCAGGGACATGGCCGGCAACTACTCGTGCGTCGTCAACAACCCCCACGGACGGGCCAGGGCCGACCTGCAGCTCAGGGTCAACCGTAAGCTTCCCTTGCAATGGCTGCATGCATGCGTAGACCAGTGATTAATAGTTGTTGTTATCGTGTCCATGGATTTAAAAATATTATTATCAAAGTCAGATCAAGTCAAAAGTCTCCACGATAGCGGTTGCTACCAACGGTCACAGGATCGCTTCACTACACAGGACTTCTCTTAAGTTGGCCTCGATTGGCACCCTACCTGATTGCAAAACATGGGAGTGAGTGCTAGAATGTGCTTAGGTGTTAGGAAAGCGCTGGGGCAATTTCTGCACGGTCCCTGGTCTTGTCTGGGAGAATCTTCATCCTTCTGTAATGATTAGTTCTGAGTCTGCTAGTAACTGCTGTCAACTTCCTAGGGCAGTTGTTGTCCGTGATGAGTGGCTTCTTAAAGTTATGAGGAATGACTTGGCTTTTGGCAACTGCGTTAGCATCTGCAAGTGTGATTCTAGTCCTGGGTTGATCATTGTCCCTGAGTAATTAATAGGGTTTTGCTAAAAAAAAAAAAAAAAAAAAATGTCTTCCTCAATGTTAAAAATGTACCCATTGCGAAACAATACTTTTATTGATTCATACAATTAATATAACTTTTATTGATTCATACAATTAATATAACATTCATACAATACCATTTCAATTCAATCTGCTCAATTATCTGTATTTCAGTCAGTTCAATTAATCCACTATTTCAATCAATGTCTTCCTCAAGATAACATCATCCATAAATTATTAAACTTTTATTGTAGTAAACACTGTGGCTTCTGTTCAATCTACTGTAATCTACTACTAACTTATAGCATTTTAATATGCTGAATATTCCAATATGCTGTCTAGTTAAATTATGATTAATTTTACAATTTTTTTTTGTTCTTACTGTTATTAAATAATTTATTGCTTTCGGATACATGTATTTCGGCCTATTTGCACCATAAAAAACTTTTACGATATAAGTACGAGTCCCTAGCAATCGTACCCTTCACAGAAACTGAAAGAAATTTTCGTTTAAGCTACTTTGAGGTATGCACTGAAGAATAGTAGGAAAAACAATAGTTAAACTCAAACAGGTACTGTTACAGTGACGCGAGTTTTAAAATTTCAAATAACAACACCCACTTTTTAATTGAAAGGCGATCGCCATAGTGGAAAATCATAAATAACATTGGAACGGTAGCTATACCATCCCAGACAGACTAAGAAGAAAAGGGAAAGCAACCACTTAAGACAGAGAAGCAACAGAAAGCGAAACCTTTGAAAGCGTTTTACACATTTTTTACGCGACCTCTTTCACACACGATGGCACTTTGCATGCGGCAGATGGTGTATAGCACTCAAGCACGTACACTGGCAAGAGGGATCTGTTGAACTTGAGATGGCATCTTTGCAACAGAATGATCTTATACTTTAAATTTTTCAGGTATCCCTACAGGGAAAGGCTCTATCTGACGTCGTGTGGATGCAAAATAGCACCCCATTTCTGTGGTCTTTTGTCAGACATTTCCTAATACAACAATTTGGTGACTAGAGTTATCTCACGTCATTTCACATTTCCGTAATCTAAAGAGTGTGCATTTAATTTCCAAATGTTTTGATATTGTAGCTGCCTGATGGCTAATTGGCCAGCGCTCAGACCAAATGCAGGCCACGAGATCTTTAGATCCTAGAATGGCAGATATGTAGCATATTTACAGTTAACTAGGGATGTACCCTTAAGAGCTTGCTATAAGTATACATACCAAAAAGGTGCGGCCTGATGACCAATTGGCTAGCATTCTGGCCGTTGGTATCAGAGGCTTCAGGTTCGAATTCTGGCGGTGGTATGGTTCTTTGTGAGTGTTCGGAAGCCACGTTAAACTAAGTCCCGGTCTAATTAGGCCAAAGTGTGCACAAATGACCGTAGAGCAACAAACCAAACAATTTTGATCTTGTTATAATTGTTTTATTATTTATATATGGGTAAAAAAAATATTTTATAACATATTGCTATTTTGCTTTGTTATGCATTACTTATAATTTGTAAAATAAAAATACAAGTAAACTTTAAAATAAAAAAAATGAGCACCGCAATAAAATATTTATTTAAGAAATTCATATCATCATTGCTTTCCTTTAATTTATTTATTTCCTTATTATTTGATTAGTATTACATTCAACAATGTTTCTTTTAGTTTAGGTATTATTTAACATTTATTTCATAAAAATTTTGTATATTGTTCATTTGTATGATTGTAATATCCAATAATAGTCACGCATTCCTTACTTTTTTTGAATTCCTATAATATTTTAACAAATATTTTTATTTCATGATTTGTATTTTCAATCAAATTACATACTTCTTAAATGGAATTTTACATACATTATCGGATCTTTTATTTAAAATCTTCGATATTACCCAACATAAGATTAACTTTTATAAGAAGATAAAAACTGAATCCACTCCTCCTATGATTTTCAATCTTTACCTTTCTACATTTTCTTTCTCATCTCATATTTGATGCAAATCTAATTTTAAAAGCACTGCAGTCGCTCAAATTGATCGTTTTTTCTTCATCTTCTCAAGTCACTCCTGTCTCTTCAAATCCATTTAATTTCTGTTCTTTTTCTTTCGAAATTCTCGCGCCGTGAGTTGAGTTTTTTTCAATTACCTGCAGGTGCCTTGATGTAACAGAGTTAAACGCTATTGCGCATGTCAAAGAATGCTTCTTTTGTAAAACGAGGATTTTTTCCCCCCATTCATTCAGAAAAATTCTACATTATCCACATGAAGTCTATCTATCTAATTGTAGGACCTGGATCAAAATATTTGTAAACTAAAGAATCGTGATTCGCAGATGATAGACGAAAATTATTGTGATTATTTATCCCAATAATTTGACATATATATGTAACTTAGTAAACGTATCAGTTATATTTGCTAGAGGGATGACCATGTTAAATCTGTAAGTCTTTATTGGTTTAGTTTGTCGCTCTACGGCCATCTTGTGCCCACGAAGGCTAAATAGACCAGGGACTACAGTTTAAAGTGGATTCCGAACCACAAACAAACAAACATCCATGCCAGGATCAGACCTGGAGCCTGTGATACCAAAGGCCAGAGCGCTAGCCACTTGGCCAATAGGCCGTCTGTAAGTCTTGAAGTTTTTATGATGGATTTGAGGAAGTTGAAGGAGTTGAAATTGAAATTTTTCAGATGCTGTTTGTACCGTGTCATCCCCTTCCTTAATGATCACGATCAATATTTTTAATCAATTGCAAAAACTAATAATAATAATAATAATAATTTTACAAAAATTCAGATTCAGAGGAGATTTCATCCCTACCAGTGCAAAACTCTCTCTTCAACTGATCTGCTTTACATCCATATCGATAGTTATGGCAACCCTCTGCAAAGAGAGATTGATGTTACAATTTAGTGGCCACGCTCTGGCGCTTGGTACCACAGGTTTCGGGTTCGAGTCCTTGGAGGTGCCATGGATATTTGTCGCTGTTTGGAATCCACTTTAGACCGTAATTTCCTGTCGAACAGGATCGTAGAGCGTTGCGAAAGTATTGTTACTACGCGTCCGTAGCTAATCTTCAAGCTGCATGCATCTCCTGAGTAGTGCTAAGTGAGTAACATCGGTGCAGTGCTTGCCTTAAGTCATCGAAGACAACTGCCTAAGTGTTTGCCAGATGTTTCACCAAATTTTCGTTCCAGACTGTGGTGAAATATAACAGAACTCAATATGATAATTGGCGACCTGATGGCCAATTGGCTAGCGCTCTGGCCACAGGCTCCAGGTTCGAATTCTGGCGGCGCCATGGATGTTTGTGAGGGATTCGAATCCACGCTAAACTGTAGATACCGGTCTGTTTAGCCCTCTTGTGCGCAAGAGGACAGTAGAGCGACAAACCAGTCCAAACTAACTAAACTAAGATTATTCTGATCCTTCTGTAAGCCCAATAGCAAATCACTTCTTCAATAATGTCATGCAAAGTATAAACCCAAACATGAGGCATTCGTTTAACAAAATTGATTAAAGTGTATCAATTCCAATTATGTCCTAGATTTGAATGACTCCTCTTTTTTACATCCTCCAGATGCTAAGCTGCTGTTTTTAATGAGTTAGATAGTATTTATCCATTTGTTGAGCGCCATGATTTAACCTGGGAATGTTGAATCGAAAGGCATTTGCATACGAATGCTTATATATAATCACTACATAATCTGGTGCGTGTCCTTTTTCACTTCTGTTGTTTTTACGCATTATATTTCCATTAATGGAAACACAAGTAAAGAGAGATTCATGGGACCCAGTCATTCTAAACAGAACACGTGTAAAGGATTTAGAAATAATGGATGCCAGACGAAGAGTATCGACTTATTTTTTACCATAGAAATTTTATGCAGAAATTTGACGCGATATATAAGCTTCTAATTAACTACTAGCTAACTAATTCTAATTAACTAATTAGCTTCGGTATTATAAGCTTCTTAATTAAGCATTATTAATTAAATTTGATAATTTAAGGATGCCTGTGTTATATTTGATTCCTAATCCTTAATGTCTGTTAACCCAAAAATGTGAGATACGTTCAAACAATTCCAATTAGCAATATGTTTCCTAAGTTAAAGTATTTTGTGCGGGTTTATTAATATTAACCTTAGTTTCTCGATCAAGCATTAAGCGGCTTTTCGTTTTTGCTTTTACGGATACCATATTCGCGCTTTGTCTCTTCTTTCCCTTCTGCTAAATAAAACTCGAATTATTGAATTTGCGCCACTTTTCTTTCAAATCAGTGCTATGTTATGGATTTTTTTAATAATTGTATATAATTATAAGCTTGATTATAATTATAAGCTAATGGTTTATGATGTAGAATAAAATTTATGACGGTCTTGCCTAGTAATTATATTATTGAAAGATATAATTGAGTTGCTTCCTTAACATTTAATTATAACATTAATTCCTGGAATGTTGGAACAAAAAAAAATATTTTTGTAAAGAAGTCAGGTGTCCTGACTCCGATTCCCAACTCTTTTAAAGAGGCACGACTCCCAACTCTGACTACAACCGCTCACCTCTAATAAGACAATTGAATGTGCACGATGATTATAGTTACTTCATTTACTATTATCATCCTTTATCCTAATGTTAAATCCCACTTTCAAAATGCTTTAAAAAAACAACCACTCATCGCAATGAGTTCCACTTTGAACTGAAGATACTTGAAGAAGGAGGAAACGGTACGGCATCAAAAAAGAAGTTCCAAAATGTAATAATAGAGGGTGCTGTCAGCGGCATAAAAAAGTGAACTCGGCTACCAGTGATAAGTTTGAATCGAAATGCCAATGTATTTGGCATGAGTTGCACACGAAACCCACTGCAGTGTTCGACGTGATTGATTGTTTCGATTTTTACGGAAAAAAGGACTTCCAAGTCATTCAACAGTTATGACACTGTGAGTGAAAAAGCCCATCCACCACGGCAAGGTCATACCCAATTGGATGGGAAAAATCGGCGGAACTTTCTTTTTGAAACCGTACCTTTTTTTTCCCCTTCATCAAGTATCTTCAGTTCAAATTTGAACTCAATGTGACGAGTGGTTCTTTTTTTTTTTTTACAGCATTTTGAAAGTGGGACTTGAAGGAATATAGATAGTAATTATAATTAATTTTTTTTCATAAAAGATTTTGTTTCTATGTTTCATAATTTGTTCGATCTCTATTTTAAATAGATATTATAAGAAACTTATCCTTTCATAATACATTTGTCCAAAAAGATGTTGACTCATAAGTAATTATGCTTAGATCGCCATCATCAGTTGCGACCTTGATGGACAATTGGCCAGCGCTCTGGCATTTAGTACCACAAGCTTCAGGTTCGAATCCGGATGGTGGCATGGATGTTTATTAATAGGTTCGAAATCCAAGTTAAACTGTAGCTATCGGTCTAATCAGCCTAAAATGTGAGGAAAATAACCATAGAGCGACAAACCAAACCACCATCATCAATTAATTAAAGCATAGAAAATGGTTCAAGTTCCAACTCTATTTAATTAAAACCATTTCAGACAAATGCAAACAATTTCTTTAAGAAGACCTTGGGTGAAATTTTTCTCTCTTAACTTGACACTCCAAAGTGCTTTTCTTTATCAAAAGGATCGGCGGATTCCCAAGTCAGTGCTTCATCCTAAGCTCCGATGCACACCAAGAAAAAAAAAAAAAGGAAAACATTTTTACACTAAATCCTCATTAAAACTATTTTCAAGACGCTGTTCTTGGTTAAAAACACACAACTAAATCCAATAACATTGATAGCAACTTCGAAATAATTTTTCTGATTTTCTTTAACGTCAATTAATTTGATTAAAAGAAGTTTTTTTGTTTTTCCAAGGCGCTGCGATGTTTGTTCGAAGGATTTCAGAAACACAAAGTACACGTGTCAAGTTCGAAATAAGAACAAATCGAAGTTTTGAAAACTAAATTAATTTCTCTCAGTGGAAGAGGGAATCTCCATTCATCTTTCTGAATTAAACATGGATTAAAAGTGTCCCCACAACAAAACGAATGACATAATTTAATTAATTAATCTTGCCATTTTTTTTTGTCTTGCTTGTTACGCGCTCTGTCATTTTTAACATAATCTTCCACTTCTTAAAAGTCCCTCGAAAACCATAAATCTTTTAAGTTGATATGAACATAATTTATTTTTAATTTTCTCATTCATTTTGGTTATTCTCTTAATGAAAGGAGAAACATGTGTGGTTTCTGAATCTTTAAATAAAATATTACGATCCGGTATCTAATTAATAAATCATTTGTTTCTTAATTTGATATTACAATTAAAAAAATAATTACATCTCTTTTATTTGTAAACGTTATTCGGACTTATTTTGAAAATTAATTATGAAATATTTTAAATAAAATGTCATGCTTATGGAAAATATATAAGCAAGATTTAAAAAGATTATTATTAATATTGAAAACAAAACAAACACGTTTTGATATGTGGTTGTGGGCAAAGCATGAGGATAATAAAAGAAGGCTTAGTTGTTGTGATATGTTATTGCCATGTATTACAAATATCATATCATTAGTGGGAAAAGCGATTTCAGTAGATTTATCATTTAACAATTGCCGAGAAGTACGATATTCACTTCAAGAGAAATTTCAAAAAATGAAAAAATCGATAGTTATAATGTATTTTGTTTACAAAATTTGCATCCAATGATGAAAATAGCGTATTCAAAACAAAACAAAAATATCCCATAACTTCTTCAATGTTATTAAGAATTCCTCTGCATAATATCAGCCTCAATTGCAATTATACTCAGTGTACATTTCAGGAATTTAAAATAAATTCATTTTAAAAATAGGAAAAAATTAATATGTTTTATACGCTGCAGTCAGTAACAAATGAAAATAAGCAAAAACGCTTAACGATTATATAACATATATATACAGGGTGATTCAATGGTCATGGGGCAAAGTTTAGGATGTAGTATGGCTCTCAACTACTGCTACACCACACCACATCACTGTGCTTAGAGCAGAGCAGTCCTTTTACAATTTGAGAATGATGTGGGCGAGAAGTCTGATTGAGCTCTGTGACTATCTACGATCCTATGAGACCGGAACCTACTGCTTAAATTGGATTCCGAACCACTACAAACATTCCATGGCACCTCCGGGACTCGAATCCGAAACCTGTGGTACAGAACACTAGCCACCCGTCATCAGGTTCCAGTATGGTTCAATAAAACGTACATCTTTTGTATCGGAATATAGGGTCGGAAGTGAGGCGCAGAGGCCTGAACACACTTTCAAACGAATTTCTCTGAACAGCCAGGCACAATGTCCCAACTGATATCCGTCACGTGAAGAGTTTCAATCCTCTGGTTGGCAATTCCGAGGGAGCACCTAATTTATTCTTAGTCTGTGTTTGCAATTGTACAACTTTGCATTTACACTACTTCAGTTGACCAAAGTGATCAACTCGTTGTTCGACTCTCCATTGCAGCTGCAAGTGTGCGCGTTCGCAATCACTTTGACGCTGCAAAGCATGCGTGACTGTGAATTTTTGCAATTTCGAGCACTTATTAGATTGAATCAAGAAGCACTTTGCGATGATGCCGTAAACAAGCGATGTTTTATTCTGCGTTTCTCATTTTTGTGTTCGTGCCCCAATGCGTTACTTCCGACCCTACATTCCTATTCAAAATGCGTGTTTTAATGACCTGTACCACTCCCCTCAAAGTTGTTTTCCCATGACCGCAGTATCACCTTATATGCGTACAACGGCAAAGGTCTATGAAAAGTGACACATTTTTTTTTTAAACATCAAAATACATTATGTATGTTATTAGCTAAATGAATGAATATAATTCGTAAATTAAAATGATATATTAGGGCATCTTATCGAAACGTAACTGACAATATTTGCAAATAAGTTTTTACTTTGCAGGTCAAGATCTTTGATCAATTGAAAGACAAAATACATTGAACTTTATTTTTGAGGGAAAAACATGATTTATATTTAGCCGAAAATCAGAACCTGAAAAAATAAAGAATCCTGTTCACGAGAATAATATACATTTTTAATATTAAAATCTTTCTTTTCTGTAAAAATCATTTACTAATTTTTTTTTCACTATAAAAGATTTCAAATATTTTTCGTTAAGTATGGAATGCGATGGATTTTTACATGTGTAGATTCCCGTTTTTCCCGATAAACACTCAGGTACTCCGAAAGTGGTCCGTTGCCACTGTCCAAAATTTACTGACGGTTGTTCAAACCGGCGAAATTTTAATTATAAAAAATGAATATTTGTACCCGAAAACCCATTTGTCGTAACTTATTTAACTGGGAGAGAAATTAGACAATTCCTGTATCTAAATTGTTCTTTCTTCGTTTATCGCAACCCTCACGCACTTTTACATCGAAGAACGGCTTTTACCACAATTCCGTTTTAATTTGGGTGTTTGTAACTTCCCTTTTTCTTTAAAAAGGGAAAAAAAATTCCCTCCATTCGATTCTTCCCTCTGCCTGCGTCACGTGCCGCACTAAATTTTAAACTTTTCTCATTTGAGTTTGGGACCATTTTTACGATGGATTGCACCAGTTGCGAATTGTGGTGTAATTAAAGTTTTACGCCCATTGTGCAACGACGTCATTTAGGAATTGCCCAGAAATCTTCTTCCCTTTTTTTCCCCTCTCTTCTCGGTGAGAGGAATAATAATTACAGACGCTTTTCAAAACTTGCGAATGTATCGATCACTGGAAGAAACAATTCCGGAAAAGAATAATTAAAGTTTCCGGACCCGAAATTCCCTCTGAGGGGTGGGAAGGGAGAGGGAGAGGGGGGCTTGGGCTTATTTTCCAAACTCGTTAAAAACAATAACAATTTCGGAGAGGAATTAAAAAAACTTGTTTCTTTTCTTGCTCTGTTTATTGGACTTGCATTGCTCGGTTCTCGTTTAACTGCAACATGAACTAAGAAACTTCTTTCTGTGAAAGAAATTGAACGAATTCATATTGGAAAAAAAATTGAATAGAATTGATTGAAAAATTCTAATAATTACTAATATACAATGTGATTATAATTAAAGTCCGACTTTCAAAATACTGTAAAAGAAGAGCCACTCGTCACAATGAGTTTAAATTTGAATTGAAGATCCATGAAGAAGGGGGAAACGGTAAGGCATCAAAGCAAAGTTCCAAAGTGTATTAATAGAGGGCGCTGTAAGCTGCCTAAAGAAAGTGTACTCGGCTGCTAGTGATATTTTGAATCTAAATGACAACGTATTTGGCACGTCACTTCCAATCATTCAACAGCTGCGACACTGCGAGTGGGAAGTCCATCCATCACGGCAAGCTCGTATCCAATTGGACGGGGAAGATCGGTGGAACTTTTCTTGTGATGCCGTACCGTTTCCCCGCTTCTTCAAGTATCTTCAGTTCCAATTTGAACTCATTGCGACGAGTGATCCTTTTTTTCTACAGAATTTTGAAAGTGGGACTTTCATTATAATCGCCCTGTATTTGAAACCAATAAACGGAATGTAAAAATATTAATAATACCATTAATCTATGGATTAATTCAGATACTTTTAATACTCTTTATTGTTTTGTGTGGCCTATTCAGCTTTCACAAACGGTTATGCTTTGTTTTGTGGAGCCCATCTAGACAAAATCCTGAATGAGCGTCTGATTGTGAATATTATATTGTTTTATTCATTATAAAAATGAGTTATATAACCAAAGTAGTTATTAAAGGCAATTTGGGATGTATTTATCCTATGACAGTGGCAAATTTGCAAAATGGATTCTTATTGCAAATAAAATAAAATTTCCTTTTATTCCTTTTTTTTTTTCCATTGCACATAATACAAATAGTTTCCATCTTATGGATCACCAGAAAATCAATTGCTCTTTTTAACATAACTTTGAACCATATCGCATTGATGATAGAAAAGTTGTTGAAATTCTACTTTTAAATTCACATGGAAAAAATTCCATATCCAGATTTTATTTCAGGGTGTACTATATCTGCAATGACGCTGCGGGATGAAAAAACATGAAGTTTCATATTCGAGAATATGGAACATTTTTATAGTGTCAGGTTTCGATACCTTTTTCCTCCCCCCCCCCGATATCATGCAGGGCTCATCAAGAGCCGAGTGGATGCAGGACAACCGTGTTCTGTGCGGAGGAATCGATTTTACCATAAAGATTATTACCAAAGAAAAGAAATACAAACAGGGATCTGAAACTTTTTCATCCTTTCTTTTAGAAAAAAGACAGAAAGAAAGAGTGAGAGAGAGACAGAAGAAAATGGCGCATAGCAGCAGCAACAACGGAAATGTTGAGTAACGGAGGGTGGGGGAAGTGTTCGATGGCGGAAAGCACCTCTCGATCAAAACAGAAAAGAGGGTCCCACTTTCTCAGACAAAAAAAAAAAAATCGCCAAATGTACTGAATATCAAAAGAAGAAGAAAGAAAAAAAAAAAGTTACATTTATATCTGGTTTGCGATATACATCAGCTGCGTAAGCTTGATGAAAGGTAAAGAGACGTCATTTGAAAGTTTTCAAGGAAGGAAAAAAAAAAAAAAAAGAGGACAGAAATATGGCCAGGGGATGAAATCCGTGGACACAAGCTTCAGCGCCATCTGGCGATAACATCACTTACAAACGAAGTTACTTTGATAGGGTAATTGCAGCTTTACCTTTGGAGATGCGTGGGTGTGATGGGAGGAATTGATTGCGGCTATTTGCCCTGATGGTATTGATCAGTCTCGGGATAAAAATGGGGAGAAAAAAGTGTTTCTTACCTTCTTTAAAGTGAAGGAGGACGAAAAAAATATTGAAATTTATTCCTGCACATAGAAAGAATACGTGCGTTATGGTCGCTTCATATATATATATATATTTTTTTTTTTTTTTTTTTTTTTTTTTTGTGATCTCATTTTGCTTAGAGGAGTGCTATAGTGATATTCGATTGATTTATAGCCATGGAAACTTTTTTTCATTTTATTTTTTATTCCATTAAAATTTACTTTAACGAATGATAATTTCGGATAAAAAAATAATAGAGCTATTACTCTCCGAAAGAAGAACGGAGAAGCTTTGAGGAGAGTGCTTTAGCTTCTAGAAGTTAGTGTGCACGCGTGTTAGCGTTACATAAGTAGCTGAAATACCGATTTCGAACCGAAATTTTCCATACCTACGCGTGGCCTAATAACCAATTGGCTAGCGCTCTGGCCTTTTGGCACCACAGGCTTCATATTCGAATCCTGGCGGTGGTATGGATGTTTGTGTGGGGTTCGGAATCCAGGTTAAACTGTAGGTCCCGGTCTAAGTAGGCACAAAATAACCGTAGAGCGGCAAACCTGTTACCCAAAGTATTGGGATTCATGCAAATATTTCTCTTTCGTTTTGCATTCGAATCGGACGTCCTATGCTGAAGGCATGTAATGGGTTGTGAAGTCGGGCATGGATGGATAAATTCATATGTAAATCAAGTATTGTTAGCTCGATGGTCGGCTGGCTGCAGGTAACATGTTTTGATCATGATAAGTTAAAAACAAAAGTATGGTTTTTGTAAAGTTTTAATTTTCTGCCTTTATGCGTAATAAAATTTACTTTCTTAAATTTATTAAAGTGTAGTAATGTTTGCTTCTGCTATACTCTACACCGCGGCACTCGGCTAAATTTTCCGACAAAACCAGCCTATGTTAAGGATATGCGTGTTAAATCCTTAGACTAAATTGTCCTTCTGCTGAATTCGAGGAGGATTCCATGGGAATGTTCATTCAAAATTGCGTTTGTAAAATGCAGGCTAATCGTGGCTCTTGGTTTAAGCTGCATCCATTAATCCATGCTATACATGTAGAGTATCTATAAATGATTTACTCCATAATGCTTACTACTTAAAAAATACATAAACTTTTCCAACAGCATGTCTATACCATAGCAGTATCAAATTCGTTTTGCTTTTTCAATGTGGAGTACTTTACAGGATTCATCTCTAGCATACTGCAAAAAAAAAAATATTTTCAACAGCATGTCTGGGATACAGCGGTATCAAATATGTGGAGCTTTTTTAATACAAAGCACTTTTTATTGCATTTATCTCTAATTTAGCAGCTTCAGCGCGTCATCTAACAGCGCTTACTACTTGACAATCCAACCAAAAAGTTAACTTAAAGCAGCATTGTTTCACATTTATGTTACATATTAGAAAAACCAAAGTGTACTATAGTTGCCCTACTGCATTGGAGCTCAATGCCTAAGTGTGCTCTGGTGTATAATTTTCAGCAACCCTGTTTGCTATATGTGGTCTGAAATTACTGAAAAGGTGAAGCTGGATAGAATTGTGCTGTAAATGATAGGAATGTACCATACATGAGCGCGATAAAAAAGTTAACCAGAAAGTTCTGTTATTTGGCTCATCCAATAGGATGAAAAACTCTAGATTTTGCTTTTGAAAATATAATTGTAATGGCCCAGTGTGGGTTTTAAGTTAACGGATAACCAAAAAATTGCTATATATCTGAGATTCCATTGTCAAATAGAACCCATATGTGCTATGGGTCAAATCCTTCCAGGTACCAATAAGTGGAAAAAAAACTTTGATTGCTTAATATTTGTTCCATTCTAAGACATTTATGGCTATGTGTGAAATTCTTAGTTAGTTGATGCTAAAAATATTTCTTCAGCTTTTTCAAAACGAGAATGTTTTATTAGTATTTGTCTTGTTTAATTATCCATGTTTGCTTGGTCTCTTTTTCAAATCTTTACATAAGTTTTTTTAAAAAAGGGGGGTTTTCTTTGTGAAGAGATAATCGAAATGAAGAAGAATCTATTTTATTTTTGGAATACATGTTTACATAGGACGACACAATCCATTGCACATCTTCTTTTTAGAGCCATACTTCCATTACGGTTTCACAACAAGGGACTTCACAAAAACAGATAACAAATACGGTCCCCAAAATTAAAAGTTTTTAAAGCAATGGAAAGTTATGAAAGGCGGTTAAAACACAAACAGAGAGATAAAACGTGAATGCTTATTAAAGGAAGAAGAAGAAGAGCGGGCAAATTTGCTTTTAACCATTTCGAACATTCCTGATTGCGTTATATTAGAGGATAAATAAAAAGCAGTTCTTTATTAAATCTTTTAAGAGAATGTTTCGCTTTCATGGAAGATGCAGAACCCAAACACTTTACACATGGACAGAACACCCTTTCGAGCAGCCCCACCCCCTACTCCACCCCATGCGAGGAAGAAGATTCTTCAAAATTTAAACACTTCCCTTTTTACCTTACCCTACGCAAACACTGAGCGATGTTGACATTAAAAACGCTTTTGTTAGGTTCTTTATCCCGACTTGCGCACCATGTTGGTTTTAGCGCTCTTACACAATATTTTACTTTTCAAGAACTCCCACCCCCTACCCCTTTACCCCCAGGAAAGAAGAACCTTGATAAATATCGATTATTGACCGAAAGGGAAGAAGCTTTTTAAACTTTTTCTTTTTTTACTTTATTTATTTAATTGATTTTATTTTTTTCTCTTTCTTTCTTTCTTCTTTTCTACGTGTATTTTTCTCGCAGTTTAAAATTCCACACTCGGATTCTGCTGGAATATTTTACTTTTTGCGCGGTTCATAAATATAAAAAGATAAAAAAAATCTACTTCCCCCTGGTTAGCTTTAAAGGTTTATAACTTCTCTCTCTCTGTCTCTCTTTATTTTATTTTTTTCATTTATTTTTCATTTTTTTTAAATAAATAAGAAAGCTAGTATCCAATGAAATTCCTTGTCTCGTATTCAAAATCCACTTTAAGAATTTGGGAGAGAGAACTTTTTCTCTTTACTTTCGCGAGCGTTAAAGACATTCCCCACAAAAATTTTTTTGTTTATCTTATTATTTTTTTTTTTTTATTTTATTCATTATTATTTTTTTCCCGTTTATAACCGGGGCTGGTGTAAGCCGATTTGAAGCGAGCCATGACACACTCCACCGACTCATTGGCAAATGTCTAGACCGAAATGTGAGCCTCTTAAGGGTAGGAAATGAATAATTCATCCGCACCGTGTATTTGTGTTTCATGCTGTCAAATGGATTGTTACACAAACACAGTTGAAATAAAAATGTTTAGGAGATGAGAAAAATAGGTAAAAAAAATTGACACCACTTGTATAGGACTTCGGGGAGAAATCTTTCAAAATAGAAATAAATGATAAAGTGTCAGGATATAATGGCTAAAAATGGTACAGAAAATTATGTATCATTTCTTGAAGTGTTCTTGAATGATGGGTTTGGTTTAATCAATTTTGATCTGTAAATTATATTTAGAATTTGTTTATTTTGTATTTGTCCTATTTATGATTCGAATTTGTTTATTTTTTAGAGTTTGTTATATTCAGAAATTTATTTTTCTTTATTTGTTAAATAATATTAAATTTTAAATGGGATTTTGTAAAAACAATATCAACATAAAAATTTGGTTTAAAAATTAAATCATATTGAATTCAAGTTTAACTATCGTAAAAGGAATTGGCTAAAAATTGCTATCCGATGATGCCGAAATACAAACAAAAACATAATAACAGATATAATTTTTTTTTTTAATTTTAGTCAATGAATTACTTCATTCACCTGAATAAGTAAGCATTTATTCATCACGCAGCATAACAATAAAAAAAAGCATTTTTTTAATGAAATGACTTAATATAAAAATATGTTACTTTTCAGTTAGGGGCAACGGGCGTACTGGTTACGGAGTTGCTACGCTGCTTTAAGAACCACCAAAGCTCCACATCTTAATGATAGTTAGAAAATCTGCACAAAATGAAGTAGCTTAAATTAAAAAGAGAGTAAAAATAGTAAAGAAATATAAAAAGAATTTAAGAAAAGCATCTCCTGCTCGAGAAGTACTAAAGCAGAGGATCGAAAAAGCAAAAGCTATCTGTACAATTAGGTGTCCGTTGCACGAGGTAATATTGTGGTTTGGTCTGCCGCTCTGCGATGGCTTTGTGCTCACTTTGGGCTCATTAGGCAGGGTCCCACAGTTTAACGCTTTTGATAAAAGAGATGACATGTGGCAAACAGCAACTGGAAAATTTTCAATTTAGACTTACAGATTTAACATGCCCATCCCTCCTAACATTCATAATTGATACATTTACTAAGTTACAATGTACACGTCAAATTATTGTGATACCTAATCAAACTAATCTTCCGCCTTTGCTTGCGAATCACGATTCTTCAGCTTACAAATATTTTGATCCAGGTCCTATAATTGGATAGATACACGACATCTGAAAAAAAAAAAAAAAGGAATTTATCTAAATGAATGGGGAAAATGCTTCGCTTTACAAAAAAAAAAAAAAAATGCATCCCCCCCCAAAAAAAAAAAAAAAAAAAATTCATGAATATGTAATAAATTTTATTGTTGGTGAAAACAGAGACACCATTTCATTTATATCCTCTTTAATAAATGAATTTAATGTTCTTCTTAGTGATATAAATTGTGTCATTAGTTTACATGTTCTCTGTTGCAGACCGTCCCGAGTGCAGCGTTCGCAAGGACTACGACGACCAGAGGAACGTGGTGCTGATCTGCCGCTCCGTCGCTCACCCGGCCGTCACCAACTTCTCGTGGTTCCGCGACAACGCCTCCCCTCAGCGGCCCCCACGGCAGCGGCCGGCACGAGAGCGCCCTGGTGCTCAAGGGCGACGACAACCCGGCCCGGTACTCCTGCGTCAGCAGCAACGCCCTGGGGCCCTCGGACCCCTGCAAGCTGCAGCTCACCTCCCTGCCAGGTACACTCATTCGCATTTCAGCCGCATGTCTTGTCTTCCTTGTTCGTTAAACATGTTCATATCCATTATTTCATCATCCCAATTTTTGTCATTCGTCTATTAACATTAATATTATCATCAGTATCGCAGCAGGGCCCAAGACTGTATGTTTTCATTTTACAGGGTAGGGTTGTAGACTGGCACCTACGGTTTAAAGGGAATTTCGAACCACTACAGACAACCATGGCATCGCCGGGAATCCAAAACCTGTGGCACCTGTAGTAGCGCTAGTCACTGTTCGTACTAACTATCTTTGCTCAAAGAAATGAGATCCAATAATGGCACCGCTTTCTTCTCAAATTTCAATCAGATTATCGGGCATAGTAATTTTGGCCGCATTATTTTTTTTGTTAGTTCTTAAATTATTCTATGTGATTTCAGAAAAATAGAGAAGGTTTTCTTTACATTTCAGATTAAATAACATTTTTTTTTTACAAATTCTAATACTTTTGTTTTCAATGCTGGGCATTTCTTATTTCTCACTGATGCAGAGACATACGATTTCGGTGTTATCCGCAATACATACATATACCAAAATGGTAGTGCTAAAAACAAAGAAATCTCTCTAACAGTTCATATGGGTTTTTACAACCTTAGTCGCTAACGAATACTCTATATGATTTCAGTTTACATTTTACTGTCAATCACAGTTTATATTCTTAGCTATTATTCTTAAATAATTTTAAATAACTTATTATTGTGGGACTTAGATTAATATGATTATATGTCACATTTTCTAATACATTATATATTATATTTCTTAAATTAGAAAATAAATGGGGCCCGATGGCCGAATGACGAACACTCTGGGGCTCAGTGTCATAGGGTGCGAGTCCCGCTAGTGTCAAGGCTGTTTGTAGTGGTTCTGAATCCACTTTAAACCGAAATTCCCTGTCTAATATGACTGTAGACCTTTGGACGTAGGGCTGACAACCCTACCCTGTTAAAAGAAAAAGTCTCATGTTTAGAAATCTGCCACTGGGCAGACGGTCTTGGCCCATCATGGGGCTGTTGCGCCACTGATAATGATGATGATAAGGATAGCTTAACACATTATCCATCGGCATTTTCAATAATTAAAATGTATAACTCAATTTGGAATTTGGGAAAAATAAATAAAAAAACCTACGTATACGTAAAAGTTATTAAGATAAATTGTTACTTGTGAACTTGCTCTAATGCTGGCAAGTATATATTTCAAAATGCATCTTAAATAGATCCATAACCTTGTGCGAATGGAAACATCGGCCATGGGGTTATTGCGCCAATGAAGAAGAAAAAAATTTTGTTTTGATGTTTTAAAAGTGCTGTGCCAAAACATGCAAACCAAAACACACACAACCTCTCAAGGATCTTTAAACAACAAACAAACCAACTTTAGTTAACATCTAAAAACAGAAAACGAATGTCAAAATTACAAGCGACCGAGGCTTGAATAACCCTGAGCATAACTGAATTCAGTTTGTGAACAAAAGTTAATTAAGCAAATGTAAACAATTAAACCGAATTGTCAAGCAATAGCGAGCGCCATCTTTCAAAAATAATTGATGCTGAACTTTCATGTGCAGTTTAAAAAGTAATCCGTGACTCCAAATGAAACACACACCAACACTTTCAACCCGACGAGATTTCGTCCTCTCTCAAAACAATAAGCTGTACTATTTATTGACGTACCACTGAAATTAACTACTTAAAATATTCGTCATTTATCAAATATTTATGTGTTATCTTATTTCGATTTAGAGAAATGATAATAAGTTAACAATTAAATTCAATTATTAAATTTATGTTAGATATATTTTCAAGATATCTTTTAATTAGTTTAATAAAATTAATTAAATTTAAGGAATTTCCGATGTTTATACTTAAGATTAAGAAAGATTACATGAAAATTATTAAATATTGCGTATTTCTTCTTGCGATGTTTTTAATCAAAAACTGGTTAGTCTAAATGAAATTTACAAATAGTCATTTTTAATGTAGCTTTTTTATTCTCATATTTATTTATAAGGAACATATTAAACAATTTGTAAATTAGAATATAATTATTTTGAGCAATAACAATAGATGAAAATATCTAAGCACATAATCTTAGTAAATAAATAGATTGAAACGAAATAAAGTAAATGATATCTGGAGTAATTAGTTTAAAATATCCATGGGAATAAAAATGTACCCATGAACAAACTTACCCATTCAATTAAGTTCCAAAATTGAAAACTTTTGTTTAACCTCTTCAGGGATGTGAGAATAAAGATTGACTTCATTTTCTTCTTTATTATGATTTATTCATTTTATCTTGATAGGAATTCAAATAAAAATTGAGGAAAACAATAAAAATGCGCACTAAAAAAACACCATAACGTCCACGTTTGTGGGCGTTTATAGTAATTAAAAAGTGAAATGACTTCTTGCATTCCGAACATTCCTGATTAAAATTAAGTATATTAACATATCTGACATTATTTTTACCAAATGTTAATGATTTGTTCAACTAATACAACGCCAGGTTGACGGAGAGCCTTGGTTGCCTGGCAACCTCTATCTCCTGTTTTGTGAATGAGATAAGTGTCTTAAGCTTTAAGCCCATGATTAGATAGAAAAGGAGTAAGATATATATATATATATATTATTAATTTATTAAAAAATTAACTTGTTAATTTTTTTTTAATTTATATATGCATAATTTGTTATTATTTTTTATTATTATTATTATAATTTTTAAGTAAAGAATAAAATATAATAAAAAATGCATTCCGAACATTAACGTTTAAAATTAAGTATGTTAACATACCTGCTATTATTTTTTATCAAATATTAATTATTTAAAACAATATTGAAGGGGAAATTGTGACCCAGCGGAGAAACTGCATGTTAATTTGGAAAAGTGGATATCGAAATTCTAATGAATAATATTCAGAAGAGCGATTGGTCTCTTGCCATTTAATTGACAACAATGACAAGATTGCTTATGACCGAAAGACTACTTAACGCTATTTTCTTATTCTTAACTGTACACTGTTATCAGTGCAGCCAGACTATATGATTTGTATTTTTCTTGTTAAGAGACTATTCTGTAGTGAATAATTTAGCATGACATTTTTTGTTTCTTTTTATGAATGGTAATCATTATAATTATAAAAACTAAATGTCCACATATGTTCCCAACGATGTCAAGGATGAGGGTAACGGTTATAGTTTTTTTTTATTAGTAGTATGGTTAATGTCCCTGATGGCCGAGTGACTAGCGCTCTCTCTCACACGGTGCCGTAGAGGTTTGTAGTAGTTCGGAATCCACTTTAAACCGTAGGTCCCAGTATAATTTGACTTTAGATCACTGGTCGTAGGGCTGACAGCCCTACCCCGTAAAAAAGAAAAACAACTCCTGTCTCGAAATCTGCGAGTTGGTAGACAGCCTTGGTCTACCATGGGGCTGTTGCTCCAATAATGATGATGATGAATATGGTTAGTAGTACTTTTTTGTTAATTCAAATTACTCTATGGCAATCTGCTGCAACAAAAACAATACATTTCAGATAACAATACATTGTTAGATAATACAAAAAAAATTATTTAACAATTATTGGTGATTTACTTAGTGTCAGTAAAATTGAAAGACTCGTTAAATTACCTTTGAAACTCTCCAACTTTCCGCTTTCATTCAACATTATGTTTGGATCCCATATTCCCAGTACTTGGTGCGATGTAACACTCGCATTTTAAAACTGAAGGCCATTCGTCATTTTTGCTCAGGGCCTGTCTGGAAACGGATACATCGCGGAAGGAGAGCGAACTTCGAACTCGAACACCGAGAAATAAATCCACTTTCGTGTTGGGCATTATACGAATCTGATCTCCCTTCCACGGATGGTGCAGTGGGGAAGAATTTATCACGTGGGGAGTGGGGAGGGGTTTGTCTGCGAGTCGTAATGGCGATTCCGTGATCCTCTGCAGGTAGTGCTTAATTACCCCGGTGGAATGCGAGGGGAATCGGGAGCCGGCTCCCTGGAGACGAATATTTTGAGGGAGGAAATGGGATTCTAGGGGGCGAATTTCGTAGCGTGTGGGCATTAACTCGTGTCTCGCACATCAGTCCCCAGTGATTACCTGGAGATGTGACGTCTCATTACCTCCGCCACCGATACAGCTCACTCGCAAGGAACCTGCAGGAGGGTCGCTTCAGTTTCGCAATCAGTTAAGATGTTCGAAATCTGAATGCTTGTTCTTTCGGTTAATTTGCTTGTTTTCCTTAGGTAAACTGTGGTTCGACCCTCCAGAATCGTATGAAGCGCAGAGCAAATGGCAATTTTTAACTACTTCAAAAACAAATTGACAATTAAACAAGTAATATAGAAAAAAATTTTAAAGTCAATTCCTATTTTTTTTTTTTCACTATATTGCAGAAAAGTCCTTTACAGATAAAATTGAAATTTTCCTCTTACATCTGGAGCCATCTATTATTAGATACTTGCAACTTAAATCTAAAAAAAAACTAAAATTAATTAATTAAATTTAATTACTGAATTAATATTTGAAAAAACTGCATTAACATCCAGTGTCATCCACTACAAATTCAAAAAAGATGTATTTGAACTTTGAGAGGATGAATAAAAAGTATTTTATAATCGATTGAAAATATGAACAAGATATATATATAGGGAGAGTGTGAACTAATAGAAAGAATTGATAAAGAAAAATATTTATGATTCTTTGTTTTTAGAAAACAAATTACTGTTATAATGCAGTTATTATTTGTTGGTTCTAAATTTAGCGGGCAGTGCTTTTAATAGATCTACCAAACTTAAGTTTGATATTTCCTTGGTGTAATTTGAGGACATTTTTTTACATGCTATATTGAAAAAGACTGGGAAAAATTGAACCGCTTGGATACATTTGACGAATGAGTTTCGACATGCATTTGTTTTGTTTAATTGACACGTGATGTCTATTTCATCATTCAAACTAGGGCTAAACTAAAATTAAGCACGTACGTTCTTGTTCATGGCAAGAGTTGTTGTTGTTACTAATCCCCCTTGTGCAGGAAAGCCTACATCAGGTCCAAGAAACCCCCTCACAGGCAATTTGTGGCACTTGTAATAAGATATTTGCCAATCCGTGATTTGCCGTGATAGACTGCCCCCAAATGTTAGAAATAAGTAATGTATTTTACGATAGTGTTAACGATTGCTTTAATATGAGAAATAGGAATATGATAACTACAATGAATTTCAAGCTGAAAATATCGAAGACAACAGCGAACTCGAAATTGATGATGATACTGAAATATAACCGGGAACAACCCCAGCCAGACGCTTATCAAGTAATTCTAGTGTAGAGCTTCCAGGGGAATGCATTTGGGAGGAAAAAAGAAAATCTCGCTGATGTACAACGAATTTGTGCAATGCCTGGGATCAATTTTAAGTGTCTGTGCAGACTAGGTGATAATCCTAAAGCTTTAGATGTTTTGCGCGAATTCCTGAATGAAGACTTTTGGGATATTATAGTAGAAGATGTTTGTTTCAAAAGTTTAAAGTTTAGGTTTAATAATACGTGTATCATATCGCTCAAATAAATGAATCCTCACAAAATCTATTACCTTTATATACTATTCCGCGCGATTGTCAGCAAATTAAAACGCTCCAAATGCAAGAAAATAAATTTGTATCCAATGGTTTAATCAAAACAGCTCGAGTGTCGATGCAGGGCAAGATTTCAGTTTCCCTTGAGTCTATTGTTTTTTCGAAATAATAAGAAACGAAATCTGGTCTACGTGCAACCTAAACAGGGTGCACTACTTTTTTTATTAAAAGAAAAAAAATAGAAATTTAATGCATTGCTTAAAAATATCTACAATTCCAAAAGATCAACACCCTTTTTTTAACCACAAGATTATATTGTATAGAAATTTGAGAAATGAAAGTATTTCAATGTAGGCCTAATATTTAACAACAGTTAATGAAGAATTATTATGCTATTTATTTTTCTTGGTTTTGAGCAGTAGTTTCATAGGCTGACAGATGTATTTATTGATTAATATGAAATAAGAAAATAAAATAGAATTGAAACTTAGGAGAAACATGTTATTTTTAGATAACATTCACGTATTCTGTAATTAAACAGAATTCTTCAAAATGGAGTAGCAGATTTTAAATTTTTATTTGCAGTAAACGAGGCAATGATGGGCCACATATTACACTTATTATATACAAACCATATGATACCATATTATTACACATTTACCATGTGGTATACATCAATGGATAGAGGAAAGTTGAAAGTAATTTTATGCATTCAACATGATCACCATTTGTCATGCAAGAAAAGTAGTATTGGTACATCTGCTATTTTATTTTGAATAGTCCTGTTGCCCTTTTTTTAAACTTTAAATTTTATCTTTAAACTTTTTTTAAAAATTTAGAATATCTTCTGTCTTAACCAACTTACATCTCAATGGTCTTACATAGAGGTCTTCCTTACTAAGTTATTTAGATGGTTAGTAAAAATGAAGGAGATCCTACGTTTGTCGCATAATAAATGGAGCTCACATTGAATGCGTCAAATAACTTTTGAACTTTCCTCTATCCATTGATAAGTAATATGTGATTCACCATTGCCCCATTCATTATGTATAAAAATTTAAAATCTGCTCTTTCATTTTGAGTAATCCTGTATAATTAATGGAGGTTTTTATCAGCAGAAAAGTTAACTCTATGCTTTCTAATACCAACCCCACGAATCCGAAAGCGTTAAACTGATTAGAATCAACCGGAATCTCCAGAAAGGATCTGTATAAAGTGAGGCCACCAACATCAACACACTATTTACCAATATTTCGCTGCAAAACTTTCATTTGGTATTCAAACTTTTGCCATAAAATCGATGGTATCGCAGAATCAGCCCCTTCTTTTGGGAGATATGAATGTTTTATCTGGTTTACAGCTGGCACTAAAGTCTCATGTATACAAATTGGAACACAGTTCGCGATCATTAAGAAAAATGGAATCGGATTTTTTCAATAAATACGCATAGCTCGTAGCAAAAAGTTACGTTTCCTACTTGGCGAAAATCGATATGATAAATACACTTTTTTAAAACTTTTTTTTTGTGTACCTCATTTGCATCGCCAACTTTTTTTCTTTTCAGGCTTAATGCAGGCGCCATTTTTTTTTCTTTCTTCTTTATAGCTCTCATTCAAATATTTTCTGTTTAACAGATAATCAATGCCCGTTATCGGTTCTCGCCGTCCGCTAATGACTTTCATTGAAATATTTCTCATTTTTTTTGCTTTGTCTGCCGTGGATAGGAAAGTTATTCATATATATATGTATAAATCTTTCATTTCTTTTTTTCCTTTTTTTTACTTTTGGCGTGGTACTTTGCACTTCGCGATGAACCATTCGAAACATGGAATGGGTGTGATGTAAAGAGTTTTGGCGATTAAGTGCGCAGTGCCATCGATTATCAAATTCAGATTTCGTCAAGAAACAATGCCGTTTGCTGCAAGACGAAACACCCTCGGGCATTGGACTGTTATTAATTTTTTTTTTACAATTTTAATTAGTAATAAAAAGAATCTTAATAATCGTTGAGCGAGACTCATGTATCAAATTAAGACGAATTAATTAGATAAAAAAAGGGGAAGATATCATTATTATCAGTTTAATTTGTTCTAATTATCTATTACAGCATATTTATGGCATGTTTTTATAAAACAAATACTTTATTTATAATACTTATTTGATTCAATTCATATTTTTTATTGTTAATAGAAAAAGAAATACGGGACGAGATTTAATTTTAAATATACTGGGTGACTATATCTAAGGTCCAACTTTGTGAATGCTGTAAAAAAGAACCACTTGTTACAATCAGTTCAAAAATCGAACTGAAGATACTTAAAAAAAGGGGAAAAAGGTATGTCAACAAAAAAAGGTTCCACCGATTTTTCCCATCCAATTTGGTATTGTCCTTGCCGTGGTGGAGGGACTTTCCACTCACAGTGTCACTACTGTTGAAGGACTTGGAAGTCCAGTTTTCCGTGAAAAATCCAAAATCATCCAGCACATTGGACACTACGGTTGATTTCATGTGCAATTCCTGCCCAATACGTTGTCATTTCGATTCAAAATATCACTGGGAGCCGAATTCACTTTCTTTTGCCGCTTACATCGTCCTCTATTAATAAACCTTGAAACGTTTTACTTCAGTTCAAATTTGAACTCAGAGGGAGGAGTTTTTTTTCCAGCATTTTCAAAGTGGGACTTTAATTACAATCACCCTGTATGCTACACTCATGTCCATAAATTAAGGATAATGAAGTTCAGCAAAGAAAGAGACAGAAGCAAAACAAATTTCACTTATTTGTAAAGTCTATTTATTAAACAAAAGGTAAAAGAGCAAAAACGATGCTATATGTTTGACATAATTAATAAAAATTGCGATTTTTACTCCCTGAAGCAAATTTCAAAAAAGAACCTATTTACAAAAACAGTATAACATGGTTAGTATGATGGTTAATATGGAGTATGTCTCCCGGACGATGCAATACAGGCCTTACAACGCCTAGGCATGCTGAGTATCAAATTATCAATCTGATCTTGGGGAATATTACACCACTCATCAAGCAATGCCCTCCGAAGTTCCGGTTGACAGGTGGGAGGGGTTGACGGGCTGCAATTCCTCGGCCAAGCATATCCCACACATGCTCTATTGATTCAATTCCGGTGAGAATGCTGGCCAATCCATATGGGTGTATATCCTCCAATTGAAGGCATTCGTCTACAATGTTTGCACGGTGAGGACGGGCGTTGTCATCCATAAACAGAAATTCAGCACCCATGGCGCCCCGAAACAAACGTACATGTTGTTCCAGAATGACATCCCAATAGATGTCGCCTGTCATCGTTACACTCTGAGCATGCAGGTAAGTTCTGGAACCAAGAATAATTCATCCCCAAACTAGCCATCCTGCACCACCGTAACGGCGTCGTTCAATGGGGTTCTCTTGGTGGTAACGGGTACCTGGCGCTTTCCATATGAAAGTCCGGCGAGAATCAGACTGCAAACTAAACCTGGACTCGTCGGAAAACATCACACAAGACCACTGTTGTGGTGTCCACAATGCATGATCTCTACTCCAGGTTAATCGCAGGCGACAGTGAGTTGCGGCAAGTGGAACACATCTGACAGGCCTACGAGCATATAGCCCTAAGCGTCAGTACATGGTCTGCCTTGAAACTGTCGTACCGGTAGCTGAAGAGAGCTGACGAGACAGCTCAGATGCTGTGCTCCGTCTGTTTCTTTTGGCAGTAACTGCTAAGTAAAGGTCCTCATTCGGCGTTGTAACTCGGGGTCGGCCTGTGCTGTAACATCTACTCACATTACCATCATCTTTGAATCGTTGCCAAAGCCTGGAGATGACACTGGGCGATTCCAAGTTCCTCGGATACTTCCAGTTGGGTACGTCCAATTCCAGTCGTCCGATAATTCTACCACGTAAAAATCATCCAAATGCTTCCTTTGTGCCATAACTATGCGGTTATTACCCTGAAAGGCTTTTAAAGCGCTTGTGAACAATTTTACTTCTTTGCCACCATTCCTTATATACCCCTCTCTTACACTCTCGTCATTGTGACGTACTATCCGCGCCATCTGGTGGTTTCCTGTAATTTGCATATCCTTCTTCAAGAGGTGTGTGATAATTCTACAGGTGAAATTTTTATTTTAGAGTTCAATTACTGTGTGATTCTGAATTATCCTTAATTTATGGACGTGAGTGTATATATATATATATATATATATATATATATATATATATATATATATATATATATATATTAATCCGATCTCAATATATGTATATATATATAAATTGTTCCACTAACCAAACCAATTTCTTTTATTTCTTCGGGAGAATGTATTAGATCCCTTTGAAATCTTCAGATGCTATGAAATTGGTGACAGATGATCCTACGCCGAAGTTGGCCTCTCGGCACCGAGATTCATTGGCAAGCTGGTATCACTTCATTTCTGAAAACTGGGGCTATACATCAAAAGCGGGTACAAACCTTGTTGCACTCGTTACCACTGTGCAACAATTAGGACATTTTCTGTATATGAAATGAGATTATTAGCTACAAATTGTGTCTCACCCTAAAATACCCTGTTATAGCATTTTGGGAAAGTTTCACTTTTCATTTAAAGGAATTCATTAATATTTTGTTTTGATTCTTTAAAATTTATTCACTAGAATTCGTATCATTTAATCATATCCTCTCTTATTCTGTTTACTTCAGAATTGCCCAATTTTATTCATCTTGAGGAATGTGGCCAGCCCATGGATCTTTAATTGTCCATCACTAGTCAAAGGTATGGTTAAATTAAATAGAATTTGACGATGAGTAGCAATGAAAATTTTCTTTTCAAAATAAAAAAACGCAATCACATGGAAGTGTTTTCCCGGCCAAACAATTAAAGAAAGAGCTTGGATTTGTCTAGAATGCATGAAAATACCGTCACATATGCTTGGCAGTTTTTTTTCCCTATCACAATTATATAAAAGTTCATTAGGTTCATCTCGCATTGACAAACAGGTTGTCTGGTGGGAGTTTTTCCGATCAGTAACCCGTAAAAAAGTCCTCTCGGAAGGTACTGCCTTCATCACCCGTCGATGGACTGTTCGTGGTGATACATGAAACCCACTGATGTTACAATTATAATTGTATTTAGATAAGTTTAGTTTTAGTTTTATCACTTGCAATGAACAAAAAAATGAAATTGTTCAACATGAAGTACCATTTTGAAGAGAATGGAAACTTCTAAATATTTGTTCTCATTTAAAAGGAGAAGGGAACTTCTAAATAGTTGTTCTGCAAATTTTACGAAAATTAAAAAGGTAAACAGAGTTATTTCAGAAATTCGTACGTAGAGAAGCATTTATTTCAGAATTTTTATTTTTTAATAAATTATTAAATTAAGATTTTTATATTTGAATTTTTTTTTTTAATATTTATTTAAACTTAATAGATTTACTTTGCATCTCATTTAAATAATTATTTTTGTAATCTCTTTATCGTTCGACAAAAAAATAATTAATAATAATTAATTAATTAAAAAAATTCTGGACTTTGTGATGTTTATCAAAAGGGGAAAAAAAGGTTTTTAAAAATATGTAGAAGTTTTGTTGATGTTCTAAATAATTATGTTAATATTTACTTTGAATTAATATTAAATAACAGACTCATTAATTTCATCAGAGAAAACCTTTCTTTCCCTCAAAAATGAAACTCAAGCGCATTAAATGACGCATAATTTATTCAATTGAATAAAAATGATCCTGTTTTTAAAAAGGATTTTTGGAAACACATTTCCATTCCATCAAAGTTCAGAAGAAGAAATGCTTTTAAGATAATTTTTAGCACTTAAATACTCGCGCATTATGGTCACTTTTGAACAAAATAATAATTTAAATCCGATGGAATAAAAAAAAAAAAAGAGAAGGAAAAGAGGGGAAAAAGAAAAGATAAAATTTCACGTCGACCCAGCTGAATACATTAATGGTGGGGGAGAGAGAGAGATGGCCACTGCTGTATGTTTAACAGAATGAAAACTTCATAATGTAAGGCCAACTGAGGCGGAAAATCTGGAGAAAAAGGAAAAAGAGGATAAAAAGTGTGTAATTTGGGCAGAATCCTTCTCCGGCGGCGAAAAATGACGGCCCTCTGAATAATTAATGCGCATCAATTAATGTTGGTTGCAGAGCGCCGATTTTTTCATGCTCACTTCTGTGTTAAAATCTAATGATGCTGTGCTGCTCTCCATCCTCTCTCTCCACTCCCACGCTGATCTCCACCAAGGGATGAAACATGGATTTCTGGTCTTAGTCAACACAGACATTGTTGGTTTAAAAAAGAAATTTCACCTCAAATTGGAAAACTAGAAAAAAAAAAAGTCATTTGAATGAAAAAGAATCAAAACCAGAGGTGGTGAGTCATTGTCAAATTGCCATTGTTAAAGGAGTCGGTTTAAAATTCGACTTCTGAATCTTTAGCGGCCTGATGGCCATTTGGCTAGCGCTCTGGCGTTTGATACCACAGGCTTCAGGTTCGAATTCTGGCGGTGGCATGGATGTTTGTTAGTGGTTCGGAATTCAGGTTAAACTGGGGGTTCCGGTCTAATTAGCCTAAAGTCTGCACAAAATGACTGTAAAGCGGCAAACAGAACTAAACCAATCCAAATCTTTTATAAAAAATGTTATTTATTGTTTCAAAATTGTAGAAATTCTTTTAAAAATGATATGTTAAGGTAGCTATTCAATTGCATCCTTCACTATTACAACCACTAGCCAAGACAGTAATTGCTTTAGCAACATTCCAAGTGAGTCCTGAGAGAATTTTTCTCAACACTGTCTCAGATCCCCAACGAAAAAGAATCTCGTAGAAACTATCCTATTCTAAAAAACAAATAAGATTTACAGCATTACAAATAAAGCATATTTATGCATAAAACATATAATTTTATTCTACTTGTCTTCAGCTATTGTATTAAAATTAGGCGCCTGTTTATTTGACACTGTTATTTTTTACAGCACCTGTTTTATTTTGTAAGCAAACTCAGTGTACAAGAACGTCTTTTAAGTAAGTCCAAATATAACACGTTTAAACTTGTAAAATAGTACTTTGCATAAACTGCTTTTAGAGATATATTATTCGAATTCACTCCATTGAATTTATTTCACACATTCTTCTAAATCCACTAGTAATATTGCATATAATTACAGAAAACACAAGAGAGTCGGCACTAAAAATCCTACTTTAGAGTGGAAATCTTTTGGCATCTCTTGTTAAAAAGCAAAATGTGAATTCAGATTCTACAGAAATAACCTTGATTATTTTGTTAGTTACCTTAAGCAAAATTTATATATAGGTTGCCTCATAAATTCGTGCAATCTTCAAAAATTCATGATAAAAGAAGTAATGCTCGAAAAAAATGTTTGGTTTGCGCGAATATGATCAGAGAGACAATGTATTTTTTTCCATGTATAAAAAAAAAAAAAGAATTCAAAAGTAACCAAAGAGAGCGCTCACGTGTTTCATACTGGGAACTTCTGTGCAAATCAAGCTAGCAATAAAACGTCTGGCTGGAAATGGATTCTTCATTCGGTAAAGGCTGTGCCTGTATTACAGGAAAGACATGTGTTCCCTGTCGTCACTTTCGTATGAAATGATTGGATACTTCCGCAGAAGACTGAGTAAAAAATGGAGATTGTAAGCTTAAGAGGCCCTACCGATCACCAGATTTGATCCCAGCAGAATATTTGGTTGCAAGGATACTTAAAGTCTCGTGTTCTCCATCCGCTTTGGTGAAATCGAAAGATGCCACGCTGCGGGCATCGATGCCTACAAAGGGGTAGAGATGTCTCCTCATGTTACTTAATTTAATATTAATAAAATTCACATTGAAGGATTTAAAACATAAAAGAAAATTTAAAAATTTAAATATTAAAATATATATATATAATTTAGGTTGAGCTCATAGCTCAAGAGTTTAAATTATATAGAAGTTATAGTGTTAGAAGAGAAATTATTGAATAAAAATATTAAATTAAATTCAGATCCTTTGCACTTTTGAGTCGAATTAGGCTGCTAGACTTTAAGAATATAGCTAAAAGCCTTAAAAATTCTGAGAATTAGGTAAAGGGGAAAGGAGAAATAAGTCAGAGTCAAAGCTAAACGAAATTCTAAGTCTGCAGGGACGAATTATATTCATCAAGAAAAAAAATGTCAAGCCTGGCTGGCTCGATACCTACATGTTATACTCAGCTGTACATGCAGCTGTAGCAAGCTTAGTGGCGGACCTCATTTACCTAATACCTTGTGGTCATGTTGAGTTTCATTTATTTCAAAACAAATAAACAGTGTTATGTTATTGTGATCTGTTTCATTTTCTGTTTGTGTTAGCCTCATTTGCATAAAATGTCTCAATATAAGGTGCGAGTGTCCTCTTGCGGTTACTTTTTTGAAAGTCTTTTTTTTTTTATACATGGGGAAAAATCCAATGTCCCTGTGATAATATTCTCGCAAACCTAAATTTTTTCGAGCATTACTTCTTTTATTACGAATTTTTAAAGTTTGCACGAATTTTTCACGCACTCTGCATATTTATAAGGAGAGTTGTAAGCCGACCTAAGAAAAGTAGACAAATTCTTTTGTTGGATTCACAAATCGCGTAACTTCAAACTTTATTTATATGAGGCATTTTTAATGATCGTTGTTCAACATTTGCATATCCATTATTTTAATTTCTCTAATAAAAGCAAAATTTAAGCATTTCATTCAATGAGGTATCCTTACAGCAATATGCAAATCACACGGATTGATCTTTCGAATTACGGATTGTTCATTTCTTAGAATTAAAACACTTCAAGAACTCAGCACTTACCCCTCTTGCAAAAACAGCAACAAAAGTGATGGGATAAAAAATGCGATTGATAAAGCTTTTTGCGTCTCTGTCTTCCTTCCAGCGATAAGAAGACGTATTTGTTTGTGAATTATGAGGTGCATTATTCATGGGCGCCCGGAGGCATGATGCGGGAACTCATTAAGGTGTCAAAAGAATTTCCCCGCAAAATGCAAATCTCGCCGCAGAATTCGCTGCCAGAGGACACATTTCGGAATCTTCAGAGAAGCATTTTTATGCACTTGTCATCTTCCGTGCCATTTAAAGATAACAACGTGCGATGCTGGTTACAAAGTGAGTTTTTCTCTAATAGATTACTTAGTAGAAGGGGCTGCAACAAGTCAATTGTCTGAAAAGGGGGGAACACTGGTATATGACGCGAGGGACAATTTTCGCCATGCTAAAACCAAACAGATTGACCAAAGAGTATTTATGAAACCAGGTACTCAGTACTCGAAGCCAAAAAGCAAAGAAAGACCTTTGCTGGGATTAAATAAAATAAACACGGAGCTTAAAATAAGTTTTAAATACAAGACATAAGACCAATAATTGAAAAAAATAAAAAAAATTTAGCATGAGAAGTATCTACCTAGTAAGCCAGATACATGAGGATTTTCTGTTCCAAAGAGGTTGAATTAGAGCATTCGTCCCATATATGTTTGATAGACAAACCATTATCACACTCATAGCAAATTCGAGAAGTTTGGAGCAAAGTAAATTGGCTTTGTAACAACAAAAGTGATTTTAGAAGTAATTTGCTATTGTATATTTACAATACAACGTGATTCAAATGTCATTTAACTAGTGCTTTCCAAGTCTAAGAAAGTTAATATTGCTGTTACGGTTTCGATCCATTTCGGGACAATTTTTTTTTTTTTGAAAAATGAGTTAATTTACTGTTTTTCAAAAACGGTTTAGAAAATTTATCTCAAATGTGAGTAAAATTTGTTAAAAAACTAGGGCCTCGAAACACAAATGGATAATTATGATTAATTACAATGGTGTCTCATTTATTATTTCTACAGTTGGCACAAGCCTACCATGACTTCGCATCTGTACTAAAAGTTTAACCTCCTGTCTTCGAGACCAACAGAAATCCATTTGAACTTACAGGTTTATCATGCCTGAGCGCGGTATTGATACGCAAGCTTTCATTTCAACTTCAAATTTCGAATCGAGTTTCTACACTTGACTCTAAGTGATATCCCCTAGGTTACCTCCAAGTTACATGACTTTGAATTACAACGAACCCAATGCCTTTAAAAATAAATCACATTTCTATCCAATAGCTTTTAACTCTTTGAGTTCGAAATTAGTTCGTCTCATACCCAGTAGTCATTAATTTTTAATTTTATCAATGTAGTGTCGATCTAGCCATTTCAATTGAGATTTCATATATTTATAGGTTGTATAAAGTAGAAATTAAATTATCAATTTAAGTTAAGTTTTAAAGGGTTTGGTTTGATTTGCCGCTCAACGGTCATCTTGTGCAGACTTTGGGCTAATTAGACAGGGACCTACAGTTTAATGTGGATTCCGAAAAACTCACAAATGCCCATGCCACTGCCTAGATTCCAACCTGAAGTCTGTGGTACCAATGGCCCCGGCGTTACCCAATTGACCATTAGGCTGATTGTGGGATAAATGAAAGAAGGGCTTATATGCGCGATGATTAAAGGACAGACCTGAAATACGCCCTTTATTCACCTTGCTAACTGCTGTAGCTTCTTTCATCCCTAGCGGTTCTTTCCACTCACGGCTGCGCAGTAAGATGGAATTCACGTCGACACTTAAAGTTGTCTGTTTTAACTTCTTCCCAAAATAAATCGCGGCGTGATGGCCAAGTGGCTAGGTCAATGGCCGTTGGTCCCACAGGATCCTAGTGTTTGCATGGATGTTTGTTAGTGATTCGAATCCACTTTAAGCGGTAGGTCTCGCTCTAATTAGCCTAGAGTGTGCACAAGATGAACGTAGAGCGACAAACTAAATTAAACTCCAAGATAAATAAAAGCCACCTGACTGATGCCATGCTCATGCATATGATGCACATAGCATTCAATGAATAATTCCATTTCAGTCTTATTCTGAAGTCTGTGATTCCAAAGACCTGAGCACTGGCCATTTGGTCACGAGGGCCGCTATGTTTTTAAAGATATATAAAATAGGATTATAGTGACACTTTGAAAATACACAATGATGATAATGTACTACGTTTCACAAAAGTAAATCAAACTATAATTACTAGAAAAAAAGAATCTAAAATCGTTAAACTATGTGCACTTAAATTTAAAACCAAGTCGAGCCCCACTCGAACTATGGACTTTATGGTAAGAAAGAGAATGTCGACTCAGAATCGACGTTGACCGCAAAGGGTTCATCTAATTAATATCATTTTGCAATAAAAAAAAGTTGCTAACAATAAATTCCTAATTTTTTTTTGTTCGAATTAAAAGTTACTTATGAGAAAAAAAATAGTCAGATTTTTGTTCATTTAATTAAAGTCATTCTCAAAGAATGTAAAAGATACATTTTAACATGGTTAGTTTTTTAAATACCTTTTATCACCGCCCTTTACTGGGTTATTTTTATCTTAAAGAAAAAAAAGAAAAGCCCCAAGAAACAAAGAACGACTTTTGCTAAACGACCCGAGTTATGTCCTCCTTAATGCCATAATTTAATCTACCTATGATAGAGGACGCCTTCGAACAACGCTAATACCACCCGATACCTTTTTTCCTCCTTTTTTTATTATAATCTCTGCTCTCTTGCAAAGATATATATTATTTTCGCGATGGCAAAGAAAGTGCTTTTAACCGTCGCCACTTGAGTCAGTGGTATTTCATTCACGCAAATAGCGCGCTTTTATTACCGCTTGTAAAAAAATGAATAAAACACTTGGTAGTTACAAGAGGGAAAAGTCCGAAAACAGTGAGCTTTGCATCTTTTAATGAAGATAAATTTTTATCTCGTAATGAGCTTAATGTAAAAAGAGAATTACACCCCTATCTTCCACCATAAAAGAAACTTTTTTTCACACACTTGTGTTGCAAACTGAAAAAGGGAACACGTTTTTTGTGCGAAATGCTTTACAAAAACTGCTACTAAGTACAGATAACGAAGTGCTCTTGTCTTGTGTTTAATCGAAACCTTTTTTTTTTTTCATGTTTTCTCTTTTCTTGCGCATTTTCCTCCTTCGTGCCCGATGATACAAAGGCATGTTCGAGTGGCGCTTCTGACTCATTAAATATTCATTTCACCCTTCCGCTGTAAGTGGAGAGCAAAAAGAAGTGCCATTAGAGGCTTTACCCGGGCATTTAAATGCAAAAATTACTTTCCTTTATCCAACTTTTTCATAAAAACAAACCATTTGGATTAGTTGCAGTCATTTTTGTAGTCTTTTTTTTTTTTTTTGGACGAAGGTTGGGGTTGATTATGAATCCATCCTGCTAAAAAGATCTTAGAATTGCACATAAATTTTTTATCTTGTTTTCCCATATTTATTTTTCTAAATTCAAATTCCTTTCAAAATAAATGTATTTTTAAACGTAATCATAAAGAACTTGAAATTGTGTGTATTTCTTACAATATGCATGTACAGATTAGTAAAAGGGACAGGACGCACAAAAAAATATTTGAAAATATATCAAACAAAGAGTTATTTTATTAGTGTCATGGATGTTTGTAGTGGTTCGGAATCCATTTTAAAACGTAGGTCCCGGTCTAATAGGATCGTTGAGCGTTGTCTGCGCATTATTTATCATCATCATCAATGGTGCAATATCCCCATGATGGGCCAAGGCTGTTCGCCCGCTGGTAGATTTCTTGACAATAGAGGTTTTCTTTATACAGAATAGGGCTGTCAGCCCAACGCCCAAAACTCTACAGTCAAATGAGACAGGGACCTACAGTGTAAAGTTGATTCCGAACCCCTACAAAAATCCATAGCACTTGCAGGGATTCGTACCGGGACTCGTACTCGATTTCTCGTACTCGATTTCTATAGCCGGGACTCATACCCCAAACCTGTGACACCGAGCGCTAGAGAGCTGGTCACTTCGGCCATCAGACCCCTAATCTTTATTAAGCCGTTTATTATTTAACCTATCTTTACCGATAGAGCCTGCTGACGTTACTCTGGTGGGTCATCATTATTTATAGGAACATTATATATATTTATAAATGGATTCTTTTTAATGATATTATTGTATGTAATTTTTTCTAATGCAACATTAACCTCGTTTGCTGTCTTTATTTTATTGACGCTCGTTTTCGAATTTGTTTCTACCAATAAACCTCTATTTTTTTTGTATATCTTACATTTCTAATGTTAAAATCTATCTTTGCAGGAAGTATCACTATTTTGCAACGTAATTTTAGTTTAAGTAGATATTTTCTTTCTTGGGTAAATAGCCGAAACATGTTTATTTAATCAGAATCTACTTCTATTTCACTTTTTTATGTTTCAACGAACTTCCGATTATGTCTGTTCTCTTTTGGCTTAGTAACCATCCTATGATAGTGCTTGCCCCAGCGTATTGTTGAACATTTATTTTCAAAAGTTTTGGATGTTTATCTCATATATAAGTTCTTAAATGATTTAGTACTTTATTTTCTGGACTACGAATACAGCCCATTAGTTCTGCTTGGATGTCTATAGACCTTTGCAAAAAAATCCTTCTTCCTGTCATGGTTGAATATTCATCCTCACCTCCTGGTAGGGAGATGAATCTTCCACATCAGTTGCTGCAGCCATTTTCAAAGGCGAAACTTTATAATCTTCCACCCTTTCCACTGGGATTTATCCAAAAGATAAATTCTACTGATTCCAGGTGCGCCGCTAGGGAGCACCTTTAGGTACAGAACAAAATTTCTTAAACTTTTTTATATATCCCTTGTGGAAAAAAGAAATCCATTATTTTTATTTGAACTTCAAGACTTTATTTAACATGTTATGCATTACCAATTTTGGTAAAATATGAACCGTTTCGTTCTATAATTTGTTGTCCTTTCAAAGGTAGCTCCATAATGTCTCTCATAGAAGCCTTCGTATAATTTTTTGCCGTAAAACTCTAGTAATCGATTTTCACAATCTTCACTTGATGCCAATTTTTTATCAATAAGGAAGTTTTGCAATGCAAGAAAAACATAGTAATCGCTTGGTTTCAGGTCCGAACTATATGATAGATGCATTAAAATTTCACAACTAAAATCCCGGGAGTTTCTGGCACGACACAATAGACACGTTATTTTGATGGAATTTATTTTGGTGTTTCTGGTGTTGTTTTGATGGAACACAACACCTTCTCCTGTTGGCCAATTCTGGCCGTTTCTGGTCACCCGCTAGCTTCAAATGGTCTAGTTGTTGACTGTAGATATACGAATTTAGTATTTGACCATATGGAAGCAACTTATAATAAACGATTCCTTTCCAGTCCCACCAAATGCACAGTAGAACCTTCCTGGCCATTAGTACTGGTTGGACCACCGTTTGAGCTGCTTCACTGCGCTTTGACCACGATCGTTTTCGCACAATATTGTCGTGAAATGCATTTCTCATCCCCTGTTAGCATCTGTTTAAGAAATGAGTCGATTTCATTCCGTTTCGCCAAGGCTTCACAGATGAAAATTCGATCTATCATATAATTTTTGTGTTAATTTGTCTGGCATCCAAAACATCAAGCTTTTTTTGAATCCAGTCGACGACGAGCCTATCTGTGCGAAATACATCCTTAGCATCAAAAATACCTGAACGGAATTGACGAAATCAAAACTGTACGCAATTGATTATTACAATATCAGGATCATAAACACCATTCACAATTTCAACCTTGTGGTTTGCATTTATCAAAGAAAACTGTAAAATGTACCAAATATTTTCTTTGTGGACTTCTATTTTTAACTCACAACTAAACGGAATAAACAAAAAAATAACAAATGATTTTTTTTAGTGCGAAATGCCACCTTTCTAACGATCATAAATTGAAACTGTTCGGTAGATACTTTACGAGATATCAATCACTACAGGCATCTACCGAAAAATAATAGATTTCTTTTTCCCAACCTAATTATAAAAAACAGCTAGTAAAAAAGAATTACTAGGGTTACACTATATACCATTGTCCTAGTCAAATTTACAATTTTTTTTCAGAAGCAAATAATGGTGGAATCCTCCTGATATATACGTTCACTGATATATATTTCAATTCTTATTTTAATTAAAATTATTATAACTGAAAAAATATATTAAAATATGTCAGAGAATTAAACATTATTTAATCTGTCGACAATAAGTTAAATAACTGAATAAAATTTAAAAAAAAAAAATTGGATACAATCATTTTTGCTAACATTAAAAATTCGTCTTTGAAGTGGATGATTGAGCAAAATAATTGTAAACTATTGTTTCAATCTTTGATTTGGCATGGTAACTCGTTGTCAACGGAAAGAATAATTGCTCCATTATTCATAAGAATGAGATGGCTAATGCTATGATCCACACTAAGAATTTTGCTGAATTCCGTCGTTAAGATGAATTAATCCGATGCAGACAGTTCAGAGGATTACAGCCGGTTCAGGCGAAGAGTTCATTTCTCGAAAAGCAGATTGAGAAATGGAGCATCCTGCTAATGCACGTTAATCTTAGGCGATGCATCGCAGAATTTTAGGAAGATAATTATAATTGTTACATAAATCCGTGAAGTAATGATAATATTATTACTAATCTTATTATTTTTGTTGTCAATAAGAAATCTTTTGTCCATTGTTTAGAATTATTTAAGATCATTTCAATTATTAGTAGCAGATAAAAGAATTTACTTTAAGAGAGAAAATATGCTTTTTAATTCCATTCAGTCGATTTTAAATTAACTTCATCAAACTATAAAATAAAATTTATTTTCTTTTGGATAGTATGTATCTTTTTTTCCAATTATTTTGAATTTTGGATTTTGTTATTTCCAACAAACAAGCTGTTTTCATTCACATAGTAATGTAAACGTATTTTAATGTTCTCTGAAGACAAACCCTTTGGCCCAATTGTAAACTAGGGTGATGAAGGGTTCGGGTATGAATCCGCATTCAATCTTATCTACAATGATCTTGTGTATGATGATGTCTGTATTCAAACAAGAAAAGATCCGGCTGCGATTGGAACAATGTGCTTAAAGAGTCTCTCATCGATTGTCAAGTTACGTTGTGGAATTTTACGGGTTTTACTACCATAGAATATATAAATGGGGTGCATTTACCCCTAAAAGTCTTCCCGGAACGTAGCGTCCTTTGCATTCATCTTTCGTCAGTGGATAATCCGGCAGATACATTAATAAAACACGAATTCCGCCAATGTTCAACACAAAAATATTATCTATTCTAATATGCAGTTAACATACAAGAAGGCACAGATTTGAATTTCCTAGCGTATATGTTGCTATCTATGAATTTTGCAAAAAAGAACTTCATGGGAATCGTACCAGCTTTGGCAATCTTCCGCTGTTCTGTGAGATTCTTCCTATAATGCCCCCACTCAAGTAGTTACCCCGAAAAATTCCTACAGGGAGATACAAATTCATAGTACATGCCAGTGGATTATTTGTAATATTAGGGGAACCATGTGGCCTCTGGATATATAAGTGAAGGCTTGCGAGTTTGACATTCATGTTTTTTAATTGTATAATACGAAAAAGTCTTCTGAAAAATCTGAAGATGGAAAAAAATCTGAAAAATCAGATCTGAAATCTGAAGAATCAAATAATCAGAAACATGCTATTTTCTTGTGTGTTTCAGCGCCGTCCGGCTGGGTATTGCAAGAAGAAAACCTGATCATCGTGGCCGGAGTCGCCGGTGGTCTGGTTATCCTTATGGTCCTGCTGGTCATCACAGCAGCGGTGGTCGCCGTCAAGCGTAGGATATCAGGTAGGATCTCCCTCTGTCTTCCTATTTTCAATACCGATACTATTGTCGCTGACCCTGACTAGCCCGACGGATGTAATGTTAAACATGGTGAATCACAGAGTGTGCAACACATTAGATATGTAAATGGATGTATAATGTTTGTTCTACCATAACTTAAAAATTATAACATCAAGCTGTTACATATTCAGACATCTTGGGAAAATTAACAATTTATTTTCTATTAAAAAAACTCATTTATCTGTACCTGATTGACGATCGCTTTCCTGCAAAATTTTCTTGAAAATAAAATGATACATTTTTGAAGCACACCTGATTGTATTCTATTTTATTATACTTTTTTAAGGAATAGTTATTCAGAATAGTTTTCGCTTTAGAATTTTCATGTATTAATTTGACCTTTACGGACATATGTTTTCCTCAGAAAATTTATCAAAACTAAGAATATCTCATTTTATTTAGTTAGGATATGTCGGATTTTCCATAGAATATGATATTTCTTCCCGCAAACACAGCAAAAGACCTCGCACTTTTCTAAATATTTTAAATTAATTCCTTACAACTACCTAGATGGAAAATTCGTTTTTTTCCCTAAGCTTATTTTTCTTTTCTCTAATTTGACCTTTGCTCATTCTGTTTTATTATTATTTTTTTATTACATGCAACTGATTTCATCAACATCTACAGTTTTGAAATTTTTGTTATTTTTCATTTTATAATATTATTAAATACATAAATCTTTTTTTTAAAAAAAGGGCATTTAACTATCTAATTTTCTTATTAACTCAAAGGGCATGAGACCACCGCTATGTTTCAACATTTTATAGTGAAGGAGCTAGTGGACGCTACGTGGCCAAGGATCTCCGTGTCAATCTACAATAAGAGTAGATATGTCGGTTCATATCTGTTAGTAACACATAATACACCTTTTTTGGAGTTCCTTAAGGCAACTGATTATTAATTATGTTACTCTCGTGGAAAACCACCTAAATCCTGCTGAAGATAAATTGAAAAGCACATGCTCTTGATGCCCTATCAACCTGCCGTTGATTCTTATTTTACGTAATTCATCTAAAACAGTTGGTATTCGTCTAAACTGCATGATGAAGAAAATGAATAATTAAAGCCTCTTTACAACTGCAAATTCAGATTTAGAAACATTGTATGTGTTAGATCCAGCCATAATGAGCATACATTGCATTGTAAAAATTTCAGAAATAGAGACGCGTTAAATGAAGATTCTTTATTCCAAATTTTATAGTCACGTACACTCATGTCCATAAATTAAGGATAATGAAGTTCAGGCAAAGAAAGAGACAGAAGCAAAACAAATTTGACTTATTTGTAAAGTCTATTTATTAAACAAAAGGTAAAGATACTATATGTTTGACATAATTAATAAAAATTGCGATTTTTACTCCCTGGAGCAAATTTCAAAAAGAACCTATTTACAAAAAAACAGTATAACATGGTTAGTATGATGGTTAATATGGAGTATGTCTCCCGGACAATGCAATACAGGCTTTACAACGCCTAGGCATGCCGAGTATCAAATTATCAATCTGATCTTGGGGAATATTACACCACTCATCAAGCAATGCCCTCCGAAGTTCCGGTTGAAGGTGGGAGGGGTTGACGGGCTGCAATTCGTCGGCCAAGCATATCCCACACATGCTCTATTCGATTCAAGTCCGGTGAGCATGCTGGCCAATCCATACGGGTGATATCCTCCAATTGAAGGCATTCGTCTACAATGTTTGCATGGTGAGGACGGGAGTTGTCATCCATAAACAGAAATTCAGCACCCATGGCGCCCCCGAAGCAAACGTACATGTTGTTCCATAATGACATCCCGATAGATGTGGCCTGTCATCGTTACACTCTGAACATGCAGGTAAGTTCTGGAACCAAGAATAATTCCTCCCCAAACGAGCCATCCTGCACCACCGTAACGGTGTCGTTCAATGGTGTTCACTTGGTAGTAACGGGTACCTGGCGCTCTCCATATGAAAGTCCGGCGAGAATCAGACTGCAAACTAAACCTAGACTCGTCGGAAAACATCACACCAGACAACTGTTGCGGTGTCCACAATGCATGCTCTCTACTCCAGGTTAATCGCAGGCGACAGTAAGTTGCGGTAAGTGGAACACATCTGACAGGCCTACGAGCATATAGACCAATGTACCCTAAGCATCTGTACACGGTCTGCCTTGAAACTGTCGTACCGGTAGCTGAAGAGAGCTGACGAGACAGGCCTGATGCTGTGCTCCGTCTGTTTCTTTTGGCAGTAACTGCTAAATACCGGTCCTCATTCGGCGTTGTAACTCGGGGGCGACCTGTGCTGTAACATCTACTCACATTACCATCCTCTTGGAATCGTTGCCAAAGCCTGAAGATGACACTCTGGGCGATTCCAAGTTCCTCGGATATTTCCAGCTGGGTACGTCCACTTTCCAGTCGTCCGATAATTCTACCACGTAAAAAATCATCCAAATGCTTCCTTTGTGCCATAACTATGCGTTAATTGCACTGAAAGGCTTTTAAAGCGCTTGTGAACAATTTTACTTCTTTGCCACCATTCCTTATATACCCCCTCTCTTACACTCTCGTCATTGTGACGTACTATCCGCGCCATCTGTTGGTTTCCTGTAATTTGCATATTCTTCTTCGAGATGTGTGTGATAATTCTACAGGTGAAATTTTTATTTTAGAGTTCAATTTCTGTGTGTTTCTGAATTATCCTTAATTTATGGACATGAGTGTATTTTTCATTTATTAAAAATTATTCTATTGGATGACAAATTTAAGAATCTTATTTTAAAGAAAAACAAATTCATAAACTGCGTTAGAAAAGGCATTAAGTAAAACGAATACATAACAACATTGTTATACTTCCATTTACAGAAAGAGAAATGGAGCATTCCTACTCTATATAAACACAAATGTAACAAGTGGAAAATACTAAAAGTAACGAATTTCTGATGTAATTAAATAAATTTTAGAGTGTAATTTTTTAATATAGAGATTATATTGTCAGACTAAATATTATAAAACTTCTCATTTCAAAAATTTAAATATAAATGATTGAATGTTTAAAGATTTTAAACCCTAATATTAAAATTTTTAATAAAAAAAATTAAACTATGCACGAAGGCTGCCACAAAAGTAGTCGAAATCCAAGTGAAATCAGCAGACGAATGGACGTCAGTCTTTTCATAGACTTCCTCAATTTCATTTCATTCCATGATAAAGGTGGCCTGATGGAAATTGGTTATCGCTCTGGCCGTTGGTACCACAGGCTTCAGGTTTGAATACTGGTGGTGGCATGGATGTTTGCTGGTGGTTCGGAATCCACGTTAAACTATAGGTCCTAGTCTATGTAGCCTAAAGTGTGCACAAGATGACAGTAGAGTGACAAACCAAACAAATCCTTGATTGTAGTTAAATCATTGTTATGTGGATGGTGTTGCGCTGCATCTCTGTGGAAGGAAACGAGAGAGCAAGGAGAAACCCATTTATTTCCAAGGACGGCCGATTTATTATTCGTTCTGCAGTCACGGCCATTTCTTATCAAAAGAAATAATTAAAAAAATGTTTTCCTCAATAGAAAACAGACCGTGGGACACATAGAAAAGAAATGTAAGGTCGCCGATTATAGAAAGGACAAGGTTGTTGTGCGACTGCACAGCAAGTGAGGAGTAGTTCAACAAGACAACTGAATTTGTTATTTGTAGGTCCCCAAGTGCAGCAAAACACACACACTCATATATATATAGATATATATATGTGTGTGTGACAGTTTCGTATGTTTAAAAACTGATTATAATGAGTCTAATGGCCGAGTGGCTAGCGCTCTGGCGCACGATACCACAGGGGTTCGAGTCACGGCGATGCGGTTCTTGCTTATGGCGTAAAAATGAACTGTCTCTGCATTGCCAGCTGCATCTAGACCAAAAACAAAAACTGAATATAGAAGATTCGAAATTCCATAAGATGTCAAGACTGAAGCTTATGTGTTTATGTCGGTTATTTGCACTCTCAACCCATAGGAGAATCCAACCGTTGAGCTCGAGCAAGTGAGAGGGGATAATGTGAACCTTCAGATGTTGCATTTGGAGATATTATTTAAGAGTTGACATGATGAGAAGTATGAAGCTTATCACATCAACTCTTGGGTAATATATCTATCTATGTTAGCTTCTAGTACTTCTTGAGTAATACTGAACCTGGAATCTTGGGTAATACTGAACTGGCCACGAATTTAAAGAGTTTGGCATTCGAATACACAACATCATAAATACAAAAAAATCTAAAGTAATTAATGGAATTGTATGAAAAAAAGGACTCGACATATTCTTTTCCGATATCAGAATATGAAGTGACCCCACAATGAGACAAAAAAAAAAAAAAAAAAAATCACGTGAATCCTCGAATCCTCAAAACCTTTGAAGCAGAACAAGCAAGGACATTTAATAACAACTCTATTAAAAGAAGTATTTTAGTCGATTTAGTTTTTTTCAATAAACTGAATATCTTTTTCATCATGAACCAGAAGAACTAAAATGATGGCTTTCCATTGTTTGTGCTCCGCCCCTCACTTCACCCAATCATCGAGTGGTTTCAACTTTGAAAGTCTATCAGCAAAACCGTTTCGTTACGTGTCTGACAATGGAGGCCCAGATAGCGGCCAGGGCGATTTAGGATGCGCGCCCCATTTATTTCTCGGGGCGCCAAATCACCGCGCCTCCAGAAATCATTTTCATTTAAAGAGGTTCCATCGATAGGACGTCTCCTTACCTGCTTCACTCTGCGAATTGCTTCCGCCGAAACGGAATATAATTTTTTTTTTTTTCAGTTCTGGACGAGGATGGAAAATATATTTAGTTTATTGAGGAAAAACTAAATTCCGAGACACACATATTTTTTAGTCTTCGCCAAGCATTCTCCACTCATTGCTACTGTTGTTCCCTTGATGCCAATACGACAGAATTACAGCATAATTGGCGTTAGTTTCACCCTGCAAATGACAGAAGAACATTGGCCAATGAGAAAAAATATGTAATATAATAATAACTGATTTATAAAGCTTGAACAGAATCATTTTTTTTTTCTGTTTTTTTAGAAGATGGTTTCATAAACCCCTAAATTGTTTACCCATACTTTGTTGTTCTATTGCATCTGGCAATACAGAGACAGTTCATCATTATGCCATAAGCAAGGGTTGCATCGCTATTACTCCTAGGGCACACGTGTAGCTTGAAGATAGGCTACGGATACGAGTCCTACTACCCCCAGTGCTCTACGATCACATTAAACTGGGAACTACGGCTTAAAATGGATTCCGAACCCTTACAAACATCCCGAGCGCCAGAACTCCAACCACTCGACCATCAAGCACAGTTTACTCTTATAATAGTGGAAATCATTCTCAGCGTTCCCTTGAAAGGTATGCGAGGAACTGTTAAAGATAATGCTCTCCTTTTTGCATATTGCACTAGAGAAAATTCGAAAAATATCCTACTAGTCAGTTCAATAATCGATGTAAAATGTTGTTACAATCAGTGGATTCCTTTTTCAAAAGCTGTGAAGCCACTGGATATCGAAATCATTTGCAATTCTTAAGAAGTTATAATTATCTAACCACAAAATAAGAGGAAATACTAATATTAAATTTTTAAATTTTCTAACGCCTGCACTTTAAGCTTTGAAAATGTGTTAACAATTTGTACAACAGCCATTTACATTTTGCTTGAAGTTCACCTTCAGATATTGTTTTCATAAAAGGAAGTGTGAGTTTTAGCTTATTCATAAGACCTGATCTTTAACATATTTTGAAAATTAATAAAAATTATTATTTACCTGGAAAAAGAATTCGTAAGAACTGCATGTGATTTCCTGATTATAATTTGCTTCAGTCTATATTCAAGCGCGCTAAAAATCAATAATAAATATTCAATATTTAAATATTATTAAATATTCAATATTTAAATTATTTATTTCATTGGTTTGGATTGAGAAATATTTTCTTTTTGGGCATAATTTATTAATTATGTATAGAACTAATTAAAATTTTTAAAATATCGTCAAATTGTCTCAAATAAAGCTCGTACAACTGACAAATATTTATCAAAAAATAGAAAAAGGTTCTAGTTTTTTTAACATTTAATATTAGTAATTTTCTTTTATTTTATAGTTAAATAATTATAATTTTTAAAATTGCTAGTGATTTCTTGAGTATAATTAGTTTCAGTCTATATTCAAATGAGGTAATGATTGAATCTCTTCATTTGCAATTTTATTTTCTGAAAAGATGTTAAGGATGGAGTTGACTTAAATATTTTTTAGGTAGAGTATTGATGTTGATATCCATTGACTACAGTCACAATCTTGAAAATGGAATCCACTGATCAGCAAATTTTAAGATTATTGCAACATTTTGCGAACTATCATACCTGTCAGTTCAGCACAACAAAGATTATTGAACTGACTAGTAGGATAGTTATTGTAATTTCTCTAATGCAATATACAAGGTGGGAATATTATCTTCCACGGTAGTTCCCTCAGATATCTTTCTAGGGAACACAGAAAGGATTTCCACTATTAAAAGGGTAAGCAATTTAGGGGTTTATGAGACCATTTTCTAAGAAGCAAGGAAAAGAAAAAGAGAAAAAATAATTATGTGCAAGCTTTGTAAATCAATTATAATTCTATTAATTATTTTCTTTATGTACGAGGGCTTCATTTACCAGTGTTCATTAAACCCCTTGACCTTTTCCCCAGTCTTGTTAAAGTTCTATAGTATTTTTCAAATTGCTTAATTATTTGAATAATTCTTAAATCCAGTCACATTGTTTCATTCTTTATAAAATGTGATATAATGATGCCTCCTCTTCCTTTTCGAAAGCACTTGATTGCTGTCTTCAAAAACGAATTCCGAATTCTCCAAAAATAAAACCATTATCGTTTTGTACTTGTTCCCGAAAATGAAGGTTTCATTTCACTTTTAAACTATAACAATAACAGTGTTTCTAAAAATAAATTCTTTTTGTTCCGCTCGTAGTCGATGGCTTTTTTGGACTCATTGAACTCAGAAGGACAAAGAGACAAAAAATGTTTAAGTACACCATTTGCAAAACTCGACAATCCCCTAAACAAACAAAGGGGAGATCTTATTGCTTCCTCATAAAGTCGTTCGGCAAATAGCGGTTTCAATTCCGAAAAGTAAATGCGAAACGGTTTAAAGGGGAAAACAGATAACGAGCGACAGAGGTATTCGGATCCGTAATCATTCCGGGCCGAATTTTACATCGACTTGCACAATATACGGTCAATACAGGCAGCGGCCCTGCTCTCGACAAATGAGATGTGCAATAGTCATTTTGGGCACCCCTTGTTTCCGGGATATTTCTTTTAACTGTCGGCCATCAGACTGTCGATGTGTTTCTTCCCTCTCAATCTCTCTTTTTTCTTCTCCGCCGGTGAAAGTCAATCAAAGGTAAAGGAAAAGGTTGGTCTAATGTGAAAACGTCGAGTCAATGTTTGGAATAATGAATAGATTTTTAAAAAACAACAACATTTGCTTATGGAAACAGGAAAAGATTCTGCAAATGTCCTGATAGATTTGCAATTTTAAAACATTAGTAGCAATCGCCGAAGCTGTATAGTCTACTTACGCGTATTTGATAATGTTGGTATCACTAAGAAATCAAATTGAGCAATTGCATGCTTACTGTCTTGTATAGATAACTTGTAAAAGTTTACGATTCTTAAAGATTTTAGAGTTTGTGATTGATTTGGTTTGACGATCCAAGGTCATTTTACGCACACGAGGGCTAAACAGACGAGGACATAAAGTTTAAAGTGTATTCCGAACCACTCGCAATTCCATGCCACCGTCAAGATTCGAACATGAAGCCTGTGGTACCAAATGCCGGAGCGCTTGCCACTTGGCCACCAGACCGCTTAAAGATTCTGAAAGATTTCTTGACAAAAAGTTGTTTACAGTCATTCAGAATGTTGCGATATTTCTTTTAAATTATTTCCTTTATTAAAAACAAAAATATTTTCTCACATTTTAAAGTTCTGTTATAATAGGGTTAGTCTAACTACCAGGAAAAATTAAAAAATTGTATCTACAAAAAATATTACGTATCATTTCATTGGTGTGTATAGCAATAAGGAAAAATGTTGGTTTTTTTTTTAGTGGCAAATATTCTATTTGTTAACTTTAGATAATGCGCAAAACATTTAATCTCTATTCAAGTTCGTTTCACACGTTTTGCTGTTTTATTGCGCATTATTAGCGGCTCTTCATGCAGCACTGGGGCGTCCTTTAAGTTCATTCGCTGTTTGCGGCAAAAATGGTATATCACCAAGATCGTGAATGTACATTCGAACCTATTTTTGTTCGACTCTTTTGAGTGCGGTATATAAAAAAAAATTCCATCAAGTCATATTATGAATAAATGTAATTTAAAGAGAATTCAACAGATAACTATAAAATTGAAATGCAAATTAAAAGTATCCTACAGAGGCCCACTCAAACATCCCATTACCACAAATGTGCCTGTGCATACCTGCATCATTACCAGTCACATCATCCAGTCACATGGGATAACCGTCCGTGATTAATGTACACACCTCTTGGCACTTTAGACAAAGTTAATCCAAAGTTAACAAAGTTACAACAAAGACAAAGTTAATTTTTAAGATGCATTAAAGGTAAGTTTATTATCCGTCGAAAACCACTTTCTGACAATGGATGCCAATTCGGGAAGGACTTTAAAATTCTAGAAAGAGCTCCCGATCTTTTACATATGTTTACAGCTACATATGCAATCGATTAAAAGACGTCTCAAAAACTGATCACCAGTGTATCAATCAGTGTATATGGATATGGGTATGGATTAGCATGTAGCTGAGTATCTTTATACTATCAAAATTACTGATTTTCTATGCTAACCATTTATAACAATTTACAGGTTGAATACAGGTTTCACACATTTATTTTCCATATTTTTCTATATACTTGATATAATAATTTTTTTTCTTTAAAATTACATTAAAATATCCCAAATCCCAAAACGACCTGCGTGAAGATTTTTATTCACTCGAATGATGGAATTTTACGTTATTATCTTAATCTATTTTTTTTTTGCTTTTTATTTTCTTGATTTAATTTATCAAAAGGGAAAAAAAATTGTTTCACTAAAACTGAACAGCACCGGTTTATATCGGCTATTATAATTTATTTATACATTTTATTCTCACCATTTAATGCTAAATCCATTGCATATTCTCTTTGACAGTATTATTAAAAAAATCTGCATGAAATAAATCTAATGAGCTAGATTCTTTTAGAAAATAAACATTCATTCAAATTTTTTTAATAAAAACTACTGGAATTTTTTAATCAATTAGTCAATCTTATACAGCTTCAATAAGTTTATATATAGATTGAGGTTTCTTCCTACTTGACAAAATCTAAATGATTTAAAATAGTTAATGAAACCAGTTAAAATGACTCCATTCTGCAGTAGTGCATCTACTTGAAAAATTATTCGTTAAGCGAATAAAATAGTATGTATGACTCAATTAACATTTGCAAAGAAAATATTATCAAATATCTCAACAGAGATAATTTTTTTTTTATATTCGTGTCAAAAGGGTCATCAAAATAAAGGGAAACAAAAGGCCAATCAATACCAACCGCATCGCGGAAAGATTCCCCTAAATACACTTGTACTGTACAGGTGCGTCGTAAACACAAATCATTAAAAAAGCAAGAACCGAAATAAAATAAAAACCAGTGAACGAGATCTCTGAATAGCCGTTCCAGAAGTAAAAAAGCAGAGCGGCGAATAGCGATTTCCTTTAAAAATCAACCGCTCTTCAAACGAGGACGGCATAAACGCACTCGAAAACTTTAAAATTCAGATAAAACCCGCTTTTGATATGAAAAGGAAGCAGCCACTCAACGCTCAGGAGAGTCCCCGGCTATTAAATCGAAAAGACCCCTTTTTCTCCAAACAGTGTCGTTTGTGCCACAAAACCTTTTCCGGGGTTAAGGGGGATTGGGGGGAGGGCCAAGAAAACTCGAAAGTATTCGATAATTTACCCTTCGCTAAATCTTTTCATTTATTCGAAGAATTCATAATTGCCCGGGAAGACACGGTGCTCTCAGAACAGCTATCCACATTAAAAATTCGGCGGAGAATTATTCAGTGTTTTGGAAGAAGAAGGTTCTCATTTCTGGGAGGAATCGTCATTACCAGAGATCCCGGAACTGCCGCTTCTTTTTAATGATTGGTGGACTGTAGGCGGTGGGGGGGGCGAAGTAGTTTGTTTTATCAAACGAAATGAAATTTTGAAAGGGATAAATGTTATAAAAAACGAAAACAAGCAATAAGCAACGGTATACATTTCACTGAAAGAGGCAAAAAAAAAAAAAAAATGTATATGATTTGTAACCATAAAAGACGAATGCTACTTTTAAATAGTCATGGCCGGAAAAATAATTCCTCCGAAGCAGCATTTGAGCTTCC